>JAOXJK010000012.1:10015079-10035301 GCA_025774025.1 Xenus cinereus
CACCATACACTGAATACTTGCACAGTCCTTATTTTGGCATTTCCAGCCTAAGATAAACTGATGATTCCTCTTTGGCTGCTCAGTCATTTACAGTATAATTATCACTCTGCTTTAAATAAAAGCAGGTACCAACGCAGTATGCAGCTGCCCCGTGACAAAGACAGGGTGAAAAAAAACAACTTTAGATATTCCCTCAAATCTACACATCACACCATTATAGCTGAGAACCTGGAACCAAAGCAAACTTTCAAGCACACTGCAGTTACACTCCAGATTTATCAGCAAAGACACAGAAAGTTTCCTCCCCTCTTTCCCCTTGCTTGAGTTTTTTGCTTCTGTCTCTGGCCCAGAGCTCACCCCACAGTTGTCCTCCTGCCCCACTCACTGCAGCTAAGCAGTTCATGTCATCATTAAAATCACACAGATTAAAACTGGATCATTTCAGTGATCCAGCCCAGGCAGGGAGAGGCAGGGATTTCAGAGGAGTGAAGCCTGGCAGGGCCCATCACACTATTCTCTAGTGACTCCACCTGGATAATACAGGAACACGACAGGATCCCAGCCTTGCCCAGGTAGGCATTGCCACCAGCCCTGGTGTTCCTCCTTGCTGCTGCTGAGAAAATGTGGGGAAATAAAGAGGAAAAAATAGCGTAGGAAAAAAAATCCTTATGCAAGTGGGATGATATTTGGTAAAGAATGCTCTTTTGCAGGGAAGAAGAAATCTTAGAATAATTTAAAATACCCATTCATATATTACTATGAGGGATATTGCTTTTCTTTACTGTAGCAATTGAATGCTTGAACATAAGGAATCACCTGAGCACCACATAAGCACAGCTTCACTAAAAATATTTACAAAAGGCAGAAAATAAAGCACCTCTTGTCACAACTTTTTGCACATTGGTATTCTGCTGTTTATTTAAAAGCAAACAAAAGACCTTGAGATTACTTGGTCAAAATTGCATTTCTGCTCAATGTTTTGGGAACTGACTGCTTCAGGAGCTCATAAAATGAGATTTTTCTCATGGGGGGCTTCTGGCAAAAGCACGCAATAAATAAACATTTCAATAACAATAGATGCCCTTTGGGGAATTCCTCACTGTTCATTATGCGTTGGGCGAGAACATTTAAACAAAAACAGTAATTATTTGACTACAAAATATTTTTTAAAAGACTTTTTAACAAGAGGGCAACCAGCCTGAGAAAAGGTTCTAAGATGCATAAAAAGCGCCCCTGATACTTCCTAACCAGGAACTTTAAATCAGATAGATGAGACTGCTTTTTCGTGTGGCTGTCAAACCCTCTGAAGCCTAGCTAATACTAATGGCAATTGTCTTTACATCACTCTAGATACGGAGGCTCACTGAGGTGCACGTGATTGTTTATGACCTGATGAATTGCAAACAAACCATTCCCACGGATGCGGGAGGGTGCTGCGGGTTAGCAGAGGCATCCCTCCTGGCTGCCAGGTTGCATCACGCCAGCGCTCAGCCAGCTGCGGAGGTGAAAGCGGTCAGAAACGTAAACCACAATGCCCAGGCTGAAACATAACCTACAACTCAGACGTGCACCTGCTGCAACCGAGATTAAAAACATAAGGTAGTAGCACTTTTCACCTAGAAAGACAATATTTTATATCAGATTTTTTGTCAATTTTTTCCCTCCGGGCTTTATGTTACTACAATTACACCTATGTAAATTTGTAGTTGACTCTTCTGACGTAAGTGAACTTACACTCACCTAAAAAAGAGAAGATTGTGAGTTTTAGAAGACATCTGTACTACACTTATAATTGCACTTATCATTTTTTTCTAATACCTTGTTATGATGGGCTTTTTGAATAAAGGTAAGCAGGTCTGGCTTCAAGGCTAATAAACAGTGACTTTTCCTCATGCAAAATGTAATGTCTGTTGCAATGACCTGCTAAATTTATTACTTGAAATTTACTGACTAATTACCCCCTCTGTTGGCTGTCACAACTTCTGCTTTTTTTTCATTTCAATAATGTTGCCTTCAGCCATAATAGGCTTTTTTTTTTTAACAAAGACATTCAAAGCATATTGCAAATTGTCACCCTTATGTGCTGTTGTCTTATATTCTGTTTACTAGAGATGAAATAATTACAGTGTTTATACCAAAATGACTTGAAGGTTGATTGCTGATTTAATAATATCCCCTCCCCTTGGGTTTATATTTCCCATCTGAAGGTGGGAGGGTGCACACCATGTACAGAAACAAACAATATTCTTTGTGTAAAATAGAAGTATTTCCTTTCATTAATTGTTTTACTGACTAACAACATCCTTATTATATTTTGCCTGTCAACAAATGAATGATCTGAATAAGCAGAGCTGGAGCATGATCAATATGGCAAGGTCCATATCACTTTCAAGCCGTAGGTTATAATTGTATTTATGAATGACAGGATTTAAATCTCCATAAATTATGCACCAATCTTTGCATGCCTGTTCTTCTCCCTCATGTGTGTATACTTTGGTATTACAATATCATACAGAAGGTTTACTGTGAAATACAGTCACAGTCTATCATACCCCCTAGTGGAAAAGGATTTGAGAAACAAGTGCCAACATGGTTATGTGTATTCTTGAAGATGAGACATTGAGCTGATGCTGTATGGAAATGAGTTGAGGTTGCACTGCATTTTTAAAAAACACAGTCAGAGTGCAATTTCTTAAAACCAGAGGAAGATGAGGAGATTAGGATTGGATATTTCCAACCTTAAACGTTCTCTTAATGACCCTATTTCGTAAATCAGAGCTTGCCTTAATAAAGCTTAGATTTGAAATTTGAGTCACTACTTGTCTATATGTTCATTTCAAAATCCTTTAATCTCTGGAGGTTAAGAAAAGCAATTAGTAACGCTCCAGAGGATTGTGCAAAGCAAATTTTATAGCACTGAAGGTAATTGTCTCAGGAAATGTTTGGTTGGCTTGAACTAATGACTTGCAATGTGTACACATTTATGCGCTTACTGTGTTTAGGAATTCAAAGTTTATGTCCATTGTTTATATTGTACTGAAGCCTTCTTTTCACCTCCTCAATTTCAGAAAAATTAAAATGCTCGCACTTATGTCAATGTGTTATATATCATATATATATTGGTATATAAACATACTAATGTCAAATCAAATTGATAGAAAAAAGCACATAGCTGAAATAGGTATTTTTGCAATACAGTATGCTTGTATGACATGATTTACAGAGTAAAGGCAGAAAATTGCAGCTGGTCATCATCATATGAATAGAATAGATGAATTAAGAAGTGTACACTGGCTATTTTGTGCACCTTCCGTTAATCAAACCAGCTATAAATCCATTGGCTCCTTGATTCAGGTTTCACCAACATTTTTGACCAGAAATGTTGACCAAAATTTATTTTGTGGAGCATTGCATCATACTTTATTACATAAACAGGTAGCTGACTAAGCTCCAAAGATTAAGGAAATCCCTGTAGGATGTGTTGTGCTGACCTACGACAAAATAACTTCCCTGAGCTGTTGAGTAGAGAATATTGATCATCACCCAGACTTAATACTAAAAAGACACACATCTTTCACTGTTTAATATCTTTACTGTTCAAAGGTTTCCTTCATTTTGCACCTGGACTGAACAAATATCAATGTACAGCTATATATATTCTCACATTTCTATTGACATGTATGTACTTACAGCCAGTGATCAATTAAAAAATCTTTTTTCTGCTTTAGCAAATTGATCGTCTTGAGCCCTTCTCTGGAAACTCTTAAAACACTCCTAAAACTGCAGAATGACACAGTGTTCCACAACATGCTGCAGTACAACCAAAAATATAGTCATATTTATATCCTTTATATACACTAAACATGAACTGCTAATTTCAAACATTGTCTATAGAAATGTGGTCCTACACTAAACATATAGGTAGAGAAAGTGAAAGATTTGTCACACTGACATCACACCTCATGTCTGACAATGACCAAGTACTAAAGATGAAAAAGCAAAATCCCTGCTAAGGGAAAGACATTAATTGCAGCACTCACTAGTCAGTGGTTGATTTTCTATCACCACTTGCATTTCATTAGAGAGGTTTACACCATGCAGCTGGGTGAGATGTAACAGATAGACCACAAAGGTGAGATAGATTGACAATTTTAGAGCAATCACAACTTGCAAATGTAACTTCATGGAAACAAAACTCAGGTATGGATTTTATGGTTGCAGCTCAGACTTACCTCTGCAAGCTACTTCTACAGCCTCCATAAACTCAGTAATTATTTGGACACCTTGTACTGTCCTCTCCCCTTGAAAGGATCAGTGCTGCAGAGTGACTTCATGGAGCATCAATTCAGGGGGAGAGTAGAGGGCACTACAAGATGTCCACATAATGAAATGTATTCTGACTGACACTCTACTGTCGTTTCAGTTTTCAAGAGCAAAGTCATAGAAAAGGGATGTTGGGTCCAGAAAGGGATGCCTTCCAACAACAGCAGTCTATCTTCGTTGTGTCTCTGATACCAACCAATACTAAACGATGGACTTTTAATTATTTTACATTAATCATTAATTTTGTATTAATCATTTAATCTATATGCATCAAAATTGTGCTAAGTACACTGATAGTAATTTATAGTACAAAAGATGATGAAAGAGTATTTTAAAGATTTTACAACTCGCTTCATCTAAGGTGAAGATTATTTTGCTAAGCCTACAATTTAAATGATTTAAAAAACAGACAACGCTCAATTTAGAGATTGATGCTACACTCAGTTTGTCCTATTTTTATTCTTCACAAAATGCAACTTCTGATGATTACTCAATATCTATGAATAATTTGCAGAGCTTTAAAATAATTTTTCTATTAATCTGTCACAAGCCATGAAACTTGACATTTTCACCATGCTGAGTACATGAAAGTTGCCAGCTTTGCCTGCCATGCAAATAAGGTTCTTAATTACAGTATTTAAAAGAACAAACCATATAAGTGCTATAATTTTTTACAGCAAAAGGGTGTTTGGACCCTGAGAGAGTGGGAAAATGATCTCAAAAAGGCGCTTAAATGTACAGTGATTTTTCTTTCACTCCCCAAAGATTAAGGATAAAAGTTACATAATTTAAAAAAAAAAAAAGTATTCTATTTATATTTCTATTTCCATTCTTCTTCTCTATACCTTTTAGTAGTCTGCCTGGTACACAAACAGCAGACAGTTTTCATTTTTAGCCGGTAATTCAATGCATTTTACTGACTTCAGGCTTACTTACTCTCTGCATACCTGTGTTGTTAATGGAGTCTGTTGAATTCACATATAAAACTTGTCTATTGGGACAATAGTCACCTTATGCTCATTTTGCACAAGTGATTTTTAATAATTAATGAAGCCCATGACTCATGTGTTAGGACTTTCGCAGAGGTAAAGGTTCAGCATGCTCATAGCTTTGATAAGAGCCAGACAGGACAAAAATTTCTTTGATAAGGATTAGGCAGCACAACCAAAGACCAAAACAACCAAACTTTCCTACAGGCTCCATTCAAAAAGCTACAAAACTCTGAGTGCTACAACCAGAGCCCTTCTTCTTGCCCTCTTAAGAACCTGTTGCCTTTTCCTTTAGCTCTGAAGAGACCCACTAGAACATTTGTTCTTGAGCTTCCCCTGCCAGCTGTGAGGGAGAGACATTTACATTGCAAAGGAAGTACTGCAAGCAGAACTTATTGGGCTCTTTCCATCACACCTACAGAGGTATATTTGCTCTGGCTGCCTTTATGGCTCCTAAGGAATACAAACCCTTGCACACGCAGGTTGTGGTGCAGCTCATAGGCCTGGATATGCAATATTTACCGTCTAGGGTGTAAAAAAAATATGCAGAATTATTTATCTTTTATTTATCTTTTTCAGCTGGATCAGCAGGTCTGCAATATTCATGCAATCCATCCATCCATCCATTCATCTATCCATCCATCCATCTGTCCATCCATCCATGTGACAAAGAAAGAGGAAAAAAGTGTGTTTGTGTAAGTAGGAGTATCAATTAACCAAGGGTTGGAAGATCAACAAAGACATAGACATAAGAATAATTCTGTACATTTCTTATAAGGGACTATTCTTTTAAACAAATCTCTACATAATAATATATAATATACATTTCCAATATTAGTTATTCTATTTGTGGACCAAGCTTTAGTTCAAGAGTGAGAATCACAGTTCTCTGTTTCTACTCTCATCTCTGTCACCAATTTCTGTACCATCTTAGGGAAAATCAAGCACACTGTCTTGAGTTTCAGTTTACCCATGTGTAGAATGGAAATGATTACCTTTTAGTAATATGTGAAATATTATATAAATTAAATGCAATGGCACATACTAAGTAACTTGCTTGAAATAAATTATTTCCTGTCTACCTTATAATGTTATGAACTTTAATTTTATTGAAAAAGAAATATGATAGCATTCTCAATAACACAGAGGCATGAATAGAAGAGAAATATGAATTTAAAAATAGATAGATAAACTTCAGAAGCTCACTTATCTATAAAAACCTTCTCTTGAGTAGGGACCTATGAGTACATGGAAATGTATCTACAACGGTGGATTTCATTCTGCTTTTGACTAAAAAGGTGCAAATCCTCTGATTTAATGAGATGAAATGTTGTAATGGAAAACCAAACTTTGTACATTCTTATTTATAAGTCTCCCTAGATTTTTATGGTCTTTCTGTTTTGTCACCTAGAATTCATAAAATGCTGCAGGCCAAAATCCTTCTTGTTATTTTAATGTATTTTTATATTTTTCTAGCAGGAAAGCTACAGTGGAGAAGGCAAAATGATCTTGCTTATATGCACATTTATTAAAGAAAAGCACACAAAATATATTGTACCTCAAGGGAAAAAGCTACAAGACTAATGTAATGCTAAGGCTGAGAAATCACTCATTTTTAAGTAAAGGAATGCATAGATTAAACCTCCACCTTATTTTTGTTTCCTTATCCTCATTCCTTTAAAAATTGATGTATCTTTATATTATAAATTAGTTGTCAAATAAGACAATATGTACCAGAAAACACAATGTAATTTCTTATAAAAGCCTGCATGCGATGAGTTACAGCAGTACATTTTTCACACAATTTGTTTTCCAGATTCATTAAATCTGTGGAAGGAGTCAAGTTTGAATAAAAGTGGTTCCATTATTTCTGAATTATGCTTTTATAACATTTTAAACAAGATTATGCCAAATAGCCTTAGTCTGTTGGTTTGCTATTTAAAAATCGAAGAACAGATGACAAATATTGCTCAACTTTCTTGAAAGTTATGTCTTTTTTATTGAGACCAAGCATAGCACAGTTCAAATTGAAATAAAAATGTTGCTTAATTTCTGGACAATAAATGGAATGGAAATATAAATTCAATCTACTGCTAGCTATTACAACAGCACCTTAAGGAGAGCAAGATGGACTATATGTTTTTTCATAAGATAGACTATATATTTTTTCATAAGCACAATATTGGAACATTTCGCTCAGTAAATCTAAATAGCATAGATGGCAGAATCCAGAATCTGCCAATCTAGAAAAATCTAGAAAAAAAATCTTTGCAAGAATATTGTGTTCAACATACAACACAAGAAAAGATTAATAACACTGAATCAAGGAGAAAGGAATCATGGAGAATCTGTACAGTAGAGGGAAGTTTGCAGATACAGACTTAACAAGACACTGTGCTACCTGTCCCACTACTGCTGTGGTTAAATAATCCTCCCTCACACTGTCCTGCCTCGCAAGCTACCAATAATTTCCTCAGATGTTCACATTTAGAGCATACATATACCACATGTCATAATCCATCAACATGATGAAGTGAAAATACCAAGTACTGTTCCAGTGTTTAGGTTTTGGATGACTGAATATGATTAACTGGCTGATTGAGTTTTTCAGGTGTTAGAAAAATAATGTGACAAACAATGAACAAAACCTACATGGCATGATGAGAACGCTACAGCCAATGCACATGTTCATAATAGGTGAGGAACTGGGAGCTCCACTCATCAGGCTGCCTGCCCAACACTTCCGATTTGAACACATATAAAGCTTCTCCAAACTTTCATCACTTGCTTTGATTTTCAGACATCTTCTTCAGTTCAAGGTCTTTTCACTGGGATGGTTGGCTAGCTTTTCAAATTGTATTTATTCCAGCCCAACCATTTCAACCCTTCCTAAGAATAAAGATAATGGGAGGTATCGTCTGGTAGTGTAAGGACTTTTCTTTGAAAGGGAGGTGGAAAGTGTCTCTAACTCCACTACTTGAAAACAGAGATTTGAAGTATGGCAAGAATGAGCTTGTGGATATGCAGTCTGAAATACTAGGAGATCAGACTAATCCGTTTTCTTCCCACAGAAAGGTATTCAGTTAAGCTTAGAGCCAAAAATCTCCCTTAGTAAACTTCCCCTCCTTCTCAGTAAATACCCCAACTATAAGAACATGAAATAAAAATTCAGAAAAAATTAATAATCTCATCGGAAACCACATGAGTTATGTATGTTCTAATTCAATGACTTTGCCTACAGATTCTGAGACCCCTTTCCACTATCCTCACAGATTAGTTTACAGAGTTTAGAATTCTTATTATATTTGGATATTTCTTGATAATCTCTCTTGTTTGCAAGTTTACTCTATAATGTGTGAAGAACTGTAATTACACAAAGAAAGTAATCTGCCACTCTACAATCTGCCAGTGTTGCAGATTGTAGAGTGGTAAATTTATTTTTTTTTAAACAAATACAAACCCTCTTAACACTACTACCCATCTGACTTCAATCCATGATACCAGTCCAACAATCAATCACCAGGGGCATTGGACACCCATAATTAGATTACAAAATCATAACTATAGTCATTTTACGTCTGCTTGCATAATTACATCAGCATGCTAATATCCTTTTAATGGTCTCTAATGATGTAATAAGAAATAATGGAATTTATTTGACAGCTACATAATCATTAACAAAACATATTAAGCATAACTATTACTTCCATAAAGATTCAGGCTGTATCCAAAAGTGACAGCTAACATGTTGGGTCCTTTCTTCAACACTGAAATATTTCTAATTATGAATTCCCCAAATCTATTCCCACTCATTTGCTTCACAGGGCGAGCAAAGTTTATGTCAATGCAAACTTGACAACAAACCAACTGCAGAAGTGGACTGAACGCTCTGGGAGCCAAGCCTCAGGCTATACTGTGAATTGCAGGCCATCGGTTAAAGTTGGCAGGATTGTGAACAAGAGAAGAAAAGATAAGTTGATTACCACCATGCATCAACTAATCAAGAACTAACAGGGGAATTGGTAGGAATCACTTACCAATCTCCAAAGCACAGGAAAAATCCTAAAATTGTAGGGAAGAATGAAAGATATGTGCAGACAAAACTAACTAGTCAAATACTAATAGTGTACTTATGAAGCAGTCCCTTTAAAAGTATTTTTTTTCAGACAAAAGGACAAGAAGCTCTAAATCGAGAATTTAAAGAACTTTAGAAGAACTCCTCACTCATCCTGACTCCTCAGCTCTTCTTACACTATTACTATTGAATGTGATGGCTTTGTCTATGCTCTCAAATTAACCCTGTGATTCTCATTAACGTGTCTTTAACTTGAAATCTTTGCAATAAAATTCAGGTCTACATCATTATTTTCTTACCATTCAGAATTCTTGGATGGAAAAGAGAGACTTGAGAATTTTACACCAAGCTAATACTCAAGTCGGAGTTCAAAATAGATTTTTTGAAAAACTGAATCCCTAAGAAAAAGAGTAGTTCTGGTTGCCAGTAATCTAACGTAATTTAAATCACCCATAATGCCTTAGGCCAAGTAAAAAGCATATTTCCTGGAAGGCCTCATTCTCACACTTTGATATGTCAAAGATGGAATAACCATGATATCAAGTCTTTCCTGAAAACCCTCTCCATTGTGCCGCTCGGGAGATAACCAGATTCATACAGTTTTCCAACGATGTAGTGGTAACAAAAGAACAAATCCAAAAAGCATTAATTCTTTGCTTGGTGAGGCCTTTTTCTAAAGCCTTGTATCTACTGGCCAGCTCCACATTTCTTTAGCACTTCATTGGTTTAACCTGAGTCAAAGCATCTCATTTTCTTGAATAAAGAGAAATTATTATGGATTAATTCTTCATTCACTTGAGATTTGGGATAATCTTTCCCACATATATGGATTTTTTAAAAACGAAAAGACTGTGTTTGTGTTGATAGACAGAACACTTGGTCTTGTTTGGAGTTACTATCATTCAAAACACGCTTTTAAAATACTGACCGTACAAAAGAAGTATTTGCAGTACAGTCATATGACTGCATATTAATGGACACCAAATAACCAGCTTCCCTAATGTCACACATTAAAAAAAAAAAAGAAAGGATGTTCATAGCCAGCTATATAATTGGAGGACTATTTTTCATTAGAAAATGAATCTACAGACTGTCAACTGCAATGTTGTTGTGATTTATCAAATGATAAAAAATAACCAAAAAGCTTTATACTAACAATTAGAAAGGTAGATGAAAGTGTTCTTGTACAGTAAATGCACGAAGTTAATGAAGCAGAACCCATTGATTCCAGCAGAGAAATTGTTCCATGGGATTACCCCTTTAAATGTGCAGCAGACTTTATCTGCTAGTATTCAAAGTCAAGGTTGCAAATTCTCTTTACAAGGAAGACCATACAATATTATCATTTTTTGTAATTTCAAAACTCAGTTTTCATATAAAATACATTTCATAAAACACAAATGAAAAGGCTTTCAGCAATACAAGGATTTGTTCTAGGAAACAAAATACGGAAATATTTCCGTTATAAACAACTACATCTGATATTTGCAGATTTCTAAACAGATTTTCTCACCAGTAGTGTATTTCTCCCTACATATACAGTAATAGAAGGGGTACAATTTTTTTTCCAAATAATAATAAACACTTCCACTAAAGATAAAACATCTCCAGACTATGGCTTAAAACACAGTATTAAATGATGAATTACACTCCCTGAAACTGAAGGTTAAAGAAAAGTTGATGGCGGTACAAGTAAGGCTGAGAAAGATGCTGCACTTCAGTAACCTGATCATGGGCCAAAACAAGCAGCCCCAAACCCTCTGCAGCATAGGCAGGAACTGGATGCTACCCAGACATTAGTTATTTTCTGTGCGCCAAGATGTGACTTCTTTCCAGCAAGCTGTCAAAACCCTCCCACAGCTGACCCTTCTTTTCCATTACTTTTCTATCAAACTATTTTTATTTTCTGTTTTACAAAGGAAGAATTAAGTTTTGTGGAATAAATGTTCCTACCAAAATGATTTCAGAAAATCCCCAGTCTAAAAATTTTTACTCGACATGGCAAATCATAACCTCCTAGTTCAGGAGATTAGCATGCAGAGCATTCATCAGAATGAATCATCTGAAGAAAACCTGTAGCTCAACATAGCTGAACTCCCTGTGACTTGTTAAATGAGTAGTTGACCAAGCGGCATGACCCAATGTGCCACATGCCAGACTCAAAGCCAGGGACCCAAGTTCCTATCCATCTCTGATATCATTTTCCCCCTCAGCAATGCTGGGTATAATGACCCTTAACAAGATTTTCTTACCTAGAAACTGTTAAATAAGATTGGTAATACTTTCACGGCACTCTGAACAGACTACTTTTCCTTACGGAAGCATAGGAGAATTTCAGTCTTTATAATTTTTTTTACAAAATAATTTGTTCCTGAGTGTAGGGGATGTTATAAAGATCACCACGATATTCTTTTTTTTGTCTCCCCCACGTGCTCATTAATTTTGGCATTAAAGAGTAGATATTTCCTTGTAAGACAAACTATTCAAAAATAATGAGAAATCCAATAAAATGAAAAGGGGCAAATTCCATGTACGTACTTGACATCATCGAAGGCACTCATCTGCAGCTTCAGGAGATCTGCCACTTCCTTTATTAACTCCAAGCCCTTTTCCACACTCAGGGGGCTGTTGAAAGGGAGCAAGAAAACAGAGCATTACGAAAATGGAACTCATCAATACTTGAGAGGCTAAAAGTCCCAAAAGAGTTATCACCTTGGCCTCTTAGAGTCTGAAAGCCACCACTAACTGTATTCCTGTCACATAGTGATCGTGATATCAAGGGAATTGGGATCAGGTGCTTCTTCAGGCATGATGAATCACCTGAATTTTCCAGCAATAAGACAAACAATAAGGTGTAAATGGAATTGTTAGGAAGTGTAATGGGCCCATGATGCAGCAACCAGTTCATCTCAGTCCTCAATAAAAAACGTAATAAAGTAAAAGGACAGAAAGAGAGAAAAGGACTGACGAGACAAGGAGGGAAACAAACAATGTAAGTCAAATTGCAGGCTCAGTATCAAATGGACAAGGGAAAAGCATATTTTTAAATTCATTATTTTTTTAAATGAATCTTTGCCCAGTGAAAGGATACAAAATTATTATGGATTTGAGAGTAAACAATGGAGCAAGGCATACAGTCCAGAGGACACTGATTAGATACATAGGATTTAGTTTGGTGTCTGTATGCACTGCTGACAGAACCCACTTTAAATCATTTTAACCTTTGTCAATGCCACATTTACATTTTTTAATTTAGAAAACAGGTTGCAATCAAGCCTAACACAAGAGGACTGCTAACATTTAAAAAAGCAGTTATCTAGATGCAAAATTTGTATTTGCAAAAATTTCAGGTTATTAGACTTGTTACGATTCTAAAGATGCATTAAGAACATTCTATCCCTAATATACAGATCACACTTTCTTTAGTTGTTGTTCAATACTGTGGAACCAAATATAAAAGTATTAAGTAAAAAGATAAGGAAATGATATAGCAATGTCCAGTAAGAACAACAGATACAATATTCTCTGTCTAAAATGTGATTATAGAATTATTCTCAACATTGTTAAAGCCCCAAATATAATAAAATTAAACCTTACAAGCTGATACTTATCTAACTTATGCCACAGTAAATCAGAAAAAACTTTGATGAGACTAACCCAGGGGAAAAAGGTTCTGTATTTTTTCCTTCAAGGATTTATAACAAGTAGGAGAAGGAGGTGTCAAAAAAGAATATACTGTTAGACATGATCTTTTCAACTGGACTAAGGGGAAAAAATGATTTTTCAAAGCTCTGTACCTAGGTTACTATTTCTGGTTCACAGTGAAAGTTTTTGAATCTAATTTTATATCACAGTAATCATTGCCACAATTTTATTTATTGTTTGCAATGAGCGCTGTTTAGTTATTTATTTATTGCACTGGGTTCTGCATACACTGCCCTAAGGGCACCTCTGTTTAAATAATGGGATGTCTCATGTGGATCTTGGTTAGGATGGAATTGCTCAGCCTCTCTTCATGCTACTAACCCAAAATGCTCAAGAGAACTCCTGTCACACAAGCAGAGGTAGCCCCTCAAGGCACCAGATAAATTTAGAGTTTTTCTAGATGTCTAAAACAGAAATGTTCTTGTGTGAAAGTAACAAAAGAATCTGATTGTTTCTGTAAGGAAAAAAAAATGTACTATAGATTATTCATAAAACCCCTATATTTCAAGGACTGACAGTGAGTAGAAATGTGATTATTCCCATCACTATGAAAGCAGATTGTCATAGTGACTCAGGGGCTTATGTGTTAATTAAATCTTTTCTCCCAAAGATGTAGGCTTAAATTTTATGGAAATGATTGGTGTCAGCAAGTGGGCTTTTACTGTAATAGCAAGTCTATGCAGTGGCACAGACTAAGTCTGCTGCGTACATTGGTGTCATTTTTTTTAACCAAGGGAGTCTCATTTGTAGAAGCTCAACCTCCTACTCTCTGCTTATCCCTTCTTCCCTGAAAAAGCATTCTCCAACTTCAAAAACAAGGTATGCTTCTACAAGCCAATGTAGTAACAGCAACTGGGGATGTAGTTGGAGCATTTGAATGATGGAGAGAAAATGGGAGAGAAAATGGTCTGGAATGTCATTCTTTTGCAAGCCTGATCATCCAGGAATAGTCTTAATAACTCTCACACAATACCAAATTAAAACACGTAGGTTCACAAACTCACATATAATTTGTTAGGCTAAGAAATTGCCATTCATAACAGCACAGGAAGGTGCAGAACCAGCACTCCTTGGTATTTTCCAATATAAGTTTTTTAATTCCTTAACACTGATACATACTAGTACTGTTTATTACAGTTCTGTGACAGTTGTACTGTAGGAGAGTTGAATATTTAAAACCTTTCTCTAAAAATGCCAGAACGTCATTTTTCACGCTCTACTTCTGCTTTGCTTTTGTTTAGTGTTGCTCAGCGTTGCATGGCTTGCACTTGTACAGCGATTGCCCTTAGTTTGTTTACCCAGAGGGAGCACACCGTTCCCACCAGCGCAGTGTTAAGCAAACGAGCCTACATGGTAACAGCGCCGTGCACCCACATCACCCATCTGATTTCAGGTTTATACAAGGACTGTTACCAGAAGATAACTTGCAAATATCACCTATCCTCCTGCCCGTGGTCCTCCTACACGTCCCCAGCACAAGCACACAGTACTTGTGGAACAGCCGCTATTTGTGATCTTTCACGTACTATGCTGGGGTTTCTGCTTACTTGATTCAGTCCTACATGGGAAGAAGTTTCTGTATTATGAAGTGGTGTTTTCTTTATGAATATGGTTCATCTACTGATTGTAAGGGCTCAACAACTATGGAATTAATTCAAAGGAAACTGTTACATAAACCAACAAAGAAAAACAAAAAATAGTTGTTCAGTTAAGGAACAAACAACAGAAATTGCAACAGTAGAAAGAAGAGTCTTTAGGCAGCCCTGATAATGAAACTGTTTTATCAAGGCCAAAGACTTAGAGGAAGGCTAAGAGTGGGAGTAGGGTTCACACTACTTTGAACTGTCAAGATGTTCCCTATACTGAGGGAGGAGAGAGGAGCCCCCCTTTTTGGTGACTGTTGTTGCTGGCTCCAATTCACTCACAGCAGAAAAGCATAGAGCGAGTCTCTGGACTATGGCCCCTCAGTTTCCAGACATGTTACAACACAGGTCCAACCCATATGCACCTTCTTTTAGGAGCCTGTGATAAGACATTTCAGTACAACATGATGTAATGGTGAACCCTTAAAAGAGAAATCACAACTTGGGTCTCAAAGACACAAAACATGCACTGGGAAAAAACAAAAGGCACCCATGGATGCTATTAATGCTTTGTGGGTTCTCTTGAGGCTGACCAACCCTTTTTCTGCCAAAGAAAATTAATGGCTCCTGCAGTGTCTTTAACAGTCCTTCTTGATTTTACCACTCCATTTTATGGTTGCTTTGAAGGTTTCTGATAATCTTTGATTTAGTATTTGGTCCTGAGAAGAATCAACTCTTGGATGGCATAACGAACTTTTGCAGATGTCATAGCTGTTGCCAGCTGACATAGTGCTTGCTTTGAGTTTCATATCTTTGCTCTCATTTCACTTGCTCCAGGTTTCTCTTTTCCTTCTTCTTTCAAATTAACTGTGCTGAGATATGATAATAGCAGCTAAAAGAAAATGTGATACATCTCACAGTTTACCATAATTAGTTTGGGGTCCATTTTAGGTCTCCAGCTCCAGTTTTCTACAGCTTAGAAGATGAAAAGAGAATCTGAAAGTTTAGAAAATTCATGTATAAGTAAGTTCCTTCCATTGCTTTATCTCCTAATGCCATCTCTATCTGTGAGTGCTGGCCTAAATATAATTTTTCAGTTGACGGATTCAGACCCTACTGAACCAGTAGCAAAACCCTGTCTCACTCAGATGCCAACTCAGATGCCAATCTCTATCTCATATTATTTGTAAAATATACTTTGTTTGACAGGTTAATGACAATGAAGAAATAAATGGGGAATGAAGTATAAATATTTCCTTTGGGGTTTATGTAGATATATATATATAGCTTTACAGTCTGGCAGAGCGTCATCTGCAAAATATTTCACTGCTGCTTTTGTTTAATCTCACTTTTCAGGGCACAGCTCTTGCACTAAGCTAGTTATACCTGCTGGAGCATATGGCTTATATCTCTGGTAAAAAAGCCAATATTATATGGTAGTACTACATTATTCCTTCAGATGAAATGACTCCCCAGTTCAGTGTAAGACTGATGTCATGATTAAACATCATGACATAAGCATGAAAATTTCCCTAACCATTTTAACTACATAAAAAATAAATAGTCTAATCTATACCTACTTGTCTGAGCTAAAATAGTGACAGGCCAATCAGCTCCCTATAACTTTATCAGGAGGTTTGTCTAACAAAAAAAAAAGAAAGCAGCTTTAGGCTATAAAGCTATTTTACTTAGAGGCAAATTCATAATGAAAGTAGAAGAACAAATACCTCTTAACTTTAATGTGAGCTGCTAAGCATTTCTGAAAATTAGTGTAATCTATTTAAATGCTCAGGAGGGAATTTTGGAGCCCAACTTTATGTAATTGTTAAAACTTTTCCACAAAGTGTACTGGGCATTGGTGAAAATTATATTATGTATTTTCCAATATCTAAATCCCTCCCAGTGAGGGAGCCGAAAACAGAAATATTTTCAGGAATAATCCACTTACAGAGGCAATTTAAACAACAGAACATTGGATTAATACCTTGCTCTGCTATTGTCTATTGAAGAGTTCTCTTTCCATTTGCTCAATTTAAAAGAACAATACAGTGATGAGGAGTCGTTTCTTAAGTCTAGTTCCAGGAAGTTGGCACAACTTGGAACAATCACATTAAGTCATTTTCGTCTCAGTCACTGCAAAAAAATGTATAGAATTTGCTAGTCATTCTTTAATCTGTCTATACAATCCCACTGTCTTTAGTGGTTTTATACAAATCCGGGGATATCTGTTACTGAATGAATTATGAATGAGGAACAGAATATGTCTTCATCTGGAAGAGGCCTATCGTGACCCTTAATTTCACCATCTGTAAAATGAAAAAAACGATACCAACTTTCTATGTCAGATGCCTAGTATTGTTATATAAAAGACTATTATTATTCGACTTGCATCCCTTTTGGATCCAAGAATAGAAAGAGCAGCACTACTGTCTGTCTCTAAAGGCTATATATATTTCTCTCTACCAAGTATAAAGAAGGGGTTGTAGTAGTAAAGACCATGTAAACAAAAATTAACTTTTAATTATAATGAAAATAAGGGAACATTGCCCTGCCAAAAATCTTGCTCCAAACTTTTCCAGCAGAGGGGATCTGACTGGTTTTAGAGCACATCTGACTGATTTTAGGGCATACTTAGATCACCTAGATCCAGGTGAAGACACCTTCTCCCTCTCTGGTGAGTTAGCACCTTGCTAAATGCCTGCTGCAGGCAAATGGACCAGGAGGCCAGAGTCTTATGAACCAGATGTGCCTCATGAATTAGACCCCTCCAACCAAAGAGTTGTGCTGAATATTGGATGCTGATCTCAAGACCAATTCAGCTTCATGCTGCAATTATCTGAACAATGCTAGAAATGGATGCCATGTTTCCAAGAAATTCCCATGATAAACTACAATCTGATGACTGAGAACAACCACTTTGAATAATGGATTGTTTATTTCTGACCTGGACCTAATGATTTATGCATTCAAGCCTCAAAGCTTCCCCTTCTGGTTAAAGAACAAGAAGGAAACATGTAAATGAAGGAACAGGAGGAGTTCTGTGGGGAATGACACTGGCAGCATGGCCAGCTCTGCATGCTGAGCTAAATGGAGCTCAAACTCTAATAAAAGCCAGTGGGCAATGTCAAAGGGAACAAGAGAAAAACAGAAGTAAACAATGATAAAAACTATATGTTCTGTATTTCCCAACATGCCTGTCAAAACAATCCTCTAAATTGATCCATTTTGGTAGGAAAAATCTGATCCAGTTATACAGATGGCTTGATTGCTGGCATTTGCCAAGCCAGCTCCCAGCCCAAGGAGAGCAACATGTAGCTCAATGTTACACTGAGGTTATGTCAGTCTCACAAGCAGTTGCTCTCATTTACTTTTCCTCCTCCCAATTGCCAAGTGTCTTCGGAAACCCACTTACAGAACTCTGAAATGCTCCCTTAGTGCCATCATTCAAATTATGTATTGTCTTTACCAGACTGTACCTAGTGCCCTTCCAATACGCTGTTTAGCAATTGTAATGCAGCACTATAATGGACATCCAGTCAGCCCTGTCAGATTAGTTCAATTGAATCATTTTCTGCAAAAATGAAGAATAATCTACAGTACAGAAATAGGTCTGACATTGGGAATTGCACTCCTTAAACCTAAATGTCAGTCTAATCCCCAGTGAAATCTTAAGTAAGGTAGGGTTCAATCCGCCTAAAATTTGCTTAAATGGGGACACAGGCAATGGAGGCCAGTTCAACCATTTTTAAGAGTGCCAAGCACTGCGCTAAAATTGCAAGGTGTTTCTCTACAGCCTGAAAGTTGCTGAGTGCTTAACTACAGTCCTCCCAGCAATAACGGAAATCACATTTTCTGAGGAGATAAGCGTCACTTTCACATCATCCAGCCTCTCTTTTGCTGTCCAAAGTCAAGCACAGTGGCATCTCTACTCCACCTATTTCCCCTGGAGAAGGTCCAAAATTTTGGTTACACCTGTGTTCAGCTGTAATAGTACTGAGTTCACAACTCAACCAGAAGAAGGTAGAACCTGAACCAAGCACTCAGGACTTTTTTTGGGAGGGAGATATTTTTTACTTAGACTAAGGTTTACTTTAAAAACACTTTCAATATTTACTAATGTAAAATGCGTACATGCTCAAAAAAAAAGTTTGGACTAGTTGTCTTCATTCCTCCTGAGCGCTGCAAGTTAAGAATTATGTTTTCTCTTGAATGTTATCTATCTTCCTCCATTTCTTTTATAGCATAAAGATGAACCACTGGGCTTATCAAGGGGACAGTGTTATTGCTCAGGGCTGGTACATAAAGCAGTCTCCTAGGATGGGGGAATTAAAACTACTCAGACTAACTTCAGTAAGTTCTCTCCATCTCCTGCTTCGTGAACTTTAAGATGCATTCCATAGTTTAAAATAATTATTTAAGAAAGTTCCACTCGGCCATGTTTCAATAATGTCTCTGCACCAGCATCAAGTTGGCTTCCCCTCATTGACAGGGCAATTGTATCACTTTCTTAATAGGTAGCATAGTCTCCTTAGTACTGCAAATCAAAAGCTAAACTAAAAAAAAATAATCGATGTTCAGAAATATGGATCTGGAATACCATATGGAGTACTTTAGAGAGTCGAATAAAGAGGACATCTTTAAGATGAATAAAGTTTCATTTTTCTGGATAAGTTTTCTCTAGTAAAACCATTTGGTAGCAGCACGGGCATTGAGTAGGCTGCAGGCAAAACCCCTGCTGATGGGAAGCTGGGAGGAGCAGCCCAGCCAGCTCCAACACAAGCTGCCTTCCCCCCTCCAGGTCTGGAAAAGAGGAGATATATTGGTGACAGGGCTCACGCTGAGGTGTATGGAGGTATTTCAGAACTTCTTTTAAAGCACTTACAGATAGGCTAGGCTGTCTGCTTGTTATTTGCTCTATCGAATGAAAATTTTTAAATCCAGTAGAGGGGTCTATTTGAACAGGTGAGAGTAGCTGCAGCAATTTTAACCACCCACCTTCATGGACCAGTATTAGGTCTGATTCCTTTCACACTGTATCTCCACTCCCAGCGCATTGCTTGGAAAGTAGGAGCAGAGCAACCAGAATGCCGGGACTCAAGTGCTGGCTCTCCATGGGCAAGGGGCTGATGCACACCAGCTATGACTGCTTTTTCTGCTAGAAGCAGTCAGGAGAAAAGGGTAAAGAGGGGGAAAGCAATTTCCAGTTCCTGCTGCTGGGATCAAGGAGTGAGAAGAGCAATTGCTGTGGGGAGCACATCCCCAGCAGTATGTACTAACCCTAGACCTTGTGTCAGTTCTCAGCATCAGCCACCAGCACAAGACTGGAGTTTATTTTAAATCACCTCAGACATGTTATAGCCTGATTTTCTTAACCCAGCTGTAAATACAGGAGAGTCCCCAAATGAGACCTAAAAAATAAAATAAAGTCCAAGATAATTCTGGAAAAGTTCTGGAAAAGGAGGGTGAGAGAAATGGTCAGCTGATACACATCTCCGTAAGGACTACCTAAGGAGCAGTCTACCCTGGGAAAAACAACACTGTGACAGA
>JAOXJK010000012.1:10035401-10072922 GCA_025774025.1 Xenus cinereus
ACAACACTGTGACAGACAGAAACCATTAATTCCTTTTTTTTTTTTTTTCCTCTTGGGCACTGTCATGTTCACACTGCTAAAAAACAAGAAAGACAGGTGTTAAAAAAGTTGTCCAGTAACAATATTCAACATTGACCTCAATTCCTCGAGGAAAAACTTAAAAGGTGTGAGGATTGCTAGGAAATTGCCAGTATTAAGGCAGTCGTCCAAAACCCAGTCAAAAAGTAGCAGAGTACCCATATTCTATGCCAGGACTGCTAGGGACACCTGACCAAATAAATGAGAATATTATACACGAAAAGATCAGATTCCAACTGAGTCAGTGTCTGACTCCAGTGGTCAGATAAAAGAAAGGTGCCATTTTATTCTCATGAGACACGTGAACTTCATGTTTCCAGACTGGGATGATAATCTCAGCCACGCACTCTGTTGCCATGCACACTCGCTGCACTGCAACCTAGGCAAAGTGCAGAGATCAGAAATCAGCCCCCCATGCCTTACACACTGCAGCAAGAGTATTCCTTCTAAAAAGAAATATATAAGATTATGGTATAATTCTACAAACAATCAGTTAATGTGATTATGTATATGTTCATTACTTCTAAAAATCTCCTTTTAAAAAATCTCTTGCTGAACTCTTGACTTCAGTGATATGTATTAAAATAGTTTGTGAATTAGAAATGCATTGCAGGGAAACTGGAAACACCTACTTCAGTGTTTGCATGCCTTCCTTTAAATTTTCAAGTCTGAATATGTGTGCCACCATAACAAGGCTAAGATTCATGTATCTAAACACAGCAAATCTTTTCTTCAAAATTTTCCACAGCCTCAGAGCCCAGACTATAAGAAGTTTTAAGAATACCTTTTCTTTTTTTTTTTCTAAAAAGGACTATTTTTGCTAATGTCTATTATTCTGTCACACTTATTCCAACTGAATTTCATCTACCATTGTGCTTCTTAATCCCTCAATGTATTTAAATCCATCTGGAATTTTTCTAAATCCTCCATAGTTCTTCCTAACAGAGACAATTTGCCCATGGGGTACCACTAATCTCTCTACATGCTGGGAAGCAGCAGTTCATGACGAATCTTCCTCTCCTATCTCATAACCAGTTCTTAATCCGCAGTGACACCCTGGCCCTTGCTCTGTGACTCACTCTCCTGAAAGTCAGTATGAAGAGCATCCCATTTATCTCCTGTTGATTTGAAGGGTAGGTACAACTTACAGTTTTGCTGCAACAGCAGCTTTTCTCCCAAGAGAGTCTGATGTATGTCATCAGAAGGTACTTCACTCCTGAGGCTCTTCCAGGTACGGTGCTGCCACAAAGCACAAAAGAGGGTCCCTGGCACTGCCTCCTGGAGGCTGAAGCTCAGTGGCCTTCAGATGTAAATAGTCAAGATTTAAAATCTGAACAGTAGCTTATCGTTGATATGGTCTCAGAGTCGGTGATCATAGCACTTCTTCAGCTCAGAGAAACTGAAAGCAATGCTGGGAAAGCTTTTCTTTTAAGGACACAGTTAAATTTGTTTCCTTTTCTCTTTGTTTGGTTTTTTTTTTTTTTCTGCTAAGATTAGTAAATATTTTAACAAGCAACACCATGGGAAACTCAGTTACTGAAGTATGAAATAGAAGGATGTGAACCTCTTTGTGTGCAAATTTTGGTAGTAACTGAACTATGGAAGAGCTGCTGATGTCATCACTAAACAGATGTAGGTTGAACAAGGTTCCTCAAGAGATTTTCACTCCCCTCTTCCAAACTGACTCCTGTCTCCTGAGAACTGGCTTCACAGCACTTTCTAGCACACCAACACTACTTCTGTCTGACCTGAAAGGTTACTTACCAGAGGTGGTTGATATAGCTGCTGGCTACCAACATCTGAGCCACATGCCCTGCAATCTGGAGAAAAGCGGGAATAAATAGTGCATGGTGCCCACTACACATTCTCCATGAAGGAGTGAGGACTCCTGCCACCTTAGGTAGCACACAGGATGTCAGAGAATTCATGGCAACACAGTGACATGACTCTCATTCTCATCAGGTTGGCAACCACCAGCATAAAGCTATTGAATCTGGACACCTTCAACTCCTACTTGTCTTTTTCTAGACACAAAGGAAATTCCACTTATCACAAGAAAGATGCATATCATCCATACAGTGGAGAAGAAACTGAGAAATTAGAGGAGTTTGCTCCAGGTCAAAAGGAGGTAAGTGGGAGGCAAGGACTACTGGGAACTACTACTGGAAACATTTTAACATCAAAGTAATTTATGGTATTACCATTAAATACTTTCTGAGCCTACCAAACCTAAAAAAAAGCATTTAGACACCAAAATTGTATTTATTTCTCTTGTCTGGAAATGCCCCCGAGAGTAATTCATCTGATAATCTATAATGAAAGTCCTGGGCACTGATGCTTCAACTCCATGGTGTTACAACCTGCCTTGTCTGTCTGAGTTCGAGCCTTTTGTCTGTGTTTCAGTATAGTTTCATATATCTTGAAGTACACATCCCCAGTAAAAGTTAGAAAAGGAATGTATTTCACCACTAAATGGACTTAATTTGGTTTTAACATGGCATGTGCCTTAAATTTAGTTAAATAACGATTAATTCTGTAAATGGTTCACATTTATTCAGGATTCATGAAAGCAACCAAATAACTTCTCAGCACAGAGCTACTCACAGGATTGTTTGAGAGCTGCCTGATTTCGCAGCACTGACATCCTAATCATTTTAAGAATGCTGCAATTTTATTGCATTGGGCTGCAGTTTCATATTTCTATACTTGTTTCCTCAACGGCTTTATTAGCCATAGAACCTTTTTAAGCCTACTTCTGTTTTGACAGCTCAGCAAATTCCCACTTCTGAAATTTTTTTCCCCTCTTTTCCCACCACCAGTAAGTGTGAATTTAAACCTCTTAATACAGACAGAGTCAAGTCCAGACCAATTTGTAACACAGGTGACACTTGGTAAAAATCAATGGCAGTGGTCAGGCTATGAAGGTCAGAGGAGATAACGGCATCATGGAAACACGAGAGTGATAGAGAAGTCAAGAAGGAGCAACCCTCCAGAGTTATAATGGAAGTGTGACACTGTGCCAGCCTGTACTTGCATTACTTCAAACACGCACCACCTCCAGCTGTGTTAATAGCAACAAATTCATACATATGCTTTGTCGCTAGCAGAAGCATGGAAATAATGGCAATAGTCTGTGCCATAATTGTGATATCGTCCTTTCTGAGACTAAAATGGACCCCACCAAAGTACTCCCCTAATGCATTTTAAGCTGAATGTTAGAAACAACGCTGGAGTCCACCTATCATGAAGCCTGAATCTCTGATGCAAAAAAAAGCTTTGAAAATGCAAAATTGTTCTTTCATATCAAATTGCACTTTTATACAAGTAATTAATAAGTTGGGGACATTAATAGATTGAGGACAACTGATGATACACATTTTAGTGCAGTTCCAACTTCTCATTCTTTCCTTTCATTCATATCTTCCCTGTTCCTTCAAGGCAGCTTAAAATACAGACTAATTTATAATGCAAATGGTTTAAATTAAAAATGGCAAGGATATCCAACAACCTAGTGTTAAAAGAAGGAAGTTAAAAAATTCTGTAAGAGATCCCAAATTTCAAAATTTTAAAACTAACTTTTCATAACAATCATTCTCCACACATTTAAGAAATTTACTCTAAATTTATTTCTATAGCAGACATACCTAGTCTTTACGGTGTGACCTACCTTCTTCAAACTAGTGCCAGTGGAAATCCAGAATATCTACTTGAAAGAAAAAAAATAATTGCTCTGATTTATTCTCTGTGTTCTGAATTAGTCCTGACTGATTTTCTATCTATGAAATTTCATTTGCATGAAATAAAAATTATTTAGAGTGAGATTAAAATTACTTCATTCTAATCGTTAGTGCTCAGGCATTTACATCATGTACATGTTATCTGAGTTAAGAAATTAAGAAAAATTTCAGATGTGAAAATTAAATGATGGCATTTTTGTATCTGAGCTTCCCAGGATTGGGCAGAACAGCGCTGATAAAGAAGTACTGGTAGATAATAGACTGCATTATGATTCAGTTTGCTGCATTCCCAAGAATCCTGATCTTTGGCTTTCTCCTTCTCACTCATTTCAAAAGCTTAAATTTCATCATTTTTTTGTAATGAACTAAATCGTAATTACCTGAAAAACAGTGTGATACACTAAAAATATTGACCATATGGTATTGCAAGATATTGCAGCATCTCAGGGTTTTAATGACTACCACTGTTTATGAAAACAAAGCACAGCTCCCAGCCGCATCTCTAGTTTGGGAATATGCAATGTGCAGCCTCCGCGAGTAAAGGCCTATGGCCTGGGGACAGCAAAGTAACCTGAATTTGCTCGCAGAGAGCTTGTGGAGTACCTGCACCAGCTGCTTTCCTGAAAGAACCAGCGTGCGATACTCGAACAAGGGATGATAGCATAGCACAGAAGGCACGGAAAGACAGAAATGGGAATATGGGAATGTCTGTTCTGGGAAACTAGGCCAACAGCCATATTTGCTCAGCTACATGGAGAGATACAAATGTGAGCTACTCCTTGTGGTTCTACTGGGGACTCCAGACGTGCTCCTACAATTACCCGTTGCCTGTCATTGATTTAAGAGACCTGAGTGATC
The DNA here is from genome assembly GCA_025774025.1 of Xenus cinereus. Lineage (NCBI taxonomy): Eukaryota > Metazoa > Chordata > Aves > Charadriiformes > Scolopacidae > Xenus > Xenus cinereus. The sequence continues at coordinate 10,040,075 of JAOXJK010000012.1, forward strand.
CCTTGTTGTTACTGTTGCTAGTGTGACAGATCAGCTGGTCACCAGCTAAAGCAATTCAAAATTTTTCTCTGGATGTTCCTCTAGAAGTAAAAATGAAGAGCCAGTCCTGATAGAAAGCAGAGGAAAATATCTGGGGAAGTGAAGCCCTAAGGGGAGGGAAAGATGAACCCCTGGAAGGACTCTTCTCTTGTAAAGTGATCTACATCAGCAGGTGAGAATCATATTCCAGGATAATATATTTCAACAGATTTTGGAAGCACAAAAGCTGACGACAACAGAAATAGAATGGACTATAATCTCATCTCTGCACACACAAAAGAAATTCAAAATATTCAAAGCTGAATTCTCATATTGACAAAAAAAAGAGAAGTAAATAGTAACTGTTGTTTTTCTCTTATTTTCTTGTGCAAAAATAAAAAGCATGAAACATCATTTTCCTATGGCAATATATAATATCAGAATTAAGGCACTGAAGCAGTAATGTGGGGGATATGATCTCTGTCACTTTCTAAGTATCACAAGGAATCTGGAGGATTAAAGGGGGGAAAAAAGATTTTACGTCTAGAAAACTCTAGGGAGTGCGAACAATTACATGTGAAGAGTTACCCAAAGAAGATTCTAGGTTTATGTCTCTCCACCAGTTATGGTGCTGAGACAAAATGACAGAATTTTCTCTACTGGATAAATTCATAGGCAAGTATTTTCCATCTGTATTATTTAGGTAGGGGCTCAAGCTATGATATAAGAAGCAAAACTTTTGGCTTTAAAAACAATGATAGATATTTATGGAACTTATTTATACAAGGGTAGAGACTTCTAGGGAAAGTGATAAAGTGAGGGATACAAATTTTATATTTAACCTCCTATTTAATGCTGTCCCTTGCTGATTTTAACATACTTCAGTAGCAAGAGCTTTCCTGGCTTGTGTATGTTTATCATTTCTTTTACTTTTTTAAGCTAGTTGTAGAAGTTAAGAGAAGAATATGCAAAAATCTTTTTCACTTGATAAATTGCAGTTGCAGGTAGAATAACAATTTCAAATAGGACACTGAGATATGCAGAGAAGGTCAAATCAGTGTTTCTGTTTGTATATGTGTACTAAGGCACAAGAACATTTTGTTGTTATTTTCTAAAAAAGAGCTGAAAAGCTTCATAGAGTACAAAAGCTTAGCTTCTAAGAAACATCAAGACCTTCCAGTAACAAAGAACAATAAAACCTATCAGTCCTGTTTCATTGCTGTAAATATTGTAATTTATTTTCTCTTACTTATTGTAAACTTCATTTTTAAATGCAATTAAATTGCACTAAATATTTTAACCTGGTAGGGGAAACAAATAATGAAAATCATAAAAATACAACTCTTTAATGGTTTGCCTAGGAAAACAGAAAAGTTGGAGAATAAACCAAGAGTTCTCTACAACCCAGTTTCAGGGTCCTAACCTGTACGCCATCCTGTGGAAAGTAATCATTATATGCAAGGAGTATCATTTATCACCTTTGTAAAGGTGAAGAAATAATATCAAACATTTGGAATTAACCTAACCCTTCAGCATGTTAAATGGGTCAGACTAATCATATTTCATAGCAACTTTATACTATGAACACAAGATCCATTTTCAGTTTTTTCACAGCATCTAAGCAGAATACCAGCTACCTCAAATTAAATGCATAGAAAGGCACGTATGATCCAATTAAACTAACATGCTGTGAACAGATTTACAGCCTCTATAATTTTACATAGACTGTCTGGAAATGAGAGTATAACATATGACAAAACATGAAATATCCAGGAATCGACTAATACAACAATGCCAGGAGTTGGCTCACAAGCTGGCAGAGCTGCCGTGAGCTCTCTGTGATCTTGTATTTTATGAAAAGCTTCAAGTACACGCATTGTGATAAATCACAAAACAGGACAGGTTCCTCTGCATTGGGTGTCCAAGAAAGGCTTCAGAAAAGCATGACTTGACTTTAAAGCTTGAAAGACTGTGATAAGCAGGGAAAAGGGATGAAATTTCTACTCTCAAATTAAGAATTTTCTTAGTGCATTTAAATCTAAATACCCAATCTCATGTTCAAGAAATTGCACACCAGCTTGACTGTTTAAGCTGCTAAGCATGCAGCAGCTTGCATTTAGTTTCACTGGAGGTGGCAAGAACTACATGTTCTGTAAAGTCAGGCTTTGGGTTTCCTCATGAGGGACTTGGGAGTCTAAACATTGTTTAAATGTTTTGATTGTGGGATCTTGGCCTCAGCTTAGAGCATATTCTGGCAGACAAATGGGAGTGCTGGCATTATTTCCAACTAAAAAAAAAAGTTTTCCATACTTGAAGAACTAGAAGTTCAGAGAATAGGAATTCTTTGGTCCAAAGGTAGACTTCTTTGATTTGAGAGCTCACATTGATGTATCCCCTCTATAACAGAATGCTATTTTATAAGTATGTCCAAAGTAGCATACAAATGAAAACAAGATCCTGTAGATAACTTTGTTTTGTAAGATTGCTTTAGAATTTCAGAGCTAAAATTAGTAGAAACAGTTCCAAGCAGTTACATTGAGAAAGAAACAAACCTCTTTCACACAAATCCTACGGTGGTAGAATACAAATTTTTTGAGGGAGAAAAGAGTAAACAAAGTAAATCACCCAATTTGATTGGTTTCTCGGCATAATAAAGTGCTGAAGCAGCACAGTGGAGGATTTGGTGGACAATTTTCTACACTGAAACTGTCAATTCATTCTGAAGCTTAGTGCTGATGGATATTATGGATTGGTATGGATTGCACTGCTCCAACCATCTGAAAGGTCACTCCACAAACACAGCAGGAGTGACCTATTGTTCTTGCCATTGACAATCAGACTGCCATTTTGACAAGTCTTTAAACTATCACAAATCTTTTCTTCAAGTATTACATGGAAATGTTTATCTTTGCTTTGTGGCACAATTAAAAGCTGGCATCTTAGGAGTTCACTGAAGCAGTCTTAATATCTCCTTGGGTCAGACTTGCAAAGCCATGGAAGCCTGAGAATCTAATAGTGAATGGATCACCCCTGACATCTGTCAACTATACCACCGAGTATAATCTTTTCAGTTCCATTTTCAGATGAGAAGGTGAAAAGAACTCAAGCTATTATCCCCAGTGTACAAATATGTTGGAATACTTCCCTTTCTCACCACAGACCACTGTTTCAGCTGTAAAAATGAAGCTTCGCTGCTCCAAAACATTGTGGCCAATAAAAATTGATGGATTGAAACATTGTCCTATTGCTTTATGGGGGAAGAAGAAAAACACACAAAATTAGAAGTATTGGAAAATAAGTACCTTTCATATTGGTATGATAAATAAGTGCCGTTCATATTTTGGCATTTCGTGTGCACGTCGAGAGTGGATTAAAAAAACCCTCCTAAATCATAATTTTAAGTTAATAATCTTAAATGTGCTAATTGCTGCAAGAAAGATACTTCACATATGAATTTGTCTAAGACTCAGCCTGTTAGAAAGATATATTTCATGCCTACCTTTAGCTCCAGCTTCCTCTCTATTCAAAATAGAGAATTTTAAAAAAGCATAAAGATCTAAATACAAAATATCAAAGACCAGTTGTGAAATCAATTTCCTGGGTACTTACAGACTATAATCATCTCTCAAACAGGAGTGAGTTTAGACTGACATAGATTAAAGATCTAGGAATAGTTCCAGCCCCTTTATTTCACTGTATGAATATAACCTGCATGTATAGCTATATATAAATGGGTGGCATGCACCTAAGCCATTTATTAATACTATTTATTTACTGCAAACAGAGAGTAAGTTTTTTAGCACAAAAACTTAATGATGCAGGAAGTTTAAATCGACGTTAGAATTTCTCCTCTGTGCAGTGATAGTTAAAAAACATCCCTTTCTTCATCCTCTCTCCCCCAAGAAAAAACGCAATTACAGCAACATTCATGAAAACAAGTCCTTACTGGAACTCTCAGCTACACTGATCCAAATGCTCTCTAAGGCCACTTTATGTACTAAAGAAATGGTTGTGGGAAACACTAGTACATAACAGATCCCTCAACTGCTGTAGAAAGTATTTCACTGTGTCTGCAGAGTGGACAAGTCCATTTTTAGCATGTGGAATTTCCTGAACAAGTTTTGTTATTCTTATAAAATTCCAGAATATAGAAAGGTTTATTTTCTTTTTTGCAAAATATGAGGTTTTCATTTTATTCTTACATTTCAGATAGATCTATTCAAAACAAATTTATCAACAAAAATTAAACCAGTATATTTTGGAGTATGAAATGTTGAGAAGGACAAATCACTGAAGAGTTAGAAGTCACTGGCTGAGAACCATGAACCAAAATATGTTTACTGTAGATTGAATGCAACATAATCCTGGTACAAAAGGAATTTTTCTTTAGTTCAAGTCAATCAGCTAAGTCTCATTAAAAATTAACTCATTTCAGATTAGGAACTGTAAACAAGCATGAAAGCTTATTGTCATCTCTATGGTGACTTTGGAGAAGATGACATCTAGTTGTACTCAAAAAGCTAAGAATGTAGTGAGCACTTATCATCTAAGTTTTCTGAATAGTATGTGCTTTGTGTAATGAGCTGGTTACCATTAAAAACTAAAATTGTTTTGACAAACATATTTTTGGATTCAAACCATTTGAAGTAGTTTCATCTAACTAATTTCAAAATTTTTTTTCCCATAATTTCTGAGCATTTTTAACAACATCCCAATGTTTATCTAAAAGTATCTTGTCACAAAGTTACTATAATTGTAATAATATAGTATATTAGAAAAGTACATTTTTCTTTCTGGTATTGAAAATCATAAAGAAGCTGAACAATTCTATGCTAAATTGTATTTGTCTATATGGACTCATATAGGATCAAGAACCTTTGGACAAATGACTCTCTTCAGCAAGTTACATTGAATAATAATAGACACAATTCAGGGAAAATCCATCAGCAGGGAACTAGTTAGGGAGAAAACCAGGTAAGATGACCCAGTGAAGAATACACACGCTGTGAAGACTGAAAGTCAGAATGCTCCCATTACACAGAGCTGTGAAAGCTCTAAGCTTTCAGAGAATTTATGAGCCAAATAAGTCTGCATGGTCAAGGGAGACGGTGTCATTAAGTTACTGTTGAATATAAAGCTGCCTTCCAGACTGATGTGAGTTAAAAGGCCCTAGGGAAGCAGCACTGAGCTGGGGAAAAACTGGCTTCTACTGCTCCACGTAGTATTCATAGGCAGGAACCAGGAGGTGTGGTTAAACTAGGGTATACCATCAATTTCTGGTAGACTGTTTTCAAAAACACAGAAGGTGACTCCTGAGTGTCTCCTTGAAAAAAAACAAGCAGTAATGCAACCTACCTGAAGGACTAAGATATGACCTAGACAAATAACTGGAATACTCTGTAATAACTAGCTTTCTCCTGGAGCAGGTTCTTGAGAGCAGTGAGCCTGCTACAAGAACCAGTCAGCAAAAATGAATGTTACAGGAAAAAAAAATTAAAAATGTAATTGCAAAAGCAACTTACAACTGGTTAATTAAATCCAAAGCATTGGTCATTAAATAATGATTAAGAGTTGTTACTGACACACAGACATGTTAACAGAAGTATGAGGACCCCAAATCATTTGGGAATTCCCTTAAAGCAAGTACTCCAAAACTCCCCAAAGGTCTTTTCTAAATGCTAGAGCTGGGTTTCTCTAGAAAGTGAACAAATTTTAACACTAAAATGGTAAAAATAAAACTCAGAATGAGACATGATAGCAATGCAAGGATCTGTTAACTCTCATCCCCACTATGTCCTCACAAGGTGAGCCCTTTCCTTCAACAACTCTCATTCCAGTACCTAAGTATTTTCTGCAGGGTAACCTCTGAATCCTTATGAAATATCTACCTTCCATTATCTCTGAGGAGTGAGTGTTTGCTCCCCACATTTTCGAGAAGTCTCTGTCTCTATCCCTGATGTTTGCAGGCTACCAAGCCTCAGCTTCCACTCTATTCTCTTATGCCTTTCCCTCTGTGCACCTTATAAAATCTCTGTCCCCAAAATGGCATCCTTTCTTCGAGATCCCGTCTTTCCCAAGTGTACTCCCTGGGAGAAGGTGAACAAGAAGTTGTCCTCTGACATCCAGCCACACACATTTCAAAACAACACAGTGTAGTAAAATCAAGAATCCTCCACAGTTCTATTGCCTTTGGTCCCATTAATAAGTTTGAGACAGTCAAAAGAATCAATCCATGCTACAGAAGTTTCTGTTTCAGTTTCTCTAAAATATCTGGGCAGAGATTTGTAGGCCCATCCTAGAAATTCCTAATTTCTCACAGAAGATGATTCGGGATTACTAACCAAATATAACATTGTTCTCACAGGGGAGGAAAGGATGTAAGAGCGCCCACATCATTCTAAACTCCAAAATGTTCCTATAATAAACTGTGTATCACCACAGGGAAAAAAAAAGCTGTCTTTTGAAAGTATAGTATTAAATGTCAAATTCATTAGTGACATGACCTGAAATCATTAGGTCTTTCTTTCTAAACTAGCTGCATATGTGATGTTTGGATTCCTGTATGTGTTATTTTCAGATCAAAATGAAACCACAGAGAAAATATTGTGCTTTGTTATTGTGTGTCATTTTTTGAAAGAATGACTCAGGCATTGATATTTAGGCTACTTTCAAGTCAAATATTTAAAGCCCACATCCTACCCATAAGTACACTTACTGACATATTGGAAGGTCACTGGAACATGAGAAGACAGAGAGAGGTCTAAGCAAAAGACCTACAAACTAAATATCTTCCGCATTGGAGGAAAGGCAACTGTAAGAAAATGGAACTGTTTCCTTGTATTTTCATCAAAGTACTGAACAGGTTCCAAGCAGTTTCAGATCTATTAAAAATCGGGCCTGTGGCATTTTCCTCTTTTACATTCATATTTCATTAGGTGCAATGACTTTATCTTTTTTCCAGTTAAAAATGCTATTCAAATTGGCTGCTGTACTTACTCTTTCACTGTGACAATATAGCCGTATCCTTTCTCCTCAGAAGATTTCACTTCAAGCTGTAAGCCTTGTCCTGTATTTTTCTCAGGCTCTTCATAGGAGTTTCCATCCTGCCTTAAAGTGTTCTTAATCCAGTAGCGGGCCTTGCTTGGGTCTTCGGAGTCAGATTCACTGTTCTTTGCAGCTGTCAGTTCCCTTGAGAAAGTCTCGCTTTTTACATTTTCCACACCAACTTTTACTTCTTCTGAGGAAGAAGAGTCAGTGTCTTCAGATTTCTTGGCTTCCTTCTTAGTAGATTCTTCAGGTGTAAGGTCTTTGGGCATGCTGTCAGGTAATGCATTCTCATTCAAGAAGTTGACTAGTTTTGCAGTGTTCTCCTGTATTAAAAGAATATTTTTATTTTTAAAACTAAACACAGGAATGTTATGCTGAACCAAACCTGAATATAATCTTTCAAACTCTTATTGGTATAGTAGAGTCTATTCATGCCAATGTCACATAGTCATTTTCTTAATTTCTATTATGCTGCCAGACTATGTAAGAACATAATGTTTATTCAGCAATAACAAAAGAGTATTAAATTATGCCACTGTATTTTTCACTGGTTTTAATAAGAGCAAAGAAATTTTATCGTTAACAGTTACTTCCTCAAATATCACAGAATCTAGATAGCCTTTTCTCTGTCTTGAACAGCTAGAAGACAATGCTGATGATACTTTCATAGTGTTCATTTTCGTGTGTCTGTGTGTTTAAGTATTGATGAGAATGAAACTTTGCTATTGGGTCTCAGGAGTCATACCACAGGAAAGGGAACAGATATTATGTGACAAATTATGTTTCACTTAGTTATCTCTAGAAATTGTGTCAAACTGTTTGCAAGTGATCCACTAAGCTAAACATGTGATTATAGAAAATGTCTGTCTAATAAATTGAAACAGTAAGCAAATGAGCAAAAGTCAAAATACACACCTGGAAAAATTAGTTTTCTAGTTTCATTATATAAGTTTATTGCAACCAAGCATTTGGGAGGAAATCATGGCTAATGGGCACTTTGTGCTCTGTGTCACAATACATTCTTTTGTATCACATCCCCTATTCAAGCTGTCACTAAGAAATCCGTACACGGGACCCTCTGTAAGTCTATTGTGAATGCAGTGCTTCTTTCCTTGAAGAATTTCATGTGGTTGGTTAAAGCTCCTGCCAAATTGTCCATTTGTGTGTTTTTCTTGCTTGGTAGAAGGGCAGCTAAAGAGATTTTACTGGGAACATAAGAGGGTTTGCCCGTTTATAAGTCTTGCAGTGTTAGCTTTTGCTAGACTATATAGTAGGAGAAGTTTCACGGCAGTTTTCAAAAATATTTCTTTGAGATTCTTCTGCTCCATGCAACCCAGAAAAAGAAAGTTGAATATACTTGAAAAATGGATGGATATTGGGCAGAAGTCTATAGGATATGATTCAAAGTTGAAGAGGAAAATTGTAAAAGTAATCTGGATTAAAATCCCAAATTGGATGTTAGCACCTAGGCTATGAGATGTAATGCCTACATCTTTTGAAATACCTCTGATTGTCAAATATTTGGAAGAATACATGGTAAAGTGAAAGAATGAGAAATGACAGATCCCCTGAAAGAAGAGGGAATTTTGAACCCTCCCACAAACACGTGCCTTCAGAGGGAATATGTTTACCCATCTGCTTCTGAAAACCAGAAAGATTATCTGAGCAAAGATGCTTACATTCCCCAGAAGAGCCGTGGGACACATCAATACTCAAAATTTACTAACCTGAGGAAAGGCATGAATTTGTCTGAACTTTGGGATATGTTATGAATTCTGTCTATTTATGAAGGACAGAAAGGCAAAACAGGACTTGATTTTGGTTCTTTGAACTGAAAAACTCATTTTGGTTAAGCTTTAAATAAATGTTCATTTAATATTTCAATGCATCAATGTCAATATGCCTATGGTGTGATACTGAATTACATCTACGCAAGACAAAAAAACAAGACTTATATTTCAGAAGTGTGTTTTGACCTTCCCTGCACATAAATCTGATATTCTGAGATGGAATGCTTGTATACTCATACTTTACCTCTTTATCTGTTCTCGCACTGGATTCATGCACTCCATTGTCTGTAGGACATGAAAAGCACAAATACATAGTTATGAAGGAAAAACATCATATATGAAACAAACACCACTTATAGACTGCTTTGTAGTGGTGGCCTTTTCATGCAATTTAAACATTAAGACATCAAAGCTGAAAGGGCAGAGTAAAGAGCACTGTATAATTCAGTATTGTCATTCTAACTCCACTTCGACAGCAAATTAATGCAAGATCAATAGACAGAGTACTTCAAGAGCCAATGTAATAGTGTTATTTTGCTAATTAACTGTCCAATCTTCATATCAGTTTATCAATATCTAAGAAAAAGCACCAATAAAATGGTTCAAGCTTGCTGAATGGATGTTTACATTAAAGAAAAAGGAAACATATACAACCCTCATACACATTTTGGTGGAAGAAAAAGACTTATTTCTATAGCTATCATCTAGCAAAAACATGTTACAGTTTAACTACAGTGATGATATGCAAGTCACACCATTAACCTCAGCCAAATAATGTTGGCTATTTGGTTTATGAACTGAGTCTTATTCATCTCTCCCAGCATGATTCAGGTCAAACGCTCAAGTCTGCTCATTTTAATCTACACAAAGAATTGGCAATTAAAATAACCAGTACCAGTAAGCATTTCAGTATATCAGCATGAAAAAAGACAGAAATAAGTTAAAATCACTGTTTGTCCCTTATATCGTATTTTTATGTCCTAGATATCATAACATTCCTAAAATAGAGAATGGTTAAGTGGTAACTTATGTCCCACTGTAGTATCGAATCATTAATGCCAATTACTGTAGCTCCTGAATCTGCATTACCAGGAAAATATGTGTCCAGACAGAAGTAAATAACCATAATAACTCTTTTATTTCCCTAAGCAAGAAAGGGAATGAGTAGTTTTCTACCTGTACCTGTCTAAGACTTTATTCTGCAAATAATTGTGGTACATTAAAGAATGATTATATGTAAAACACAATTTTTTCACCACATATTTCAAAATACATTCTAGGAATATAATAATTTTTCATTATCATTTTTTTTAAACATCTCATTTTCAAGAAAGGGAAATTAGACCACACAGCATAAAGCAATTTGTATTTCAAGATAATTGGGTGCAGGTTTATCTTGTTTTTGAAGGTTGAAGACCAACGGTTCACAAACAGATGCATTTTTGATAAATAAAGTATCTGTTGTAAAAAAGAAAACAACAAAGCTAAACTTCTACAGCCTTCAGGGAAAAATACATAAACTTTCCCTCCTGTCCTCTTTCAAACCGATTTTAAGAAGTCTAGCACTATTGTGAAACAATAAAGAAAAGTTAGAGTAGATATCTTTTGCTGTACTTAACTCTTAGAATTAATACCTGGTATGGTAACACTGTTTTCCATGAATCCAGTCTGAACCTCTGCCTTTCCTTGAGCACCTTCTTTCTTCATTTGCCCTTCTGTTTTGTCTTCTCTAGTTTTTCCAGCACCGTCCTCTGTTTCTTCCTGAATGCCAACTGTTTGAATTGCATTGGCAATAGTGTCAGCGATCTCATCCAGTTCCGTTGAGCTGAGATTCTCCACATTCACCTGGTGTTTCTGTAGGTCCTTCAATACATCCTTAATAAGTGTCTCTGGATCACAAAACAACATAAGTACAAGATTTAATTGAGTACGTGAAACATGTGCTTGTATCAGTATCTTTCATGTTTCCTAAAAGATAGCTTTTCCTTCATGGAGAGCGTCTGTTTTCCAAAAGAGTTCACAAACATTCACATTGCCATTTTTATAAAAAACAAAGTATTATAAGGGGATGTTAGAGTTTATAACCAGGTGGACCCGTGCCAGGCACTGGGGGACGTATGTCACTACAACCCAGCAAGTTGTCCTAGAGGGAAGGGTACAAAATTGTCACCTTTTCTTTCCAAGAAAAGCATTGTTTCCTAGCCTAAACAGATTCAAAATACTAAAGACAAGTGTTAAGGTAGCTTAACTTTTTTTAGCTGCACTAAGACAGTGCAAACAACACTACTGCTTATTAGAGATCAGGTTTCTTTGGTGATTTGCTTTTTGCAAGGTAAATAGCTACATAGATTTCTGGAAAAAAAAAAGAGTCAGATATTTTGCCTTTTAATCAAAAAGCTCCTCTTCGATTAGAAGTGGATATGGATATATCTCCATTACATACATGGATATGTAATGGACAAACTTTCTAAATTGTATCAATTTCTCTTGGAAAATATATATTTTGTCAGAATAACTTGACAGAAAAAACTAAATTATTGAAGCAGAGCTAATAAAGTCAGCGAAGAAAAGATGGAAGATATGTCAGTTCCAAATCAAAACTAAAACTTTTCAACTAAATATATAGATACATTGCAAGGCATATCACAGTAGGAAAAAGGGTTCTTGCAAAACTGTTTGATTACGTGACATCAGTGCATTTGCAAAAGAATGAAAACTGTGATGCCTTCAGTGACTTTCTTTTTCAAGAGGTTTTGCCATACATCCATAGACATGGAGAACTCATGACATGTAGTAGCTAACAATCTGTGAGTGAAATTTTGAAGGTTTTTGCAATCATCTGCAATAATATTGACAAAACTTCATAATAATTTTTAGTGCAGATTAAGAATCCACCTCTGTCTTTCTAAACCCCTTGTAAACGTGGAATCGCCCTTAGAAAACATCTATGTCAAGAATTAAAAATTTCTGAGTCAGACAAACATCTGCCAATTTAAAACAAAATAAAAGAGAACATGTCCAAAACAGCCCAGCTGATTAGATCCTTGAACACGAGTTTCTCACAATTCAGATTAGTTTCCTAACTATTAAGTGATACCGGCTGCTTTAGGATCACTTACTCACTTTACTACAATATTTTTGAAGCATTTTTGATTTGTTCAGCTTCAGAACAGAAACCACATTCCTTTTCCCCTGACCTAGAACCCCCCTGCTTTCTAGCCATAACATGTTGAAATGAATGTCACTCAGTTACTGTGATTAGGAAACATCTTACCAAGAAATTGGATTTATGAAAAAAATTCAAAAACACCTACATGCCAGGTAGCACTATTTTATCAAAATTTAGACTCTCAGATTCTCAAGTTTACTCAGTGCTAATGTTACGTAGAGTCCTGAAAGTTTATCTGTTTTCTGAAAACAGGATCAAGATTCTTATAATATCTCAAGAGACTGGTTAGTATCGCTATGAAGTTCTTAGCAAAACGCATAGGGAGAAATTTCAAGCGAATTCCATCAAATGGAACAGCATAAAAACAATTGTGTCATTGAGTAAAAGCTCATGTTCAAACAATGTTCATGCATTTATGATAAAACAATCTAGGTCAAATTACACCAGCAGCAGTTTCAAGCCAAAGTAACTCTAAATTCTGATTTGAAAAATCAGCAACCTTAGCCTTCCAATCCACAAGCAAGCTTTGAGCCTCAGAAAAATAAGTTGCATCTGCCTGCTAAATTTTATTTAAGTTAGTTACTGGCCATTACAACAATATTTGAAGACAAATCTTAAAAGAGAATTGTATTCCAGGACATATATAATTAAAGAGCCATATTAATGTAGCACTACTAGATTTTTGTTTATTTCATTTGTTTCAGAGCCAGATATCAAGACCAACTACTAAGATACTCAACAACACGGAGTCAATATAGCCTTGTTATTTCCATTTAATTTCATTTTTTCCAAACTAACTTTCCTCTGTACCAATTATGTTAGCCAAGTCTTATCTCTCCAGTCCACTTCCACATGTTCATAGTCAATAACAAAGCAGTCTCAATCTCAAACAAAATGGAAATAGGGGAACAGGGTGGGTAATCACATGAGAAAATGAATGGCCCAGATAATACCAACAGGCTCACTGCAGGTCCTCCTGGTTCATTAAATAAACCTGTCATAGAGAGGCCTTCTGCTCCTCTGATGCTGCTATTCCTGCCCTGGGCAATGCCACCTGGGCGTCACTGAGCAAACAAACTCCTAAACACGTGTATCAATGTGAGTAAAACTTAGGCATTTTATGCTACTGTTACTGAAGAACTACAAGTGTGACTTAGAATGTCCAGTACCAAAGCCAATAAGTATGAGGAACATCATGTTTTCAGTATACTGAGAAGAATAGTCGCATTAATGTCTGTAACAGCCTGGTGAAATGGAGGTCTACGTAAAAAGTCTTTCTAAATTCATGAGGTTCCTGATACAATGTTAATATATGTCCATGAGAAATATGGGTGTTTCCACTTCTTGTTATGGCACTTGTCCATGCTTTATATCATTTCTTATTATTTGATAAGGCTGATACAGAAATAAATATCAGTGCATCTATTTACAAACACCTTTAGGCAATTTAAGGAAATTATGATGAATTAATTAAAATCAGAAAGTATTTTTGGAGAAAGACCAAAAAGCAGATGGATACTGCAACAGCAGATCACTTATGCAGCACGTGTACACAAACATGGATGTACCTGTGCACAGCTCTTGTAGTCTCCCACTGACCCCTTCTAAATAGAATCGGCAATGCTCAGCCATATTTCACAGGGCTTGAACGGCAAACCAGATTTCTCCCTTAGCTCCAGCTTCCAAACGGAAGAAGGCAAGTTGCCTTTCATAGTTGCCTTGGAACCATGACAACAGTAAAGGCACATATATCTTAGATGATGTAATATTTAATATCAGCTTCACCAGTAGATTTCCCCTAGTATGTAACAATAGCAGCTTAACAAAGGAAAACAGCTTTTTATTGTACAGCACACAAATCATGCTCCATACCCTGTTGACACAACTGCCAAGGCCAGCTGGACTGACCACCAAATGGTATGACAGAAGTAATTTTGGAACCAGTCCCACAGGGTGGTCTGTCCTCTTCCACCCCATCACCTAACTGACTATGTATTAGCTGTCCTCAGCAACTGAGTGCCATACAGACTGCTCACCACAGCTTTGCAAGGCAGTGCACATACAAAAATATCTCTGCCTATAAACATGGAAGTTTGTTATTTTTTGAAAAAAAGATATCTAAATTACTAATTTTGTGACCTTTCCAAAGCAATGGTGAGATGCATTCTGTAATACACCAAAAATGAGTAGACTAGAACAAATCACTTAAAACTGAGCCAAATTCTGTATATGGCTGGTGCAGAAGACAGATTAATGATTCCACTATTGCACAGTAACTACAAAGGCAGTACCCACGCACATCATGCTCCTCCTAGAGGTAACAGTTTCCAAATCTGATAGAAAAAGATCTCCACATTTCCTTCTCTTGTATTTCTCCCTCAGGGTGCCTTGTTAGCTAATTTACCTGGCACTGTTTTGCAGCAGTTCTCAGTGCTAATCTGCTCAGTACCTTCTGGATTGTTCTCTCAGTCAAGTTCCTTTGTTTAATCCTGTGCCAGATGCAGCAGAGAATGGAGCCCATATGACTGCCCCACATGCTTTCCAGTTTTTTTGAACAGTTCTGCGGTTTAGAGAGTGCAAGAGAGAAACCACCCACAAGCATACAAAAGTCCTGAATGACTGGAGAGATTGGAGAAAGGTTAAAAGCTGAAAGAGATGGCATGGTCAGCCTGGCAAATCTGAATCTGAACCACCATCATTCCAATGGACAGCACTTTAAACAACAAATACACTGGGGTCTGTTCCCACCACTTCCTTATGGGACTATTAAGTGGCTCAAAATACAAAGGAAATCATACTATTTCCTACTCAAATGATTCATAATTTTATGTCTATGCAACATTTAAAAGCTAATGCAAGGGAATAAGTTCCTACGGGGCACATTATGTATGTGAAGTCAAAGCAGTACAGCGCAATGAAAAGTGAAACATGTTATTCCCTCTAAGTGTTAAGCATTTTTTTCCCGGTTGGCTCCTACCAGGAAAGGTGAAGTGGAACAGCTGGAGGATAATGAAACCAGCATGTGCCTAGTTTGTTTTGAGTCTGGCAACAAAATTGTCTAACCTGTGCAAGAGACTCACAGTGCCACCTGGATTTGATTTTACATTATAGTTCGTTCCTTGAAACCTATTATCTCTGGGCACCATACCAAGAATGCTTTCACTTCTGAGCATCCTTTAGATTGCAAGCATTATCTTTCCTCTGCTGCAACTTTGACATTTCTGTGTGTTGTGTTTTTAAAAAACCAACAAAACAAATCAAAGAATGTATAACTTCATGGTTGATAGTAACTACAGAAGGGATTCAAAGGAACCCTCTTACATATCACCAAAACTCATTGGGATAGCGGTGACTACAGTGTAACAGAGGAAACTGCTTGGCAATGGCGGAGGATCAGTTCTTTAATTTTTCAGGCATTCTGTACCACTGGAACAACATCCATAGTTAGGTTAGTTTAGAGAAACAACAAAGTGAATGAGAATTATTTTCTAAACTCTGCCTGATCCCCAGCCATGACGAGAAAACCCATCTTGTCTTACAAAGCAGCGCTTCAAATATATCACAGTATCCCATGAGACATTACACTCCATCTTCATTTAAATATTTGTTAAACTATCACATACAAAAGAAATCAGGATCTTGTCATAATTAAGCAGCATTAGCCAAAAAAGACTTAAAAACAGCAAATGGGTTGTTTGGTATAGAATGTCCAGCTGCAACCCAGCTTCTTGTATTACCCTGTGTCCACCTATCCACAGAATTGACAGAGTCCCCTCTCTGTGTTCTGCACCAGAATTTATTTCAGTGTTAATTTCTGTGTCTAACTTTGAATTTCACCCATGCTCTTTGAATTTCTAGTTAAATATGGAGAAACAGAACAAAACCAGACATTTCCATATTACCTATATATAGTGTGGGATGCATGCATAAAAACAGATTTGACAGCAAAGATATGCCTATAATTATGTGTTGTTTGTAAAGCGCTTTGAAAATATAGCACGTTACATAAATGCTACGTCTTACTGAGTGCCATATATTTCTGCATGCATATGGAAGGTGGGTTGAAGAATGTGGGTAGATGTTTGCAGGGAAAGAGTAGTTAGAATGCTGAACATTGTTATTATAAGTATTATGGTAGTTATAAATACGCCAATAGAAGCAGATATATCAGAATGTCTTTTTTTTTCTTTTTCTCAAAAATGCTCACTGAACATTGGGGAAACTTCAGATAAGTTAAAATAAGTAAATATCAACTTTACCATCCACTACACTCAGAGGGTCCTTTGGATCATCCTGGGAAGCAGATTTAAGATTCAGCATTTCAGGGGTTGGCCCAAGCACTCCAGATGCAGGTCTTGCTTGGAACAGCTTCTTCATTTTAAAATCTTCTGCTTTTTCTTTGGCAAAAGTTCCATCAAAAGGACTGGCTTGCGAAGAGTAGAATCTATTGGCATAATTGTGAGACCCTTTAGTCCTGCTGTGAGAGCTCTTATCACTGCTTTGTGCTGACAAGTTCTGAGTGATGTACGTGTGCAGAGCAGCCATCAGAGTTTTCGGGTCAAGCCCCATTTCTGACTCTGTCGAGAACTTGTCTGTCTGAGGCTGGGTGAAGGTCCTCCCATGGAGATTCTCAGCATGCTGTTCGTGGGATGTTGATGCACGGGCCAAAGGAGGTGCTTTTTCTTTGGGTTTTTGCATCATGTAGTACCTGACAGGATCATTGTAGACATAGCTCTAGAGAGAGTAGAACGTAGAAAAAAAGGACCGGGTTATTACTGCTTTGTAATTATTATTGTTATGAAGGAATCACAGGCATAACCCTTAGCATTTTACCCACCTACAATAATTAGAATCTGTAACGCATGTGAAGATTGCAAACCTCAAACTGGTATGTTTGCTTTAGAAGCACTATCACTTTAGTACAAATTCTGCAAAACAGTTTATTAAATTATTAAAAATAAAAAAAAAAAAGAGATTAGAGAGAGAATGATACAACTCAAACGTGATGTTACCTATGCATGCACTATTTGTATTCATTCAGACAAAGAAAATTCAGTAAAGCCATTTTCCCTTTGGTCTTTACTGGACTTGTGACAATAACTTTTTTTTTCAGGTTACTTACCAAAAGCTGGCTAGTCAAATCAAAAATACCATTTTTTATAGAACACCAAAAAAAGCAAAACAATTCTTTTGTACATATAATATTTTGTTCTATTTTAAATTAAATCTTTTATTTTTTCACTAAATTAAATCTCCAAACAATATGTCCTCTGACAGCATAAAGAAATGTAAAAACAGTCTTTAAATTGGTTTTTAATTCCTTTGTTACTCATCAAATCAACTACTCATCAAATTAAACAAGAATGTAAAAAATGTTTCAGTCAAGCTAAAACCATGTTTTTATTGAAAAATTGCTTGGGAGAAAGTGGATAGGTGGGCTGGCACTAGAGTTTTCTATTTTCAGTTTCAGATTTTCAAGGATACACTTGAAATCTAGCACTGTAAGACAACGTCTATTGTTTTCATTGACTTTTTTTGTTGTTGATGATGAAATTTAGTTTTGACGACAAATTCTAAATTCCCCTTAAGTACTTTAAGCCTCTATCCAGCATATAAAACAACATACTCATTAATTAGTATTACATTTACTATAATTTAATCTTAGAGACTTTTTCTTTATGATCACAACCCGAAGGCAGGAATTTTTGTTTTTAATAAAGCAGTTCTGCCCTCCCAAATAATTTCAAAAATCATTTTCCTTCACCCCTTGCTAAATACAAATTGGAAATTGGAGGTCTGTTTATATTCAGAATTATTCCAATTAAATTGTTTGTTTATAATTCCTTCAAGACACTTTGCTGAAGTTACACCCCATACCGTACGTTTGTTAAAGAATGGGTCCTGATTCTCAGCCGCGGTTTCTTGGTTAAACTGTCATAGGAAATGTATTACAACATGAGAAACTTAGGACAGGGATTATTTCAGCTCTCACTGCTATAACTTGTAGTGGATCTTGTGTCCCTGTGCACTGATAGCATAATGGTTTAGGGCAGAAAGAGCTACAAAATTCATATAGAATGTAGAGTTTATACAGCCCAGAGGAGAGCAATTAGTAGAACTGGACCAAAAAAATCATTATTTATATATTTCCTAATGGACTTTGTAAATGCAAAATAAGTAAAGTTGATAAGCTATTCCAGAGATGAATAAAAACTTTTAGATTTTATCTAGGTCTTTATTTATGGAGAATAATTTTGCTCTCCATCTGAACAATTTTATTTATTCTGATAACAGTTCATTTTGTAATATATATTCATTACCCCTGCTTTCCAAGAGGGTTATCCTCCCCCTGAGAAAAGACTGAAGAGGTTCACTCCGTGATTCCATATCATGACTTGTAGATTTATGGCTTATGCAACTTTATCATGAAAAAAATGGCACTTTGGTGTCTTTGGCTTGTGATACACCAACGCAAGGTTTTTGACTTCTGCAGGTGGTCTTTAACATAGAAATGTGTTTTGTTAATGCCAAGAAATCGGGCTAGAGTAAGACAGTGTCAAAGAATATAGAGCTAGAGATCAAGCAGCTTTGCGTATGAAATATTTTAATGTCTGCTGGGAACTGTATGGAACAAGAGCACTGTAGCTCCGGTTCAGTGCACCAGCTGCAGGGTACGCACTGCTCTGCTCAACAAGAGAGGAGCCAGTTGTCAAAATACTAGTTGAACGCTATTTACATACTTAATAGCAAATCCTAGATGTGAAAACCTACTAGTTGTACATATTTATCTCTCAATTTCAACGAGTCTTTGCATGGGGTAATTAACTCTTTAATGACACTCACGCCCGAGAAGGAACTGCAGAGGATGACACAAAGCAGTCCCAGACACACCAGGTAGTTTGCAGAGAATTCACATACCCTGCCATCTCCCTTTCCTACTTACATACCTTGCCATTTTTCCTTCCTACTCCCTACCCTGTCACCTTTTGGAGGACTTTCTGGGGACAAGGGAAGGAAGAAGAGGGAGTTGGTAAAGGGAGAAACATGGCTTGGGACAGGGGGAAGCGAACATTCCCTATTCAGCCATGGAAAGATATTAAGTCAGCTCAATCCAGCGTGTGTAACCGTACCCTAACTTGGATCTTTGTCCTATATCCAGCTGCCTCTTTTGCCTCTAAAGCTTTACTAATAAATCAAGTCTTAGTGGGAGCAAAACTGCTAGACAGTCTCAAACCACTTGTGAAAGATTAAGGTCAGGAGATGGGGGCTCGCTTTTGATGAGCTATTTAACAAGTCCAAATATCCTTTAACATTAACAGATGTGTGATTTCCTGCTCTTGCAGACAAGTACAAGAAGAAAGAAAACATAACAAAACCATCAAGTGATTTTACACAAATTGGATATAAAGAAGGGCCAGTCCTGGGCTCAGAGCTGCACCTCTATCAAGAAGGGGCAGCCTCTCAGCAGCTTGACAGGTCACACTTCGGGTAGTAAGGGATGAAATATTAAAAGTTCTAATTAAAGTACGGCCCCGACAGCTCAGCTGTCTTCACAGTGCACTCAGATACCAGCCCATCTGATGTAGCTTAGTCTGACTTAATTAAAGGGATCTCGCAGCTGTATGGTATGGCAACCCCCAACTTGCAGGAGAAAAGATCTCCTTCCTCGGCCCCCCCACCTCATTGTAAACAAAACACAGCATCAAAAATTTATGTGCCAACTGAAATATGCAAGGTGAAATCCAAATAAAATTGCCGCATGGATAAATACAATCCTAGACTATGGTTTTGTGCTAAGTGGCACGTGAAAGAAACATTTTTTACAGAAAAAGACAGGAGAAAAATATCTGCTATATGTAGTTTAGAATCCAGTGAAAATTTACATCTTAAGTTATTAATAACAATTGCAGAGCACTGCGACAATCTTATTTGAAGTGTTTTTGCAATCTAACCTCCTGAACATGAACATTGCTAGTCTGAGTTACTTCCAAGATAAATGGCAGAATCCATGGCCAGTGAAAAAAAATTGCCTTGTTGGTGCCTCTGGAGAAGCTGCTAACATCATAGAGAAGCAGAGGGAAACAGGGAGCTGGAAAAATTTAAAAAGAATATGAATTTCTAGACTGATCAAACTGGATTTATATGAAAATACTGAGAGTAACTGCAAAAAACCCCACAAACCAGACAAACACAAAATGTACAGAACTAAGAATATTCTAGTTACTATATAACTGGTTTATACTAAATGAGGTTAGAATACAGGTCCCTATTACTATCAGGAATAATTTTATTTTTAATAGATAAGATATTGTTCAATTATCTCATGTCACTGATACGGCATTTTTAAAAAGTACTCTGAATTGCTAAAAAAGTGGGTTTAAAATAAAATATCTTACTTCTCCATCTGCACAAGATTTTCCTCTTCACCACCTTTCAAATAAGCTATCTCAATAATTCACACATTATCTAAAGAAACCACACACTAACCTTTCTGAAGATGGAATTGTTAGGGCAACGTCTTGTAGGTTTAGGTATGTAAGTAACTGACATTTACTGCGTGGAAGTTCACAGAAGGGCACATTAAATTACACCCTGCAGATCCACTGTACAATAGTCTACGGGCTACACATTTTACTTTTTTTTTTTTTTTAAATCAAGGGAGCAGGATTAGATACATACAACCCAAGGCACAGATAAATGCTGTTCAATTTATCCACTAGGGGGTAGACTGATTTGAATATTTTGCCCAAGTGCAGAAAGAATGGAATTAAATTTATGACAAAATACTTCCTTTCTTGAGGACACATTTGCTAAATCTTGAAGGCGTATGGAACTAACAAAAATCCCTTAGGAATGCATAAAGAAGAAATCATCCTCCATCAATTTTACTTAGCTTTTTCCATTTGATGCATTTTCAGATATTAACTCATGTTTGCTACCACCTAAATTTGGTTGATTCTACATACAATACTTAATCTACTGTGCCTATTTGAGGTAGTGGTATTATGCTCTCTACAAGTAGAAAAGCAAAACACAGCAAACACTGGAACCAGGCCCTCCCTTACCAATGGTGGAGTAAAATAAAAGTTCCCAAAGGCTAACAAAAATTAAATGATCTCATACTTTAACTCACTGTGTGGAGTGAAAGAAGTTTACCAGAAGCAGTCTAGCTACTTTGTGAACCACGCATGCTTGCCTCATGTAAACTTGCTACATGGGAAACACATGTACCCGAGTGAACCCCAAACTAAATAGGAGACGAGGGGCTCTGCCTGGTTGCCAGGTCAGAGTGCAGGCTGTGAATTTATATACCTGATTTATCTTTACCTTGAGAGAAATCCAGCCAACAATGTGAACCTGAGGGCCAAACGGGTGTCGTGGAGTGGACTACAGCGCAAAGTCCCTGGGATGGAGCTGAGTAAGCAGTACAGCTGGGTCCTTACAGCATCACAGCTAAAGTAGCCAGACCTATGTTAACAAAACCTTAATTCTGGTGAGCTGCTCTTCCCATACAGTGCTACACTGTCAGGAAGATATCTTAGCAGGCTTCCAGCTAGCTTCAAGCTAGCTGAAGTGGGACCTCTCCTTTACAAGACTCCATGGGCTGTAGATGTGACGTTACACACTCTGCACCATATTCGGTGTTAGGTCTGTCTGAAAACAACAGGTAAAGCCAATGTAAAAAAATACAGTTTTCTGAGCAATTGCAGGGCAAAAGAGCTTTCTACCAACTGGTAATGACCTTTTCACGTACTATGGATAAGGACGTTATATAGTGCAAGAAATCACTGCATAAAAAACAAGAACTCATAAGATTAATTCAGAATCCAGAAACTGGTAAAGAGGCCAAACCAGTGACTCCTGCAGCAATGGGATAGCATCAGACCACTGTCTTTTCACAGATTTGCAGGCTTAAGGCAACAGGCACCATTAGAGGCATCTTATCTGACCTATATCCAACTAATAATTTTCTGTATCTATCTCTATTTTCTTTCTGAGAATTCAAATGTCTTTGAAACCATTTAAGAACTACATCAGAGAAGTAAAGATGGCAAAGACTGTTAATGAACACCCTGTAGTTTGCAGTGTCAAAAGCTTGATCAAGCAAAAGGGATCCTCAGAGTCTCCTTTGATCAAAACCAGTGATGACTTTGCTTCCTAATTCTGGTTGTAAATTTGCAGTGTAACAGGATTGTCTGGGATCTGACTGTATACCATTCAACAATCTACATTGCTGGAATTTCAGTTGACAGAGATTTGATTGTGAGCAGTATATTTTACCGCTCTTAAAAACAACCCTCCAAAACAAAAGAAAAAAGAGGATAAATATATTGGTTTCTTTATGTATAAGTTACTATTTAAGAAATTCACTTTTAAGTTTCAAATGTTCCCATCCATTCTTGGTCTCCTTTGGGATGCTGTTAGCTGCATGCCTACCCTTCAACCTCTCCAACAGACTGTCCTGCATGAATAATTTTCATCGTTAGTTGCCATTTCTTGTACTGCTGAGGAGCTCACTAGCTTTAGTCTTCATAAATAACTGCTGGTTATTCTCTCTATTTCTGACAAATCTCCATCCTATTGGTTAAAATAAAGGTTCTAAAGTATTTCCTTTGGTGTAAAAGGAGTGCCAGATTGTTTTTCCTCATCATTTATCATTTGCTCACCACAAGTAGAAATGTTAGTTTTACATATTGGGTTACATGATAACCTGGCTTTTCTCCACACAGAGAGGGAGCAGAGAAAAATGATGGGTGGATGAACCCCAATAACCTGATCAATGCCAACGGGCCCCTGCCCTGAGTCGTCTCTGGGTCGTCCCAGTGAGCCATCAGCCATGATGTCCAGGAGTGCCACTCACCAGGTGGGAAAGTGGGAGCCTATAGGGGGGTGTGACTCCCTATGGGATGCGAAGAAGAGCATCTTGTCATTGTACAAAACATATTATGGGATATTTAAAGAAAGGACCAGAGAGGGAATGATCAAGGTGGATTGTGGAAAAACTTTGGTGAAACAGAGGGGAAAGGAAGTAAAAGGGACCAGAAGCACGCAAGCAGGCTGGCCAGTATGCTTGTCTGACCATGCCTGGTGTCTAATCACCACAGTCTGTACTGACTTCTCAATAAATGCCATTTCTAACTACTATTCTGGGTGAGGAGGTGTCTATTCTGTGTGCATGTGTGTGTGTATGGTGGTCCGAGTGCCGACAACCAGAGTCAGACCACGGGTCCCATGGTGCCTATTGGCAGTACCTGCTCCAGTACTTGGCTATTGACTAGACATGAGGACATGAAGCTGAAGCAGCTTCACCTCCGTCAGGCTACCTGGTTCAGCAGCTCCATAACATTACAGGAAAAATTTTTTCACGGAAAGGGTTATCAAGCATTGGAATGGGCTTCCCAGGGAAGTGGTTGAGGCACCATCCCTGGAGATATTCAAAAGACGAATTGACACGGTGCTCAGGGATATGGTTTAGTGTTGGTTGCTGGTGTGTGGGTGTGATGGTGTGGTTTGGTATTTTTTTGTTTGTTTGTTTTTATGGTTGGACTAGATGATCTTAAAGGTCCCTTCCAACCTAGGTGATTCTGTGATTCTCTGTGATTCTGTGATTACTAATAAGAAGCAAAAATTGACAGTCAGCCCTCAGTGGCTGGTAGAAATTGTGCAGCATGGTGATCAGTGCTGATAGATATACCAGAGTTTACCAGCTTCCTGTGTCTGAGAACAGTTTGCTCATATGTCAATAAGTCTGTTACTTAAGGTTTCAGTGAATGATGTTTAAACACATTTTCTGTAGGCATATGCTGGTATATTGAGCTAACTCATTATCTAAAGATGATTTACATAGAAACATGAAGACCTTCATCTGCCAAAAGTTGAGCACATTAGCACCAATTCAATTTATTTATAACTCTAACATATGAATCTAGAGACTACTTTTACCAAAGAAATGCAAGTGAATAGAGATCTGCAGGATCCATGTCTATAACATTACTTTACAACCCATTGAAAGCAACCAACCATTCCCTGGAAAACTGCAAGAGATAAGGTGAGGGGTTTTTTCCCTCATAAAAAACATTGGTTGTTGCACTGTCCTGAATGCATACACCAGCACACTCACACAGAACTTAGATAACATAAGTTTAAATTTGTGTGAACTCTACCCTCTCATTTTATAAGTATGATCTAAAAATAAATAGGGAATACACTTTAAAATTTGTACCAGCTCCACCATGTTCTATTTACTGAGCCCAGTGTAGTGAAGTACAGTGAGTAAATATTTGCAAGACAAATAGCAAGCCCACAGGAGAAATGACAGAAAAAAACGCTCCAAACACATGGTATTTGGCAAAAAACCCAGTTGATTTCAAAGGGGTGGGGAGGGACCTGAAAAAAAAGGAAATCTTATTGTCCACTCAGTATTCAAGATTTGAAAACTGTCAACCTATGTTTCATCTGGAAATTACTAGAAATTAATGGATGGGCCTTTTAAAATAAGCCTCCAGGCCTACACAGGTCATTTGTAATATCATTTCTACAGCATTTGTATCTACAAATCATTGTACAAATAATTAGTCTTTACAAGATTACATTTCTTTACAAGCTGTGTGATAAGTGAAATTATGATTTCTCTGTCAAGATGTGGACATGTGGTTTTAGGTAAAGGTAGGTGTTAGGTCTAAGACTTGAAGAGCACTGGCACTAGAATCTTCACTTGCCAAATTATTAAGCTCAAAAATAAAATCACAGCTCACATGTAGCTTGCCAAACTATGTATTTAAACCACAGACAACCTGGCTGTAGTTTTTCTAGGCTTTGTAGCCATGATTCTGTTGGATCTTCAAATGTATGAGTACCATTCCTCCCAGAAAAAAAATGCTATCTAGACCAGATTTGTGCAGGATGGCAAACAGGACAGATTTTACCATGTCTAATTAGAATTGATGGATCACAGCTTGGAAATTCCCTTTTTTCTCTCTACTGATCATAAAATCACTTTAGGCTGGCACCAATGAAAACATCTGTATTTGGTCAAAAGAATTCTGCTCTGTGCTTATGGGGTTTTGGGTTTTTTCATTGGCTTTGGGGTTGGATTTATTTTGTTGTTGTGTTTTCATTTTTTGGAAGAGGACGTTAGTAGTTATATTTTACTGAAAAGAGCCATGGAGCCGAGAATGATCCCAAATATTAAATACTTATGTGAGATTTGAGGCTTAACTTCTAGTCTACAGTCCACCAAAAAATTCTTGCACAACCTCAGGAAAGGTGTCTGTGAAATAGGGGTCTTAGTTCTTCCCTACTTTGTAATGGTATTAGCTAAATAAATACATGAATGCTTGAGAGACATTCAGGTTTACTCTAATGGTTGTTGTATAGATACAGTGAATAGGTGGGCAATTCTGTAGCTTTGAGACACTCTAACAATTATTCCTGATATTTTTGTAAAAGTGTTTATGCACAGGGCAAATTACATTTTTCTTACTTATAAATAATCCCACATATATAAAATATTAAATTTTACATTTATATGAGCAGATTTTAAGTGTATACATTGCAGAAATGTTTTTGCCTTTTAGCAGTCAGCCGTCAAATCAATTTCTGATGATCTTCATTCAGTACTGTATTTTAATCAGTGTTAGATAAATAAGGGTACCGCTTTTTTGAATTAAAGCTCCAGATTAAAATAAGCAATGACTGCGTAATTTCTTACTAGTTAATCACAGTAATGATTATTTGCAGATAAATTCAGAGTACATCTTTAAGCCCTTGTGCACTCAGATTTTCTAAAATAAATATTAATCCTTTTTAATAATTATCGCACATCCTAGTTCTTTCAGGAGATCAGTTACAAAGCATCAAACAATTGATTTTCAACGCAGCAAAACTATGAGTACTCTTCCCTGAATGTGAAAGGGGAAAATAGGTGGAAGGTTCCCTCTTGTACCAAGGACTAAAATACAAGCTTTACTAAAGGCCTTGTCTAACCTTCGTACCCTTCTAGATTCCAGCAAACTGACTCTGTCACAATAGCTTTTATTTTCACCTTCTCCACTTTCAGCACCACTTTACTGCTTATCCAACAACCCACCATACCCCTCTGCCACTCACCAGTGACTTTATCTGTTTGTTTTTCCCTTCATGATTCTGCAAAGACCTTTAACTTTATTAGCGACTTCTTTGACAAAGATTCTGTTTTTTTCCTAAGTCTTTCCTTTTAAGAATACCGGAGACTCAGAGATTTCTGCAATCACAATGGTTACATGTAAAGTTTACCTTGAAAATTTATGTAAGTAATTAAAATCCAAAGAAGCAGAAATAGCAGAAAATGGATGAAGCTCCCTGAGGACTCTGAGACAAATTTCTCTTCTTCCCTACACTACGTAGTAGGGCCTGAATGGCACACCAGCCTGCAGAAGACCTTAGCAGAAGGTAGGACCCATGGCTGAAGATCTCAGAAGAAGGAAGGAGGAAGGAATAAAAGCAATTACATACATCTTCTAGCCCTAAAACCCTAAACTATAAATCAGAGACCCCTGCAATTAAGAAATGCATCAGTAGCATAAGTGCAGCAGACAACTTCCTTACTCCTACAGCCTAGAAGGTTTTCAAGAGGAGTCCATGGAGCATCCAGCCCATGGAGCACAGCAGTGCACTTTTGCCAACCTGTGGCATTAAAAAAATTCACAACTCATACTACTAGAAAGTATAAGGATATGTAAAAATGATAGCTAGTTCAAGGAATAAACAAGTAGTTTCAGCTGAATTATTTTTATTTTCTTTCTGATTTTGAGACTTTTAAGTATGTCCGGATCAAGTTTCAAATCTTTTATCTTTCTGTGATGACTGAAAAATTATTCTTGGTCAGATGAAAGCAGCATAATTGAAATCTCCTGTTCAACTGCAGGCATTTGAACTTTTTAAAAAACTGTAATGGAAGACCACTTCTCAGCGCCTTGGTGAAAAGTAGATAACAGGAGTATTTGTTTCCATACTGATCATTTTCGCTGCCTCTTTTTTTTGCTTGGTTGTAAAGGCCGCTGTGGACATACCTATTTTTTTCTTTTTCCATCTCCTTTATTTAAAGATTTTCTCAAGGCTTCCCACATGCCCTGCTATGCAAACGCTTACACAGAGCTCACCAGCAGGGCTGCCGTCAGCTGCAAAGCCAGCAAGCTCTCCTTTTACAGCTGACTAGCTTTAGTAATATCAGCTATCTGCAGTCCCTTCGAACCCAACAAAACTCTGCCTTTCTCTTTCTGTAGGAATGTCAACAGTGTAGTGGTTTCTTCAGGGTTTTGGGTTTGTTTTTTTTCTGTAAGAGAGGGATTTGCTCTAACTGGAAGGGAGAAGAGCAGAGGAATTCACACATGATTTGAAGCCTCTGCATTTGTTGCCTCAGTATATAAGATAAACCAGGCTTTTTATGTGCATGTGCCTGGCTATATGTTTTTTTCCATACTAAGTCCAGATTTGGTAGAAAGGAATAACAAATATTGATAATGCGGTATATTGTGAATAGTAAAACCTTCATTAAGCTCAAGTGGGGGGAAAAAAATCCCAAACCGAAAGGCCAGTAGCTAATGCTTAAGTAACAAATGCCACCAAGTGCCCATTTTCTGAACAACTCTTTTCAGCTGATCCAAAGTGAAATGTTCTTTACGACTGCAATCCTTAGGAAACACACCCACCAAATCTTCTGATTTACTGCTATTTATCCAATGGCAGAGTCATTATCAACTGGTTAGATTATTACCTACAGGAGATACTGTCTAAATACTGAGAAAAAATTCCAAGTTAGTGATGAACTTCAAGCGCTTCAAAAATCGCTCAGAGAAGCTCTTGCAAAAAATAGTAGACATTAAAGGAATTTTGCTCCATCACATGATTTAAGTTTAATAGTGTTATTTCTGTCACTGTTCTATCAAGCCTCAAGCTGACAGTTGTTTGAACCAGGGAACTAGGAAAAGAGTTACCTGTCTTAGGTTTTGCTGTGTCTTATTTTACAACTTTATGCATAACTGTATGTGTGCTCTCTCCATGATACTCTTGAAGTTCTGAAGTTTTATTTTGATAATACACATGAAAGATAACAGCAAAAGTAAAAGCCAAAGGTTTGTAAATGAATGTGATTAAAAATATTTAAGTTTAGATGCTAAACAACATTTGTGGAGTATAACAAATATTTTAAATCCTCTTTGTCTTATTTTGGGTTTTCTTTTTTCCTCTTTTACTCTTGGCCAGAGTCCTCTGATGACAGTTTAGGAACAAATCAGATTTCACTTGGGAAGTCTGCCTAGAAGCACTAAATTTCTGCAAGATTCAGCTATACTTCATAGCAAGTAAGGTATCAAAGACACCAGAGCAGTGTTGCATCTCTTACTCCCCGACAGCAAGAATGAAGTGACAGAGGTAAATATATACTTGAAAGACAAGTATTTTTAAGAAGGCTAAAGGCCCAAGAGCTGCAATTCTAAGTACCTCTTTCTTACCCTTACTTTTAATCATAAAATTGCAAGAAAGTTAAAAAGATAAAATTGTTGCTACAATTATTTGATGTAGGTTCATAATTTATCCATATATGAAATACCAAAATAAGGTACCAAGTTTTTGTTGAAGAATGCAATTAAAGTGCATAAGATAGCTATTTTCAATTTCAAGTGCTATGATGATATCAAATGCAACTCCTGCAGTTGCTTTCCCTCCTTTCCAAATTGTTAAATTTTATATTTTTTCTGCTTCCTGGGGTACCAAAAATCCGGCTTTCTCTTTTGGTTAAATGTTATTCCATTAATGACATGATGAATCAAGAGGCAAACCCAGGGTCCCCCTTCTTTCTTTTTAAAGACTAGCAGTTGCATTTGATTTACAGAGAACCGGGAAACATCTCCAGGATCATTTAAAATTCAATGATTGATTTCTAAATTTTAAGATAATTTTCCTTTTTTCTTTTTTTCCTAATTTTAAATTATAGGTAACCCATCTGACTCAACGTCTGTTGTTTTAAAATGCTCCTTAGTAAATAGAAGTGTTCAGTTTGCTCCTGTACGTGCTTCATTTCCAGATTTTCTCCTCCTTATCCCACTCCCCCAGGCTTCAGAGTACCCATCTCCATGGCAACACTCGATAAGGTTGGTGGGTGGTGTTATCACAGCAGGCTTCCCCACAGAAGGTCTCAGCCATATGGATTATTTATGAACTTGCATGACAGCACCAGACCCACTGAAATACCTCATGAGCAAGTTTTCTTGTTTCAAGAAAACAGTGATTCAAAGCAGGGCATCCTCACTGCTGTCAGCACCCGTCAGTAGAGAACGCAGGAAAAGTACCACAAAGGTGGTCACTCATCCATCCCAAAGCTGCCTTGCTGTTGCCTGCAAGTTTCTCTTACCTCAGATGAACACCTAATGACATACGCCATAAATCATAAGTGTTATTTACGCCAATCAGTGAAATTGGAAACTTGAGGCTCCTGACAAGAATAATAACGTTTCAGTTATACCATGACTAAATGGTTGATACAACTGATACTGTTGTTGGGAGTTGCTGTTGCAGATACACTGCAGTAGTTCTGTGTCTCTGAGCTAATTCCTGGAAAAAAATAACAGTTTGGCTTTGACACTATATTTTCTTTGCCTGATTTTTTTACTAAAATGTCAGTACCTTTTTTTAGCTAAAGTTGTTGAATTTACACTGTATTCATGCAAATATCACATACCAATTTTTTGAAAGGATCACTATAATAGCAGCCTATTTCTTTAAAATAATAGATTTCTTTGGATAAACACATTTTTTGAGCAAAAGATGTAGGGCTCTAAGGGTCTGTCATATGTAAACCCTTCATGCAATCATTTATATAAATTTATCAAGCTACATCTTAGAGCAAGACAGATTTTCTCTAGGAAAAAAAAATTGTTTTAGTTCTCAGACATGTGGTTTTTTTAAACAGAGCCAATACTCAAGATTTAAGGTTGTGTTTACTAGCTGTATGTATATTTATAATGTATACATATGAACCTTAATTGGTCATCATGGGCTTCTTTTACGATCAAAAAGAAGTAGGAAAAGTTGAGGCACAATTCATCAGATTTGTTATCAAAATCTGCTGAAATATTATATTAATTGTACTGTAAGCACCAAGAATTCACAGGGTAGTGCTGCCAGCATTTTGGAGAGAAGCGGTTCAGGTGCGGTAAGAAGCATTTCAGATCAGCCAGTGAAGATGTTGCAACCATCATCCTGCTCTTCCTCCTCCCTCACATATAAACTGTCCCATGTTATGGTAAAACACTCTGGATTAGAAGAACTGTATTATTTACAATGCTGAAGCTGACCCAACTCTTTTGGAGAAATCTTGGTTAGTGCAGTTATGATAATCAGCTGGAGGAGGCAGTAAGAAAGAATGTCTGGTCTCGGGACAGAAGGAAAAATTGAAAAATAAGGAGAATTCAGAGAAGAAGGAAACCAAAATCCCAAAATCCAGGAACCACATTAAAAGTACTACCTTGGCTGAAGCTTTGTCATTTGTCTTCCTCGGATACAAATTTGTAGCTGCAGACTGGGAGAGAACACCGAGATATTTAAGATATTGCTGAAGAGACTTGGCAAAGTTCACATCATTTTCCAGATCATAATTTCTTTCATTATCTGCATTCTGCTCCAAAGTCCTGCACAGCAAAAGCAAGGAAAAGACAGTTACCGGTCTGTACGATGTACAAAGTGCCCAACTAAAAAGTCACCATTTTATACTGCAAAGCACTGAAGTCAGTTCCATACATAACAAAAAAGTCACCCAGAAGCTTAAAAACCACAAAAGTATAGAAAATTCAATGTTTCAGAAAAAGCAGCCAAAAAGTCTTGCACTATTAACAATTTATTGCATGAATCAAAGCTAATGATCCAACAGTAAATCAAATAAAATGCCTACATCAAGGCAAAGCCATATTCAGAAGAAAAGAAAATGCTTGTAAAAAGAAAATATGCATGATTAAATTGTACCCCAAAGAAATATGAGATGGTTCTAAGATTTTAAAAAATTGCTGGATGATGATGAGATTCAACTGCAATTTGGCCCTGCACCAATTTACAGAATAGTGAGACTACTGGGTGTGCAGAAATAACTGAGCAAGTCAGCTCCAGCAGAAGGCTTAAAAAAGGAATAACATGATGGAAAAAAGTATGTCTTCTGGTCTTCTTACATGCCTGGGATTCACAGAATAGCGATGTTTCCTGACTGGTTTAGACAGATCTCGATGACGTTTGCAAAGGAAAGCTAAAAATGGGATTAAACAACACCAGTGTAGAGGTGTTTATATAGGATTCAGAGCACCGTGTGCAATGAATCTGAATTATTACCAGCTCTCCTCATCTATCTCAACAACATGTCAATGATGATGATAATTTAAATGTCAACACCAGTAACTATTTCATTCCTTGTGTAAAAAAGCAGAGAGAGGATTCCCAGTCTTCTTCCTTCCCTGTGAGTGACACGTTGTTTTGAGGGAAATCACCTTTTTGGT
Organism: Xenus cinereus; assembly: GCA_025774025.1. NCBI lineage: Eukaryota > Metazoa > Chordata > Aves > Charadriiformes > Scolopacidae > Xenus > Xenus cinereus. The sequence goes on from JAOXJK010000012.1 coordinate 10,071,616, forward strand.
GTCACCATTTTTTACCCACATGCCCACACACTTCTTCAATGAAGAACAACTCCAGGTGAAAGAGCTTTTGAGCCCAGGGAGATGAGGCATAATTTGACCTTCAGCATCTCCACACCACTGTAAGCAAAATTTTATTCTACCAGCCCACGTCATGGTGCTGATGTGGGGGCACAGCTTTTGGAAGTACCATTAACTCGTTTTCCAAATTTTGGGTTTGATTACATTACTTTATGCACAAAGTAACAGACTTCCTTCCATGCTCACAGCTGTACCAAATACATGTTCTGATGAATTTAATACCAATAATGTAATTAATAATCTAGTTTGCTGTGATGGCCTTGCAACCAATAGCGCTCAGAGGGTTGCTCACTTTGAAGTACCAGAAAACCCATCAGGCACACAAACTCTAGGAAAATGAAAGTTTACTGCACAGAGCACTATAGCGATCTTGATATAATTTACCCTAAGTCTTGCTTCCTTCTCATGCTGTTCATACTTTTGTCTTATTCCAGAACTCTAAATTCTGCTTTATGATGGAGAGTGGACATGCAGGTAACATTATCCACCTCGTTTTTATCTTAAAGCCAGACTGAAACTGTTCTGCAGTTTTAGAAAGAGCTGGGCAGTATGCTTTCAACAGAGATGAACAAATCATGGAATCATAGAATATCAAGTTGGAAGGGACCTCCAGGATCCAAACTGTCTTGCCAAAAGCACGGTCTAGACAAGATGGCCCAGCACCCCATACAGCTGAATCTTACAAGTGTCCAATGATGGGGAACCCACCACTTCCCTGGGGAGATTTTTCCAACTTATTCTTATATCTGAAGAGGCTCTCACCATAGAAGGTATCCCACTTCCAAACACTCATCTTTCATTCATCAATTAACTCCAACACCTATCTTCTGGTTTCTTCGCTAACTTTGAAAAGAAAGGGAAAAGGAAATACCAGACCAAATTCTGCCCTGAGGATTTCCACTGGAGCTAATGGGAACTGAATGCACAGATAAAACCCAGTATTTAGGTTAGGCTTTCAAGCCATAATTTACAGTATATAATCACTCACACTCATGGTAGAAGCAAAATCCGAGGTCTAAGATTTCTCATTTTTCTTATGGAGACAGTAATTACACTCAAATTGTATTTAAATTCCACATTAGATGTAATATTTTATGATAAAAACTTTTGAACATTTAAAATGTAAAAGCCTAACAAAGCGTTACATTTTATTTGATGACAACTTTACTAAAATCCTGTGAACACATCTGAAAGATTTTTAAGAATGTTTGTAGTTCACCAGTATCACT
>JAOXJK010000012.1:10078768-10092237 GCA_025774025.1 Xenus cinereus
ATTTTCTTTCTCTTGCAGCACTAGTTTAACATTTCCCCATAATGTATTTCAAACCAGTACAAGTATATAATCCTAAATACTGCAAAAGACCATTAAAGGAGAGTAAACAGCTGAAAGGAAACTTGAATACTGTTACAGAGCTTAAGAAACAACAGTTAACGGAATATGCCTTTTCAAATTCATCTCCTAGCAATTTTAACTCAGATAAGAGCTAGAACAAGACATGAATGAGAAATACAAATCTTAACTAATTCAAAAAGCCCCTTGTCAATAAGTTAATATTGCTGAATCTTATGCAACTATCTCTGGAACTGCGATGTGTCCAAATCTAACCTCATGCCAATCATTTTCCAGTATTGTTTCAGTTTCAAAAAAGTCTCTCCCCCACACTGAGCTCAATAAAACAGCACATTCAAGAACCATAATGCCACGCTGACAGCTGCAATCAAAATTAAGGTTGAGAAGGAGCATATGACGCCGTATGGTGATTTCCTGTTCTCTTTGTCTCTGCCGTCACACCTAGCACCAGCTCCTGCCTCACCACCCAATTACTACAATTTATCTCCACTGGCTGAGCAGGATCACAGCCGTGCTCTTGTACACACATTACTTCCATGTCACTAACAGGGAGCGGGACGGGCAGGCACCCAACCCCTGATTAACCATCCCCCCTGCTGCAGATCTTCCCAGGATCTGCGTCTCCCAACCGTGAATTCCCACAGACGGACAATGCCAAGAGAGAAGGAGTCCGGTAGGCACTGAAGTGACGCAAATATGATAGCAACGACAGCAGTAGCAGCAGATATAAAATTGCTCTCAGCTGAAGAGCACTGATGGTGGTGAGTCCCCATGAAAAAAAGTCATTGGTATAAACTTTACCTACAAAAAGTAGCAGCTTGCATTCATGTTGGAGCCAAAGGTTTAATTCTTATTATTTTATAATTGAAATTCCATAATCTAAATGTCTGTGAAAAGGGAATGCTAGTGTAGAGACAGTTAAGACAAGACATCAATACCTTTAGTAAACCATATCTCCACTTCAAAACCAATAGAGATGTTCCAGATATGACCTGGTCTTTCCTTATTATCACCAATTATCTCCCTGGATCCTGTCTTCCCACAGCACAATTAATTATTATTACTACCCACAATTACAAAAATAATAATGAAATTATTATTGTCTAGGTCTCCATTATGTTCAACATTTATCATTAATTCTGTCAAGGGAATATGTCTAAGAATTATATTGTAAATTTAAATAAAATCAAAAGCAAGCAGTGTAAATAGTGAAGAAAACAATTTTCACAGATTCACACTGGTGAAGAAAATATTAACTTCTGTCTCCAAAAGTAAAGCCAAAGTTGTTTCCAAATTTATCATATAATTTCATTTTACACCTGCTTAATTGGCTTTCCTGCTATACCAATTACACAGAATTATTGAAAATAATAAAAATTTAAATATGTGTTTTCCTCTCTCAGCTCTTCAATTTTTCTAAATAATGGCATTCTTTCCTGTGGTTTTGACTCTGTTTTTCATCTTAGAGAAACCTGATGCCTCTCCAAATATGCCTGACCATATCTTTAATACATGTAATTATATTAGCAACTGTTGAAAACATTCATCTGCTCCTTCTCTGTCTCCACTTATTCTAGTTCAGAATTGTTCATACAAATAATCGTTACCCCCTCTGAAGGTCCAGGTCAGAAAAACAACATCTTTTTAACTTCGCAAAGGCGTTCTGGTGTAAATCAGCAAAGTCCAATTTAAGTCCTTCAAAGGAACCACACTTCTCCCCCCGTGAAGGTTTGGTTGCGCAAATCTTCCCGCTCCTATTCCCGACCCTTTTCCCCGACTGAGGCTGCGTGGGGCTCTGCAGGCAAGTCCAGCAGAACCCGTGTCTGGCAGATAACACCACAGGACTCCTCCAGCTCTTGTTCCAGTCAAAATCCAAAATGATTGGTTTTGCATCAATATATTGGCAACAAAATTATTTTACATTCAAAATGAGATTATTATAAATTGGCAGAAACCTATATACTAAAACCTGATCCTTCTTTGTCAGGAAAATCCCTGTATAAAGGCCAAAAAACTTCAGAAGTATTCAGACTGGAAGCCAGAACATGTTACTAGTTTTGAGTTGTGACATTATCTTTTCCCCAGTTTTTGGTAATGTTATCCATTTTGTCCCTACACGGTATATGATAAAATAGGTTTTTCTCTGAGCTACCTTCAAATGCTACTTCATTTCAGCCAGGAAACTCTCAGTTGTAGAGCTCAGAGACTTTCATCCCCCATGCCATGTGTTGCAAATTGTTAATGCCTACTTTAGCTGTCAGAACGTCTGCAGAATTGGGAATGATTGGCTTTCTTCCCTATTTTCACAACAGACAGGTCAACGTATAGACATGCCTTTCTACAGGCTGCCTTTCCACATTCCCTAGAGGAGCTGCACTTGTTCTCATCCCAGACCTCCATTTTCCAAGCTCAAGGACATACCCAATAATGTTCACATATTTCAGTACTGGCTAAGTCAAAATTGCAGCTTTAATGCTGAGGTTGCTGTGCATATAAAAAAATTCATTCTTCCAATTGCTATCTATTCTTCCTAAGAATGCAGCCAAAAGAAAAAATCCCAACGTCTCCTGTCACAAAACAGAACAGAACAACAAAAGCAGAACTTCTTCTGAAAGCAGTTTTGCAATATCACTTGGAATAGCAGGTTAAGGGCAAAAATAGTAATAGAGAAGTTAAACCCACCTCTGCACAGTTAAGCTCACTACCAACTTTTCCTGTAAATTAGTGCACCACAACATTTTAATTCCTGTGTATCTTTGGCTTGGAATATTCATTTGCTCTGAAAACTGGGGCTAAAGATGGTTTCCACAAAATTGGAACAAAATTTGACAAGACAGTTTTGAACTACATTTCAATGAAAACGTACTCCAATTATTTTTTTCCCCTGGTCAAACATTGGATTGTCTTCTAGAGGAAAAGAAAGTCTGGTACAGACTGTATTTGAAGAAACGACTGGGAGTTATAAGGGGTTATCATCTCTTTCGTTCAATCCATTTTTCAGGGTCATCCTCTCCTGGAAGGCCTCAGGACCATTTGTTTTTTCCTTTCCTTTTCCACTGCATTCCCTTGCGGCAGTGCTGAGTACCGGATTTGCATCGGTGAGTTTGTTGCCCTCTTTTGGAGATTCTAGTAGGATCTTCTCTATAATATGCAAGAATTTCAGTCACTGTGTTCAGCAGCAATTCACTAACACTCGCAGGTGAAGAACTTCCATTCAAATGAGCAGATGAAAGGGCTGCCTAAGGATTATGGTTTCAAATTTTCATATATTGTTTTATTATACATAAAAGTGATAATCTCCCTAGAATTAAATTACCAGCATGATCTTCTTACAGCCCTGATTTTAATTTACCTTAAGAAACTATCCCAGAAGGTGGAGGGAGGGCTTTTCTCTTCAGCTTTTTTGGAATTTCTATTATTTGAAAAAGCCAAATGAGTGCTTCATTTGCCAAGGAGATTATAAAATACTCTCACAGGACACAGTACGCAATGTTTCCTTACCTGTATTTCAGCTCTTGTAGACAGCTACAAATAATTGGTTTATACAAGAGAAAGTTTCTAAGCATTACCTAAGATTTTTCTGCCATTGGAGCTAATAGTAATAAAAGAATAATATGATAATGCAAAATATATCACCTAACTTCCAATTAGAATAGGCTACTTTCCAAAGGCTAGAACAGAACGGATACATGAAAAAGGCTTCCCAAATCCAAATTCACCACGTCATATACTTTTCATAAATTGATGACCCTCAACCATGAAAGCAGATGGTTCTGCTCACAGAAATGCTTTTTAGGAAGGAAGATATGCAAAAGGGGGCTTCTTGCGTGGTTACAACTCTCTATTAGTGTTCAACCATAATTTAGCTCATGGTCAGTTACATCTTTAACTTGAATGGTTCTCTGTGGTGTCTAGGCTGTGACATATTTATAAAAAAAACAACCTAATCTAATATATGGTCAGTAAAGGTACACCTTCTATTCTTCCATTTCCTTCTGCCCCTGGACTATGAACAGACATGTCCTCAGTGCTGTCAGCCCAAGGAGTTTTCATGAACACAAGGAAATATTCACATGCACCCAAAATAGTGATACTAAAATAAAGATGAGACTGCTTTGCTTGTTTCACCGAGCTTTGAACCCACCCGTGTTAGCTGAAAATCACATCAAAGTGCATGGGACTATTCCAGATTTAACCCCAAAAGCCTGGCATTAGTTCAACACTGCAAACCATGTCTCTTTACTACATTAATCCTCTGCTATCTCCTTTCAGAATAAGAAGTAGCGATCCTTGGTTTTCTCTCTCAAAATATCTTTCATTTTTCTATTCCCTTCTCCTTCCCTTTCTATCTTATTATTCCTTTTTGAGATGTCTTACACCACTCTAAACTTTCATTCATTCATCTCATAATGCAGGATCTCTTCAGTATGCAGAAACTGCTTGTAATGCTAGACTGTACAATGCTAAGAATGGAGATATTGTCCAAATAGTAGTTAATAATGCATATAAAATCAGCAGGTCTTCCTTCTAATTTTATTTTATCCATTTCATTTCATGCTAACAGTAGGATGACAGCCTTATTGTCAAGAAAAATATAGTTCCTGGGAAAGGACTTTTGAAGTGCCTTCAGTCTGGGAATTAAAACATCACCTGTAACACGGTAGAATTGGTCAGAAACGTCCTGGCACTTAAATAAGTATAGAAAATTAAGTGGATATACAGCTTACACCTATTCTAGGAAATTCATCTCAGATCTACAATTCTTCATGTATTTTCAAATGCCTACGAGCAGAACTGTTCTTTCAGCTCCGCACAGTGGCTCTCACCCCCATTTTATGTAACTGCTGAACTCCCATTGATGTTTGTGAAAAATCAATTTTTGGCTGTCAGAGGAGCGCTTTCAATTGCACATGCAAAGTCAATATACCGGAGTGCCGAACCGGGCAGTACAGCAAAGGCTGCAGATGCAAATGCACATCCACGCTTGGTTCTGAACATGTCTTTAAGACCGATGTACAGCCCACTGGATGGGCAGTACGGGGAGAAAGTTAGAGCGAGTCAGAGCAAAGGCTTCTGCAGGATATTCACAGTATTTCGCACAGGGAAACCCCACATACTTGAAACATTTTCTGCAGCAAAGGCCCTTGTTCACCTACTTACCATGCTCTGTCCTGCATTAAGAACAATGTTAATTAAAGCAGAAAAAAAGGTAATTTTTTTTTATTTTAAATGACATGCAGAAAGTCCATATATATTTTGTGTGCAACCGTATGCTCCATTTTCCACTTTTAAGCCACTTTTCTTGGACTGTAAATTCCTCCAGGAAGACGTCGTGTAATGCATGCATTTTTACAGTCTCTTTCTACAACAATAACAACAACAATGATTGTTATTGTTGTTATTACTATTAATAACATCACAGCAGTTGCAGAAGTTAGCGCTCCCTTAGGAACCTTGTAAAGATCTTGGTGTCTGGAAGCCGAGATTTTTCCAGGGAAGCACGTTAGCCAAGCCAGCTTGCCTGGAGCAAAGATGAACAATCTGCAGGTCACACTGCTCACCCAAAAACCTGATTAGTGCTCCTTGGGTTTCATTTTGAATTCACCTCGCGTGCAGAAAATACACACTGTGAATTTGTGCAACCCTGAAAGGCAACGTAGCATTTTCAGCTGGAGGAGTATTTGAATTATCTTTTTTTTTTTTCTATTCTCTTGTGTGCCTAAACTTTTTTGGGTTTTGACCTTCCAGCAATTGCAACAGAGGATGCAATGCGCTTTACTGTACATTGCCTGACAGATATTTTTTTCATTTAAGCATTTTTAATCTTTGCATCTCAGGGCTCTGATTTACAAGCTGATTACAATTAATAAATTACTCTACCACTTGTCAGCTAAGGTACAGTGTCTGCCTGTGTATTTAGCTGGTGTCCATGGGTAAAAATGAGATTATTCCACTTATTTTAGCCAAAAATGAAAAGGATTTAGCGAGAGAAGCTCTGACTGCCACCATTTCCTACCTAGTGTCCATTTTCCCTCCCTTGTTTCATGGAGTTAATACCTCAGTGAGCTTTAATAATATTTTTGGACAATTCATGTAATGCTGATTCACAGATTCACATGGATGCTTTCTCAGCTGTGTGCACTCTGAGTTCTAATTTTTTCTAGCTGCTTTACTGCCTTCTGGGGTTGGTCTCTCTAAACACTTAAAACATGCCATGCTATGAGGTGTGATTCAATTTTACCACAATATATTGCAATGCTACTAAAAAGCGGATTTTTTTTTTAATTTCTGAATTAGTTTTTTGCAAGTTTGTCAATGAATTAAAATATTTAAACTGGAAGTGATGGAACAATCAGATATGAACTGCAGGCCCCTAAAATTTGAGTCTGTGTGCGCACAGTTCCAGCTGATGTCCATTCATTACACGTCACTTCATAAAAAAGCTCCATTCTTTTTTTGTTCACGACCACCAATAGATGCTAGGTTTAAATGTCATTTTCTGAAAACTGTGACATTAACAAAATATCATAAAACATTCCATGATGACATAACACTGAAATAAAACATTCAGTGGGAGTATAAAATTCGTATCATTCTTGGGATCAATTTTTACCTTTGCATTTCCTCCACCAGGAGCAACTGCAATGTGTCCTTAACTAAGTGGCAGGTAATTGCTTTTTTTTTTTTCTTAACTTCAGTGTATATCTACTATTTAAGGGCTAGCAACTAATATCAAGGCAGTGAATGTATTTTCAAAAATACCATTCATTCCAGAAATGTGTCCATCAGCAGTTTTGAATGGCATACAAAGCAGCAAACCTCCTTTAGAGACAACACTGAAGTGAACCAGCAGTAATGTTAAAGCATTTCCAAAACATTGGTGGTGTAGCTCATATTTCTCTCTTTCACTTAGTATCGTTACAGAAGATAAGTCTTCTGATCAGTGGCTGCCAGCTTTAAGAAATAGTGATATATTTCTAGATAATCGACTCCTACCTATTACCATACTTTTGATGTGGTGGAACATTCATGTGCCTTATTTTCCACTTCCTCAGGGTATCCTGGTTAAATGTCATATGCATTTTTCTCCCATGTTAAGAAAACAAAACCTGCACATTAATTCTTCCTAAGAGAGGCATAAATGTAATAAGAAGGGAACATTGATTATTCTATTCATCTATAAACTACTCCAATAAAGATATAAACAATACTGGAAAACGTAATGCAGCCTTAATTATCAGCAGTGTTACCCCTCTGTTTATAACAGTCATGATAGATGAAACCTGCAGCAATCAATCTGATTGCTCTGGTAGCAGTTTAAGCTAATTCACACCAAAAGACATGTTAAAACACCAGATTATCTCACATATTTTACAAGTATATTGTTATTTAATGTAAGATCTCTGTTTCATTGACCAGATTTCTGCTCCTTAGCAATTAGATTATCAGTGGATGTCCCTGTAATTGTATCTGAGAGCTGAGGTGTCCAAGAGCTTCATATGCTCCTCCTTCCTAATATATGAATGAAAACACGAAGAATTGCTATTTTCTCGCTCCAGAATGCTCCTGGTGCAGTTCTCCAAATCTGTAGCCCAGTAAGGCAACCTACCAAGAAAATGTTTCCTGTCATGGCCTCAAAAGACACAAATTTTGGAAAGGAAAGACCAATGAGTGAATAAACTGTTGAAAATGTTCTGCTTCACCCATTTACATGCTACAAATCTGGCCTTCATCTGGCAGTCCCTATTCACAGTACCTCACACAGTGTTAGCACTCTCAAACAGAAAAAGATAATCTCTTTTTTCTAGAGAGACAATCATTATATTTTACACTTTAGGGTTATTTGTTGCAAGTAGCAAACTAGAACCTTGGATTAACTTGTTCTATTTACTACAACAAATTAAACAAAAACATGAGGCAAAGTCAATGACTTATTATTAATTTGCTATTCCTACTCATCATTGACTTCTATGTCTATATACAAGGTAAACTCTATTTATAGGTATAGATTTCACTTTACTTACATCATATGACATATGAAAGAAAATATTTTTCCCTATCAATTAATTCTTAACTAAATGCGAAAGGTTCAAATGTAAAAACAGAAGTCCTGACAGCCACATAAGACTGTAGTTTTGTACATTACATTATATTTAGCAGTTGGTCAGGTTTGATTTGTTTCACTATACACAGTACCAAGGTATGCCCTTGAATATTTTCTATTTTTAAAAGCTAAATGTAGTCAATGCTTCTCAGAAAGATAAATTTAGATCATCCTATTTGCTTGAAAGTATATTAAAATTGGTCAAGGTTTCCAAGGTTATAGTAAAGGTACTCCCATGCCACATTGATATCTCATCAATAAAGCTTTCTCTCCATCATTACTGGTGAAATTTAGCCAGTTAGTTGCCCAGCACAGCTTTTGCCCTGATTCTTTGTGTAGCCTTTGGCAGTGTGGGAATTTGCAGGACACAGTTGGATGAACTGGTGCAAGAAAACGCTCCTGAATGGGAACTCATGTAACTATTGTACTGACAAAGCCAAAATGGACCTTTTCCCACTCTCCCCACGCTACCTGGCTTTGCATTGCCAACAGGAATAGGAAGCAGTACACAATTTTTTTATTACTCCTGCTATCATTTACATTAACACCATGTTACACAAATCTGGTAGTCTAAATGAGGATCCTAATGGTTGTAAAACCTATTTACTTTTAGTGTAAGTTCTTCAAATAACACCTGAGCAAAGAAAAGCACTTTTGGTAAAACAGAATTAGAGCCCATGAAAGAATAGCTTCTAGTCAGGTATTATGATTCAGTTACCCCTAGCTATTATACCAAACACCCTCATGCATACAGACTAATATATCGCTTCGCCTATTATTCTTTGCATTATTTTTGTTAGTCAGGGAAAGTTTCCCTGACATAGTTTTGACAATTCCACAATTAATTTGTCTTCATTTCATTGTGTCCTTCATAACACTATGTAGGCAACAGATGTCAAGTCTTTCCAAGTGGAATGAAGCAGAAGTGAACTCACATCCCTAATAAATTGTTTATTGAATATTTATTTTTACTTGGATGACAAAGTGCTAGTGAATCCACTGGTGGTAAAACCCATGCTTACATGCTACAGCACAACATTTATTGAAGCAGCTATTCTTGCCAAATCTATATTGCATTTATAAATCTTCAAAACAAGCCCTGGTAAATGTCACTTCTTAAATGCTCGGCAGAATCAATGACAAGTGATGCTGCCTTTGCCCTTGAAGAACTCACGTGTTTGGATCCAAGTCCAAATTCTAAAAACCTGTTCAGAAACACAGGCAGTGTAAACACATATGCAATGTACCAGAAGCACTGAAGAAAAAAAGGAAAAGTTACTCTAAATGCAAAAGTTAAATTCAAACAGGAAAGCTTGCCTATTGTTTTTCTAGGCTTTCATGGTAGGCTTTGTCAAATATGCTACTACAAAGCCCAATAGCTGACTTCCATCCTTCATTGAAATGTTTTTCAGTGGTCTTCCAAATACTACCCAAAAGCAATCAGTTGCTTTTGACATGTTTTTAGTATTACATTAAGCACCTTTTGAAAGAAATATCAATATAAAATAAAAATATAGAGTTATGATACCTAATTCTATCTAAAAAAATTTTGAAACTACTCTGGCATACCATCAGTCATCATCATGTGCCATGTATTTATTTGTGTTTCCTATGTATGCATTCTTCATTTACTGAACAATAATTCTGATTTTTTATTATATCTTCAAATTCAAAAAGAAATGATATAGAAAAATTGAGCAGCACAGTAAACAATTTCATATGTCCTCTAAAGTCTTGGACGCTACCAGTGGATTCTACACTGGAACAGTCTGCTCGGTGCCAGTGGGATGCCCATCTCCAAAGAGCAGAGATGCTCTGCTAAGCAGCACAGTCCAGATTTGCTGCCATGCCTGACATGACACAACCCAAATGCTTTTCCAAGGAAAGCATTGCAACATCCTCATTTTCTAGCTGGTTTTGTAACAGCTATGGTTTAAAGGAGTGTAGGGTAGTCTATTCAGGGCTCTGAATTGCACAGCAAATAGTATTTTTCAAGAGCATGTCAACTGGCTTAGTATAATGACATGTTTCTATGGCAGAGCTGCAGCTATATCATCTTTTCGCCCATGGTGGATTTCTCACAGTTAGTGGAATTTCCTCAAGGGGAAATGCTGTCAGCACAGTGCAAGGAAAGAGAGCAGATAAAGAGAATTCAGGGACATCCAGCAACAGAGAGCCCCTCTCCTTCAGAGTTACAATCCCCACAGCACCTTGTGCCCTCCCAGTCACAGAGTCAGAAACGCTGCAGCCCTTACTCACTCCTTTTATAAGGATCTTTTCTTCAAGTGAGAAGATGGAAGTGCACTTCTCCTGACTTGACCCACACCTATCTTCAGTGCACCTCCCTCACTAACCAGAACCAGCATCTTTTCTTTTTAGCAAAGCCTACCCTTGTTTCACTCCCAAATGGCACTGAACATGTTAATTAAACAGAAAATAGTTGGCAGAGCTTGTCATAGAGATGACATTTTAATGGTAGATGAAATCTTGGGGCGATATTCATTGATAAAATATAAAGTGAAATGGAAAAAAAACATTGATTCAAATCAAGACCTCCTGTTTATTGCTTGAAGAAGTCATCACAGTGAAAAAACCAACAAACCAGTCTCCATCTATTGACGGCTGCCAGGCTGCTAATTGCCTCAGAATAGAAAACTGGCTTTGAAATGGGAATAGTTCAAAAGCAAACAAAAAACCACAGCCTAGATAGTGATGATGAGCAAAAAATGACTTCTCAAGCACATATCCAGGAAAACAGAGAACAAAAAGATTATGAGATACTTTGTTACTTTTTATTTCCGAGTTAAGCAAAAGATATGCACCAAAAAGTAAGAAAAAATGTAGTTCTAATCCTTTCCCACTCTTTATAGTACTATTTGATAGCCACACGGGTGGGATGAATAACCTATGTCAGCAATTTTACTCTGTTTGATAAAATCCCTTGGGACAGTACGTTGCAGTTGGGGTGAAGACATTTATTGTGCTCTATGAGACTTTAGAAAATGTGATTATTACATTGCTATATTGTTTTATTCTAAGTAAAAGATAAATCCACTTCTCTTACAATTTAGGTTTCGGGTTGATGTCTACATCCAGTGATTAGTAGAGCTTATAAAAAATGCTTAATTGAGCACATATCACTTCTTTTTCTCTAATTCCTGTATTCTTTGCTAAATAGTTATTTTTAATGCAACAATAGCTGGATAATTTGGATCTTTGCAGAAGAGGTGGATTACATGGCAGCCACTAAATATTGGTAAAAGCATCACAGATTGTATGAATCTTCCAAACATGCAATGCAAAGAGTCTTTCATTTCATCTGCCAACCCTGAAGATATCTCAATTGATAAAAGGAGAGATTCCAGTCCCCCTGCTTGAAAACCCACAAAAGCCAGGTGTCAAGAGGCTGGAAAGATGTCTTTTCACTAACTCTCTTTAGCTACATGATGATGAAATGAAAACCTGTTGGAGGCAACAAAAGATTCCCTGTAAGTATCTTCTCAGTCTTTGTGGCTCTAATCCCATACAACTATAACTGATAGCCTTGACTTGGAATAATTTGGGGGAATTTCTAATTTTTCCTAAGTGCAACTAAATAAGGGGTTAGAATAAGGCTTGAGGGAATAAATGCAACCTGTTTGTGGTATGGGTTGCAATGAAATCTAAATAAGATACAATTTCCTATTACCTAAGAATGTGTTCAGTCATGTCATATTCACTCTCCTCCTTGTATCTCCCTACAAAATGTTTAGGATTGTATAACAGAGATAAAGTATGACAGGTTCCTAATCTGCAAAACAATTGAAAAATGTTATTTTTTGCAGAGGCAATCCCACATTTATCTGCTGCCTGATTTAGAGTTTCCATCTGGGCAGTTGGCAGTCACTCACTACAGTTCAGACTACCTCGAAATGTAGCACAGAGGCTTTGGCAAACTCTGATTTAGATACTTGGTAAGAGAAGAACAGGTTCTCACTAAAATCACTTCCATTTTCAGATATATCCAGCAAATGAACATTTCCATTCCTCCAAAACCAGAAAGGCAGAAAACCACTTGAAAGCTGAAATCATCATCATGAGAAGTTTGTTGCACTCTGAATCTCTAAATATAGCTTGAAACAGACCTGACAGGTTTAGTCCATTCATTTATGTAGAAACAGATATAATTAAAGGAAAAAAAAATAAAAATCTGTATAATGAAGAGGAAAAAGCCAGTATTTCCAGAAGCATCATTATTTCATTAGGGACATTCTCTGAACATCACCGAACATTCACTGCATTACATAAAAAAAATGGAAGTGCAGTCGCCTTCTCCTCTTCCTCCTTCTGTTACCACATTGTTAATTCCAACTGCGAAGCCACTGACCCTTGAAATTATTTTCACATGCCTGGAAAACACATGTGGCTTTTCCTTACCTTTATCTTTCTAGAAATGTTCTTTCAAAATTCTTTGTGCCCCCTGGAAAATATTAATTCACACAGGATTCTGTTAACAAATATCAAAACTTAGCCTTAGTTTTAGCCTTAGAGACTTAAACCTCTAATGAGGGAATTCAGAGTTCAGCTTGCATTATTCCTCACTAGTAACATAAAAACAGGTTCAGCATGTGTAACACTGCTGCAGCTTAAGCACAGCAAGACATACCCTGAACTTTCAAATCCCTGCTTCTTATTTGTACAAGCCAGGCTATGAAAACAGACACTTCTAATGAATTCACTGAGAAATCCTTACTAGAAGTAAAAACAGCAGACTTAAAGCTATAATATTTAAAGCAATTGCAAAATTGTGCTTTCATCAGGAAAGGAACAAAAGCCGTGTTAGTTTTGAAGCTTACATTTATATTCAGCATAATAATTCAAAGTATCATTGCCTGCCACTATTAGGAGACAGAGGTCAAATATGGCAAGTTAAAAAAAAAAAATTACATTCACAAGCTATACAAAAGAGAAAATAGGCTCAAATTGTATGAAGTGCAGTGACATTATTTAAATGTCTTTGTTAATCAGGGTCCTGACATAAGAGATGGTGCTGAGAAGAATTTGCTCTTCAGACTCTTCTCAGCATGGGTCAAATCTGCTTAATATTCCAAACGCTGAGTCTAGCTGAACCGCGTTACCCCTTTATGATCTCTCATCTATTTTTTTTCTCCTTTGAATTCAAGATGCACTGGTATTTTCAGTTTTCATCACTGCTAAAGGGCAGGGAAGCTATAGTATAAACAGTGAAGTTCCTTTCAAGCCTTGTTTATAATGATTTATACATTATACAGCTGTTAGACCTGCAGAA
>JAOXJK010000012.1:10092337-10104018 GCA_025774025.1 Xenus cinereus
AATTTTTCAGAAAGACCAAGCACAAAAAAAGAAGTTTGAGAATGTCTACTTTTAGCCTTATTTATTTTTTCCAGTTGCTCAATGAGAGACAAAAAAATAGGACTATCTGCTGATTCATACATGAGAAAATAAGAGAACCCTAATTTCCTCCCCATATAGCCACAATGGTGTGAAGCTCATGCAAAGCAAAGAACAGTTAAGGACCACAGAACATTTAATGTACAGATGATGCTGCTTATTTATCTGCACCAACATCCCATTCGAAGCACAACCATGAGGACTACACGGGATGTTTCAGATGGTAAATTGTCACTCTTTCATAGACGAGTAAAAGATAAATAAAAAGACCAAAGTTGAGTGGGTTGTAAATCTTAGCCTGTACGTTGGTCTCTCCATTCTCCATTGCTGTTTGTGGAGAGCAAAAAGGGTTCCTTAAAACAAAAGCTAGCTCTGGCCTCCTGTTAGCACCATGCTGTAGAGGATGTGCTGTGCAATCACAGCAAGATCAACTTGTTTTCCTTTATGCCTCCTTCTTCTCCCAGTACTCATGCAGTTGCCCCAGCCATCCACAAGCTTAATTAATCTCTGCCAACTGCTTTCCCATCACCCAGACTTGCTACATAAGGGGTCTGGAGGCTACTTTTTGTTTCCCTGCCAAAATACTCAATCCATAAAAGACTTCTCCCATTTCAAAGAAGATATACAGCGCAATGAGAGGACATGAAAAAGCAGCTGGCCAGTTTATTTTGATTTATTGGAAACATTATGGGATTGCCCAAAGGCCTTGATCAGAGTGCAGTTGTGTTCAGAGCTGTTCCACCATGTCTGCAGCAGTGCAAAACAGTAAGATAGATGAGGTTGCTCCAGACAAGATGAGATCTAGCCCACTCGAGGACAACTGTTTTTGCAGTGGGGATTTAGGAAGGGCATACTACTATAAAGACCAATTGCACAGTTCTGGAAGATTCTGATAGCCTGATGTAGCTGAAATATTTGAGAAACTGCAATGACACAAATCAGACCACCTGATATGACTCCCCTTCTGGCATTCAGATAAATGCAAAAAATTTTCAATGCTACTGACCAGCATTGGTTAAAAGAGAGTTTTCAAAATGTTCCCGTTTGGAATCAAAACCAATCCAGTCCTAACTACTCATTTCACAGAATGTCATATCCTGTATTTACACTTAATGTTGTTTGGTTTTTTTTAAATTGCAGATAGAGTGGGGAATGGCCCATTGAATTCAGAAGGGACAAAGCTACCGAATTCAGCTTTGAGACAAGTTTTCATCGAGCCAGTGTATGTCACAAGGCTTTTCATCCATTATGCTGAAATAGGGTGGCATACTAATCAGATAGCTAGAGTTATAGTGCAGAGTATTTTCTATATTTTCAATGGGTTTAGTATACATGTCATTATTTCTTGTCCATGGCTCTGATCCCTCTACATTTACCCTCCTGTAGACACCCAACGCCAGTGAGAACTTAAGGGCTATAATTAGAACCTTGCAAGTTAGGAGGAGACACCACAAGTGTTGGAAAGGCTGAAAATGTTTTGATACCTTCTTCGTTGATCAGCGCAGGCAGCAACAAGCAGGTGCTACAGCTGAGCCACTTCTGGGAAGGGAGGTGCAATTCATACCATATATACAATGTAGTATAAATGCCCCGTGTTTTATTGGATATGAGATACTTACACTTCATTTATTAAAAAAAGCCCTCAGAAGAACAAAGTGAAATAAGAAAGAATTGATCACAAGGAGAAATAAGAGATAACAGGAGGAAGGATTTTGGAAAAGAAAGGGTGGAAAGAAGGTTTAAACATATTGTTCCTCTCCTTCTTACAATTTTCTTTACAGTGTTTTTCTGTTTTTCAGGACCAGCTTCAGAAGGGGAGTATTTAAGGATTAAAAGAGAACTCTTCCCTTCAGAGAGCCAGTTTCACCAAATGTAATGTTGACAGGCGCTGTACAGCTACGGTGTGTATTTGGGAAGACATAATAAATATGAACTGAAAAGGTCACATCTCACACAGGCACCTTTGACGACTCATGCAGACTCTCTCTCAAAATACAGCTCAGAAATAGATACAGTAACACATTCCTTCCCTCCAGCATTCACAGCAACGAGGGTTTCAAAACCACTTAAATTTACTATTAGAAATCTCGATTCAGGAATATACCCTGCTTTGATTTAACACATGCTCAGAAAGGCAGTTGTGCTCCTGTATGCTGTGCAGCAGTCCAAGTTTGATGTGTGATTATTTCTTTTTCGTAACAATAAATAAAATCTACAGTTTTCAAAGCAAACAAAATAAACAGCAATCCATTTATGATGATAGCTCAGTCATTCATGTCCGCACCCTACTGCCAATAAATATTTAAGAAAATCACGAGACTTCAAATTGTAGTAAACCAGTAGGTAACTGCAATGTTTTTAAAAATCATGTGTGACTTGATTTCTCTTCTTTTTCATGGTTAGCTTTTGGGATTGAATGGGTTAATTTATTTCTTGAGAAAGAAGACCTTAGATAAGCTTGGTGGTTATGTAGGCATGTCTGGGTTGCTAGGAGTTTTAACTATCAGCTTGCAAATGGAGCTATTTCAGATCCCAGGTGATCCAAAGAACGGGTTCTCCTCGTGCACGAAACGATGCAGGGATTATGTGGCAAAAAATAGTATGCGATCATATAATCAGACACTGCACTGTAACACACAGGCAAAAAGATGCTGAATTAAGGCAGCGCAGGAAA
The DNA here is from genome assembly GCA_025774025.1 of Xenus cinereus. NCBI lineage: Eukaryota > Metazoa > Chordata > Aves > Charadriiformes > Scolopacidae > Xenus > Xenus cinereus. The sequence continues at coordinate 10,095,090 of JAOXJK010000012.1, forward strand.
TGCCAGAATTATATTTGTCTACTTTCTGAATGTTTGATTTACAGTCCTCAGAAGGTTTGTTTCCTTAATTTATTATTATTATTATGAATCATAGGTATTGTGTATAAAACACATAGAGAATATGATATAGTACTGGGTAATAATGGCACCTCTTGCGTGCAGCTCCTGCTCATTAATTGTCCTGGTATTTTTCTTACTTGGACATGGATATTCCAGTGGTAAATGATATTATATCTTCTGCATATCAGCTCACTCATGCATATGACCACTTGATTGCCTCACATACACCGTTTAACCTAATTAACATAAACACTGGTGCCTCAAGAATTTTCTGTGACTCCAAGATCTGCGCTAGTGGAAATAGGCATAATTCTCTAAGCAATTTCTGAGCTTGGTCACAATACAATAAACCGGTGCTGCTTCGCTAAATCTGATGCATCATTGATAAACACTGCTGAACCAATTTCAACAATATCCTCTACCTTATGGTATGTTTGTGTTAAAGCAAAGGCTAAAACAGCTATAGAATAAGAAGGGCAGGAGCTTTGGGGGAAAGGGAATTGCTTTTGTGGCTTTTTCCTAATAGTTTATATAAGCATTAGAAACACCCCAAAGTACTTAGTAAGTGAAAAAAAAGGCAGGCTTCAGTTTATCCAACAATGAAAGAAATCAGAACCTGCCACACAGTGTATAAAATATGTTTGAACACACACTTGACTTTAATTTATTGGTGCCAAATCTCCCACTGAATTAAACCGCAGTTCAGGGTGCTAAGCACCCCTGTAAATCAGAAGCTTCATGCACGTGCGATTGCGGTCCCGGGCTGCCTGTTTAACAGGAAATCACTTTTATCATCACAGTGAGTCGAGGAGAGAGCCCATGACCAGAATGCTATTTTTATCTACTGAATCTCTGACTCTGTGTAAACTATTTCTACAGGAAATAAATATGTAAACGTGGCATCAATTATTACAGTTTCAATTAAGGTACTGAATGGCAGGAGATGCCTTGCATAGCAGACATGACTAATTTGAAAAGGGAATAAAGTACATTTTTCAGATAAAGCTGAAGTAATTTTTTTTTTTAAAGAATTTAGGCAGGATATTTATTCTCTTTTCAACAAAGGAGATGACAGTATCCATGCATGATAAAAATCTTCTCACTTCCTTTTCCAGACAAAGGTGGAGACACAAGGCTAGTTTTCATATTCAAGCCCCTCAATTATTAGTTTTGCTACTTTTCCAGCCCTTGCCAAAAGTCTCAGCTTTCCTTTTTTCTTAAAGATCGAAGTAAAAATCTTGAATATGTGATCCTGAACTGAGAAACAACACAGATTAAATACCCGTGTGTATGTGCATGTGTGTTTACATCACCAGAAATTAATAGCTCCCGTATCAGCATGCTAAGACACCTTCACGATTGTCCGTATGATACAAGATTGTTGATTTTTACATGAAGCATAATGACAGAGAATCTGATTTGTAATGTTTTGGGTTTGTTCCCCCAAAAAAACAATGACAACAAAATGAATTTGCAGAAATTACACAGGAACTAATCCTGTTCCCACCAAATTTAGTGAAACTGCTCCATGTGCTATATGAGTTCCATTTAACACACCTAAAATTATCAGCAAAGTGGTTGGGAAGAGCAGGGCAATCCCCAAAAATGAGTAACAAAGCAATACTGCTGCTAATACCAGAGTACCCTACATTTATATAGTACCTGCCAACCCCAAAGGTGATAAAGCATCTAAACCTCCTGCATAAGGAGTAAAGTCACACAAACAGGGTGAAGTTCAGGCTCTCAAACAACCTCCCTGGCACTGACTTTGGTCCAGGACAGCAGACTGTTTCTCTCCAAAACCCACATGAAATTTTCCACTCAGACAGGAAGGGAATCTCTCTGATCTCTCAAGATATGAAAGAGCAGCCCACATTTAACTTCACACAACTCGGACTCCTCTCATGCCTGAGTCTTTTCCCTGCCCATATTTCTCTGCTTTAACTTTTCTTTCCCTCCAGTCAACTGCGAACATATATATGAAGATTTGATTTTTGGGAAGCACCTTCAACTTGATTCACTTCAGTTGAATCTTCAAACGCTCAGCCTCTCTGACTATCAGGCCATAAATATAAGAGAAGTAAATATCCATACCCTGGAACCTCTCCCATCCTCTCTTTGTGACAGTGCTCCTCACAACTTCCCCAGGGACTGATTTATCCACAAGACTGGCATCTTAAATTCAACAATGTGCAATTCATTTTTGCAGTCCTCAAAGATAACAAATACTCAGTTTTAAATTATTGAATCATTCATTTCACTTAGGATGCCTGAAAATTATCATTTTTATGGAAAGTCATAAATTGTAATTGCAAGTAATAAAAATATAAGTAAAGAGAACACCCGGACAAGACACAAAGAAAATACCTCATTCTGTAAACGAGTGTGTTTAATTAATGATGATTTCTAATTGTAACGCATTACTTACAGAATTAACACCTTTTCTATCTACCTGCTAACCCTAATTTTAAAAGTTATTTCAGATGCGAATGACTTGTGATATTTTTTTTTTAAATATAATATTTATTCTGAGTTCAGCCTCCCCAGAAGCAGCAGGAAGCGATGACAGGCTTTGGCTGCTCAAGCCTCTGCACGGAGCATTTTCAAGCGGGCACACAGCCGCCTCTCCGGACTCGTGCAAAGGTTGACGTTCAGACCCAATGCAGGGACTCTGAACACTACACATTAAGGAAATCTTTCTATTAAATTGGCAGTCCAAGATATATTAAAGGTAATCTTTGCTGCAGTATCTCGCAGATATTGCAGTAACCATTACTTTCCTGCTTATTTAGCTGAAGCGTAGGACACAAGCTGGAGCACTAGCCCCATTGCAAGAATACAGACACCTTCCCCGGACAATATAAGCCTTCCCAAACAGCCCACGTGGTTAAATCCATCCCCTGCTTAAGAGAACAGCAAAGCTCCAATAATGTGGAGTAAGCTGTTCCCTCTGGTTATTGTAATACTGCTTGTACAAAACAATAACGTATGATATTTATCAGTGCTAGCAGCTGGTAGGCTGGTATTATGACTGATTACCGCAAGATTCAAAATTTGAGTCTAGATCTTCTCACAATTTTCTGGTGATGATATTCTGTCAACACAGAATAATCCCTTCCACTGTTCTTCTCCTTTTATTTAGAAAGTTTGGCAACAGTGATACTGTACTGAGGGCTGCCTTACTCGAGCTGGAAAAAAATCAGTATCTTGACTTTCATTTTTCATGAAGCATTACTCTGTGATTAAGGTTGCTTCTTTTATTGTTTGTTTATTTATTTCTACTTTTCCATTTGAATTCATCTGGATTCAGCTTCCAGCCTACTTCAGCCAAATCTTGTCTTTCTCTGCTATATTATAGAGGCTTCTGGTAACCAATATTTTCGACACATTAAGGCCCTTCTGCACTGTAAACAAATCCTCTCTGTTTCTTTGAGAAAAGCATAACAGATGGAGCTCTAAGTTTCCCACTATAAGGCATTCTCTCAAAATTGTTTTTCTGGCCCATTCGTTTACCTTCTTCAATTTGCCAGCATAATTTAAACAAATGCAGACACAAACCAGAAGAAGATATTCCAGTACCTGCCTCACTAATGCAATATATATATAGAAAATCACTTCCCTATCCTTGTCTCTATTCTAATCAGTATATTCAAGATCCACATTAGCCTTCTTTGCCCCAGCCCTCATAGAAAGTCCCAATGAGCTGCTTGTCTGGTATGACCCTAAAACCTTTCCCAAATACGAGCCCTCAACAGAACAGATATCCTCATTGCAACTTCCAGCCTGCACTCTCATACTTTTTTTTTTTTTGAATTCCACATGTTGGCAATCATCCTAAATTCTCTAGTAGAACTTAATTACTATTCACAATTCCAATAGTCTGTAAGTCATCTGGAAGGTTTTTTACTGGCAGCTAGTATATGCATGTCCCCAACTTATTGACAAAGCTGTGGATGAGAATTGAGCCAGAGGTTATCCTGAAGGAATTTCACTAAAACCAATATTACTTAAGTCTCATTATTATATTGGGAGTGGAAAACATCCTTCTATCCAAATAAGGAGAAATATTCGTGTATTAAAAACTACTCAAAGCCAGACTTTCCAAGGCATAGAAAATGATGGACTCCATTATGTAGAACTGTAAAGGTCATGTATGGAAATAACCACGTAACAAAACCAACGGTCCTTAAAAATCAATTACTTTTGAGCAAAAATCTTTAGACTTTGTGTCTTGCACATTTCAATGTGCATTAGAAAAAGGCAAAATAATACTGTACAAAATAAAGAATGGATATGTTTATACACATTTGGACCACAAAGACAAGAATTAACAAAAAATTTGAAATAACTGTAGTATAGTATGGAAAGAACACTAGAAGGAAGAATATCAATGCTTCCATAAGTGTGATTTTTTTTCAGCACAGGTTCTGTCAAGGATATAAATCCTTTCTTCCTGTCCCCAGATGCCCCAGGCCCAAAAAACCACAAGATTAACTTTCACAACAGACTTTCTTTCTTTGGGAAGGGGAGGAAGGCAGACAGAAAAATGTTTTCTTAGTGTGATGGAAGAAGTCTGAAAGCAGATACAAGTTTGTAACAGAAAAAAAGAAATAATCTTCATTATTTTTCAAATTACCAGAACCCCAGAATTCAGGAAAGCATGGAAACATGCAGCCAATTCATTGCGCTGGAAGCAGCAAATGCAACTTAAGCAATGCTAAAATACTTCTGGAACAGGAAAGATACTAAGGGGCGTCTGCATTACTGCTCCTGACTCCTCCTCAGTTCCTCCTCTTTTGCTTTCTGCTCACCAAGAGAGATGGCCAAGGCTGCACATCTCAGAGTGAAATCTGTAATATAATCAATAAGATGCCACAAAGCTGAATATTTGATGCTAGTTTATTATTCTCATTGTGCTTCTGCAGGTTCGGTCTCCCTCCCCCCAACCTGCTTTCCTCCCTCTCTTCTGCAAGCCCCCCTCCAGAGGGGCCAACAATTCTAGCTCAAAAGCCACATTACCTCTCATTTTATGAAATTTCGGCAAGGAATAACCTTTAACCCATACTTTGCCTCCTCCCCTTCCCTGCCAAAAGCTTTATTCATTCAATTCTTTTTCAACCTCAATTACTTCCCATTTAACAAATGGTTGGTATAGCAGTGAAGCACTACAGTAAGAACAAAGGTTGGTGCTCCATTGCAATCTCTTCAGGGTAGAATTAAAGGCAAATTCTCTATCAGAGAAAGCCACCTCTCCTCGATTTTTCTGTCACCGCATTATTATTATACAGCTTGTCTCTGAAAGGAAGGCTCTCAGGGTGTCATGAACTCTCAGAGAATTTCTAGTCTACAATGCCTTTCAGTGAAAAAGGGAATGCTCCAGAGAGAAAATAACCTTTGTGTAAGGAAAGGTTTGTTCTGTAATATTGTCTGAGCATTGACTTTACAGGGAAGAAATGAATCTTTGCATTTGCATCACCAGAGCGTAGAAACTGGTCCAAAAGAATATCACTCTGCACAGCCCGAGCTATACTGCTCTCTTTGCTCTGACTGAGAGACGGGGAGACTTGAGCAGGATTAGGCAGTATACACAACCCCTCCTCTATTGATACATGTCCATAGCAGAACACACACAACTGAATTCAGAAAAAGTGAATCCTGTTCATTTCAAATGGTATTCTTTAATTTAAAAAAAAAGCCATGTCACTTATGACATCTCTTTTCTGATCTCATTCAAAAATAAGGGAAGAATGAATTCCTAATTGCCTTTTCCTCTCATTCCTCAATTATTTTCTTTTATTTCTTCCCCAATTTTAAATACTTTAAATGCAGGCATAAATTCCTGCCTCTCGCTGGCATGTCTACAGCAGCAGTTCATGTCAGCAAAAGGACAGCAATATCCTGATGGAGACAAATTAGTGATACTCCAGAAGAATCCTAAACTGTCTTGTCTAGAAAAAATAAAGACCGCTCATAGCAAGTATCTTTCGTACATATATAAACATACACACAAGCACACATGTTCTGGCACAGGGAAGAACGAAGGACAGACAAAAATGACAGATACTCTTAAAAAAGGAGGAAATGAGGAGGCAGATTCCAAGCTGTGTGAATTCTTAAATGCTAATCAAAATAAATGGAACTCTGATAATTAATTCCAGCTAAGGACCTGCCCCTGAGAAATGAAAAGTGCCTCTCAACCTGCTCACATCCTGTTTTCCTGAATTATTTTAATTATGCAAAAATTTAGGGGGCTTATTATTTTTATTTCTCATAATTTCTACTGGTCATTATAAAGAATTACTATTTTTTTCTATTTTGTTTTAAAGTGGAACATTTATTTTTTCCAAATAAGACTAGAGAAACAAAACATTAAACTGTAAAAGGAAGGTGAAATGGTTAATGGAGAAAATGACCTATAAGTACATAGGTAAAAAATAAAGAACAGGAAAAGAAATTTTGTAGTATTCAGATTCGGGTTCAAGCTCAACAAGAAGCATGATCAAAATGTATCCTCCCTTGAGAGCTACAGATTATTGAAGACAGTGGCACTTCATACGTTTTTCTTAATACTGTTTACAAAGTATATCCTTCTGGGAGCTGAAGAAAAAAAAAAGTTGCATTTTAAAGGCATACGCGTGGGTTATTAGCTGAAGTTAATAGCCGCCATTCCCACATTTCTGAAAGATATTTTTTTCCCCTGAAAGAAAAATAAACCTAAGAAAAATGGTATCACACTTGATGTTCTGCAAACATTTTAATAATACATAAAGTCTCAGTAAAAAGGAAAACAAATCAAAACCAAATCAATAAAATCTGTAATCCTAAAAAATTTCAATTTAGCCTCCAGTTACTCTATGTCAGTGTTTACTGCATGTCATACAGGGTACTTCACATACCTGCGTGCCTAGGATATTCTTAGTGCTGTGAATCCTTTAGATGTATCCCAAATGCTGAGATAACGCTATTTAATTCTCTGGAATAATAAACAATTAAAAAAAACCCACTACTGCTGTCACTCAGTTAGACTTTAAAAATAGCACAGCTAAGCAGGTGGTGAGTAGTGATTACTGCGCTTGCTGTCACCGATTGACTGCAGATTGTGCACACAGCAAGTCTATGCCAAAATATCTAGTTATTTTTGTTATTCATCTTCTCCCTTCCTACTCATCAACTTTACCTAAGAGTGTTTTTCCGCTGTAACATGCCGAGTTTTAAACTTCAGGCTCCTAAAGGCAGGGATTATCACTCTAAACTTGGTTACTAACTGCAAAACAGGTCTTAAGACTGCAAAGTAAATTTTTAGCCCAAGACTTGGCAATCACTCAATGGCATCTTCAGAGACAGATTTGACCACACAAGGGTGAACATGAGCAATAAAGGGTTAAGCCTGTTGGTTCCTGAAAACTGTTTGACAGTGTTATAGGCTGAAAAAACACAAGGCAAACCAGATTTGGTATGCTAGTGAAAGGAGCGAGCTGCAGGTTGTAAAATTTTAGGTTACCCATTTGTTAAATTACCATCTATTTGTAAAATTATTTCAAGTTTGAATAATATGGAAGATGAAGATAGATGTATATTAAGTATGCTGCAGTTACCTGCAGCATTTCAAAGTTCATTTCCAGAATATTTTGGGCCTTGTACTGTATGGCTCTTTTGTGTAAATGGTTAGTACACCTGGCCAGCTCATCATGACAGTACTTCTCCAGTATGATGCAGGAGAAATCATAAGAGGCTTTTAAAAAGGGAAAAAAAAAGAAAAGGTTTTCAAAACCATTGTCAAAATGAGGGTCCAGAAATCAATTTGTAATTATCTGCCAACACAAATCTAAAGGCTTTTCTGTGATAAGGGTGGTAATACATAGGGCTGTAATGTGAATTATTTCAAAGAATAAAAGACTGATTGTCTTCATGACCTATATAGCTTTTAGTGAGCTTTAAAACAAAATTACATTTTATACTTCTCATGAATGGCTTTCTCCCCCTTCTTTCCCCCTTTAAAAATGCAGGGTTTTTGTCCCATCTAGCAGGCTTTCAGCTTTAAAAAGGTCTCGGTTTCTTCCAATGTTGATACATTTCGTTCCACTGAAAGTGAAGGCTCTGGCTTTGCAAAAGAGCTGAAGCTTCCCCTGTATAAAGGCAACCCTTTCCAACACATTTAAAAGTAAACTACAAACCATATGATCGTGTTATTTTTTACACAGCAGCTCAGCACTAAAATTCTTTTTTTTCCCCCCTGGAAAACTTTTATCATAGAAGTATGATAAATAAAATAAATATTTCAAAAGGTACAAAAATATCAAGGGATAGATTATCAGAGATTAAAATAAAGTTAAAGGAATAAGAGGAAAAAATACACGGTATAGTATTTGCAACAAATAGAAAAAAAAGACATAATGCAACATTTTCTAAGATATGAGAGCTATATTCAAATCATTGCACTTAATCACCTCAGCTCCTGTGGCCTGATGCCAACACAGTGATTCTGGATGTCCCAGTAGGTGACTCCAGTCCTGGCTTTTCATCATTTGGTGGTACTAAATATACACTGCAGCCTTGCAGATCGAAACCCATGAAAGTTACTCTGTGAGACACCACTTGCAACTTTGTTATGCAAAGTTGCCTCCACATGATTTATTTATGGTTATTACCTGCTTGAAGATAGCCTTCCAGGATGACAGGTAGTTTCAGTGAACTATTATCTTAATGATCACAGAATCACCTAGGTTGGAAGGGACCTTTTAAGATCATCTAGTCCAAACAATGGAGAAAAAAAAACCAAAAAACCAAAACAAAAACAACCACAACCAAAAAAACCACCACAAACCACACACCCCACCACGCCCCAAAGCAACACCAATCCACTACTAAT
>JAOXJK010000012.1:10104118-10134011 GCA_025774025.1 Xenus cinereus
CAACTAGACCAGGTTGCCCAGGGCCTCGTTGAGCCTCACCTTGAATGTCTCCAGGGAAGGGGCCTCAACCACCTCCCAAGAATTTTTTTTAGTGCAAGGACTCAAAGGATTCCTTGGCTTTTAGGCAGTTCTCAAATCCCTCAATGGTTAAAATTACAACCTGCTGGAAACATACAGCACTCTGGGTTTTCCTTTCACTAACCTCCTCCAAAAAAAATGAGTTACTCTTCTAGTGAATAATTAGACAGTTACATTTTGAAGCTCCGAGGAGCTCTGCATGCTATTTTCCTACTTGAAAATGAAAGCTACAATCAGAGCACTTAAGCAACTTGAGTGCCAGAGTCTTCCTTGGACATAAAGTCTAAAACATACTGCAGCAATAGCATGCTAATCTGCTTGCAAATGCACATTAGCTTCTTACTGTTACTTTCAATAAGTGAAAGTCATGGCACAGTCTCCATAAAAATCAGATTTATGCAAGTTTAATAAGCCTCATTGCAAGTTATTTCTCAGATTTTCATGGTCTGGTTATCTTGGAAAGCACGTAGGAAAGAAAACAAAAACTCTCTCAAACCCCTCATTCTTGCAGAAGCACAGAAAACAAAGGTAAAACAGTAATTTCCTCTACTGTGCTGTAGAGAGAAGTCAACATTTTGCTCAGTGCGATGCTGTGAAAGCTTACATGGTGGGAAACACTTCTTTGTCATATAGAAGCCTGGTGTTGTATTAAGAGATAAGCTTTTAATTAAATTGGACTTCCTGAGAAGCTGCTAAAGACTATCTCACTGCTATCCTGCTGATGGGGCCATCAATTGTGGCAGTGACAGCAAGTGGGCCTATAGCTCACAGCCATGCAGTATATTTCATTTCCCCGGTATTAATTTCACAATCAAAACATGAACTCAGTTATGTTATACTTAAACCTATCATACCATTGCTGAATGAGGCCATACAATTCACGTCAAAAATCAGTAAAGCTGTACAGCTAAAGTCAGCAGGGCAGAGTTAGACAATGCGGTTGTTTCGTATTATCAGCTTTTTACCCCATTTGTCATTTAATTACTGTTTGGAAAAGGGAATGTGCAAGTTATGACCAAGTGTCAAGGAGTGAGAGTAGCCCTGGCTAGTGACTGTTACAGAAAAAGGACTGTAAAGATCATGGTTAGACAGTAGAAAAGCTTGATGTTGCTTGGGAAGCTGCACTACTGTAAATACTGAAAAGCCTTGAGATTGGAAATCAATGACTAGTGTAGTGTAGATCTAAACCCGTGAGAAAACAGATACCAGATACCCCAACAGAATACAGCTCCACTGAACCCTTCAGACTGGAGTCTGCAGTTCTCTTCTTGGTGTTTCTGCTTGTTCTTTTGTTCTCTTTGAGTATTTATTGAGTAATATCCTGCAGCAGCTGAGCACCTCAAGTGTATACGTATTACTTAAAATATTTTGTCAATGTGCCTTCTTTATTGATATTAAACTATGGAAAATTACGTTAAGTGTTGTTAGAAACCATAATAATACTCATCTAACGTGCACTATAAGCTGTTTTTCTTCTCAAAGCCTACACACTTCCTTTGTTTCCCTTTGCTGGTTACTGGTCTTTGCTGCTTCTAGTTTTATTTTGGATTAATAGCTCTTTAGAGAACAGACATCACTGTTTATGTTTGTTTTCACTTTAACAAAACCAGCAGAACAAAACAAAAAGTTATGTAAATGTGAAGAGCAAAGGTCTTTTTGTGCTTATTTTTTCTTTCTTCTAAAAGAAATTATTGACTTTTTAAATACCCAACTTCGGTACTGGCAGACTCAGAAACATGTTACTTTCAAGGTGTAAACAGCCCCTACTCCACCAAAGGAGCCTATAGCTCCCCACTGTGCCATACAAAAGTGGCTGCTTCCAATACAGATTCATAATTATGGCCCTCACGAAAGCTACACAGAAAGATGTGTGCCTTATTCCCAGTGTGCTTTTCTAGTGGAAAAAGCCTCAGGAGATGATGATGTAAATATTTTAGGTTTCTTTGGTGCCTAGAAACCTTTGATGGTTAAATGCCCCAGTGAGATCAAAGCAAACACAGCTCATTATTTTATATTTCTGGATTCATTTAATAATGTTTGCTCCATCTATACTACCTCTTTTCATGACTAGTGCACAGAAAATGTATTGCCTGTTTTTACTCATAATGTTCTAATGCCACTATGGCCTTATTCAATTTGCTCCTTAAATAATCTTCGTAAGACCTGACTGTTGTTCCCCCTGTTAGAAAAATTGATATTGTCATACAAATTAGTGTATGACTCACCACGAACGACGACAGTCTATTGACCGCATAGGTTGCCAGGTGTTCTTAGATAATAGATGGTTTAGATCTCTTCTCGCTCCTTTGACTTTGGAGAACATGGTTGTCATGACACAAGTTGACTTCATAGCAAATGATCTGAAAAAAAGCCAGAGAAAAGAATATTTCCAACGTTATGCAGGAAGCATTCATAGAGTAGTGCTGAGGTCTCCCAAGTCCAGGCCAATGACTTAATCTCTCGTTCGTCCCTCGTCACTAGAAGGTGGCTTAGAAAAGAAATACGGTAAAGACAATACAAAAGTCTTTTGAAATGCAAATAATAGGATTCAGAGCTAATAAATACAACTTTACCTTCAGCCTTTTACAAAGATCCATCCAAAGACATATTCTTCTTTATGAAGTTAATATGACCACTGAATATACAATCTCTCATGCTTCTCTTACCTGAAATATTTACAAGTTTTAAGTGCTGTGTACATGAAGACTGCAAATGATGCTTATGCATACCGCATCTTTGTTAGGATGTTTCGTAGAAATCAGATGTCATTTTCCTCACTTATAAACTCCACCAAATTCAAAGCCAAGCAGTAATTTTGAGGGAAGAACAATACAAGCCCTGGAAAATACAACAGTGCTGTATCTGCACAGTCTCCAGGCAACTGCCATACATGATACGTTTGTAGCTTTTTTAACAGCTTTGTCATATTCCAATGAGTGTATTATAATTACTACCATCAATACCACAACTGTACCGAAAATAGAGGCAAATGCAATTTTTATGGGAGTTATTTCTCTGAAGGTGGGAAGAGCTTTGTGGATTTAGTCATATTTCTTAAGATCATATTCTATCATTGGGATGAATTTTTTGAAAAATTATGTTTAAAATAGTCTAAAGTGCTTGGACTTGGGCATGAAATCAAGAGACTCATTCTAGAGAAGTATGCTTTAAAAAATATGGACCTTCATTTAAAGCTGCATATATCTTTAAAAGCAAATAATATTACTTGAATTTCTGAAAAGTAATAAATAGTACTTCAAGCTTACTAGCAGGCATTTATTTGATTTTCAAAAGAGATAATTATTCAGTTTTTAGCAACACAGGTGCTCAAGTATTCAGTATTTTGAGATTCAGAAAGAGGAAGTGGTTTTAAGCACCTGTTTTAGAATCTCCCTAGCCCTGTACTACAAGAAGGAAGATAAGTAGGCTCAGCTCGTATGTACAAACTTGACAACAGTTTATTAGAACATGCAGCATATTCAACAGCATAGTTGGAATTTATCTACCATTTTGCCAAAACATGAAATGGTAGAAAGAAAGCATCTTCTTATTGTAGTGTCATTAAACAAGCACCTGTTGTCTTATCAGCTAATAATTTAGTATTGTTACATTTCTATTAGTTTTAAGCAAGTATGATTCAAGAAACACCTTATTTCTCTTATTTGAAAGAGAAATCATTTGTTCACTTGTGATAAGTATTCATGACTAATTTAGAAGCACGTGACGTGCATTCATTTCAGGATTTTTTTTAAATGGTAGTCCCCGAGTATTCTCATCCTGGAATCATAGCCATTACAGATATTTCTCTGTGTGTCCCCGACTAGAGTTCAGCAAAAAATGGCTGACAAGGGTTTCCTAAAATATAGAATATAAGAACGGATTAAATGAAAATGCTATCCTGAGTCAGTAAGTATATCGCATGTGGGCATTTCCATCCCTTTTTTCCACTTCTAGGACTGCAAGAAAAACTTAAGGACGGTATCTGCTTTTTCACAGAGTAAGTTGATTTCATCTGACTCATATGTTTATAACACATTCCTATAATTTTTCATAGCCTGTATATCAAAGCCATTCTTCTATTCAAACAATACCAAGCGGTTTCCAAATATATTTAAGGCTTTAACTTTTATTGCATTCCTCTTGATTTCCAAACATAATTTTATTTCACAGTACATTACTTTCTATTACACACTTTTGTACTTTATCATTAATACCCTTTCATTATTTCAATAAACGAAACTAAATGTAGTGTTGGCTGTTTGGCTCCATGCTTCAGTAATCTCACCATGCATCAGACAGCTGTAGGACAATCAAATAAATGACTGCAACACACCATTGTTTTAATTATATTTATTGATTCAAGGGTGTTTAAATCCTTGGTTTTTTCTTGAACAATGATGTATTCATGTCTATAAATTGATTAATGGATTGCCATCTTTATCATGCAATAACCAAATCTACAGTTGATTAAGTAATGTGTTTCTTGTACAAATTAGCTAAATTATACATGCCAAACACATCACATTCTCCATTTAACAGGAGAAGCTGCTTGCCAGGAAATCTTTTTATCATTAGCTCTTCTCAAGTGTGATACAGCTGCTAATGAACAAGCAGGACACTTCAAAGAGGCAACATTGCAAAATGCAGCTGAGCATCCTACATGGGCATTGTGTTGTGATATATGTGGTGCCCTTCAGATGTTGTGCAGTGTGTATTACATTACAACACGCCGATTAGTGGAGAATTTTATATTTCCTTTATTTTTTACTGAATACATCATCTCTCAACACAATTTGAAGTAATGAAAATTTGATTTACAGTGTATTAAAAATATATGCATGCTCAGAGCCAGCTTGTAATTAATTCCTTCACTTGGTCTGGCTAATTTCAGCTCATAAGAGTAACTTCTCACCAACATGAGTAGAAGATGTGAGAAAAATTATATTCTCACCACCAGGGCAGCTCATTTTAAGAGCTCAAGAAAACTTGCTGCCTTGCCTTCAAGAAAGCAAAGCACGCTGTGCTGGAGCACAGTATAGGAGAGGAGCACCTCTCCTATGAAGACAGGCTGAGAGAGTTGGGGTTGTTCAACCTGGAGAAGAGAAGGCCCCAGGGAGACCTTATACCAGCCTTCCAGTACCTGAAGGGGGCTGAAGTGGGACTTTTTACAAGGGCATATAATGATAGGACAAGGGGTAATGGCTTCAAACTGAAAGAGGGCAGATTTAGACATCAGGAAGAAATTTTTCACTGTAAGGGTGGTGAGACATTGGAACAGGTTGCCCAAATAAGTTGTGGATGCCCCATACCTGGAAGTGTTCAAGGCCAGGCTGGATGGCGCTTTAAGCAACCTGGTCTAGTGAAAGATGTCCCTGCCCATGGCAGGGGAGTTGAACTAGATCATAGAATCATCTAGTTCAACCATCAACCTAACTCTGACAAAAAAAACATCACTAAACCACGTCCCCCAGCACCATGTCAACCCGTCTTCTGAAAACCTCCAGGGATGGTGCCTCAACCACTTCCCTGGGCAGCCCATTCCAATGCTTATTATCCCTTCCAGTGTAAAAATTTTTCCTAATATCCAACCTGAACATCCCCTGGCGCAACTTGAGGCTGTTTCCTCTAGTCCTGTGACTTGGGAGAAGAGACCGACCCCCGCCTCTATACAACCTCCTTTCAGGGAGTTGTAGAGAGCGATAAGGTCTCCCCTCAGCTCCCTTTTCTCCAGGCTGAACAACCCCAGCTCCCTCAGCCTCTCCTCATAAGACTTATTCTCCAGACCCCTCACCACCTTCGTTGCCCTTCTCTGGACTCACTCCAGCACCTCAATGTCTTTCTTTTGGTTAGGGTCCCAAAACTGGACACAGCACTCAAGGTGAGGCCTCACCAGTGCCGAGTACAGGGGGACGATCACCTCTCGGGTCCTACTCACCACACTGTTCCTGATACAGGCCAGGATGCTGTTGGCCTTCTTGGCCACCTGGGCACACTGCTGGCTCATGTTCAGCTGACAGTCGACCAACACCCCCAAGTCCCTTTCTGCCAGGCAGCTCTCCAGCCATTCTTCCCCAAGCCTGTAGCGCTGTCTGTGGTTTTTGTGGCCCAATTGCAGGACCCGGCACTTGGCCTTATTGAACCTCATTCTGTTGGTCTCCGGCCATCGTTTAATAATATTAAACATATTATACCATTAAGATTGTGGAGATTATATGTTTACAGAGCCATTTCATGTTTGGAAAAAATATTTGGGTTTGTTCTGTCAGCTTTATCTAGACATTCAGAAGAATCAATTATGACTGAAGTGTATTAGTCAAAGGATTTTGGAACTTGGTGAGAGCTCCCTGGGATAAATACGTACATCCTACTCTTGTGAACAATAAGCTGAATTCTTAACTGAAGTACCTGCTATCATGTACGTTGGGATTCGTTTGCACTAGCAGCTAGATCATACTTTGGAAATTCATATGATGGATTTCTTTACTGAAGTTTCTTCAAATCATTCCAAAACTAACCTAATCATTCTAGATTTTCAGAATAATACAATAGAATCATAGAATCGTTCCAAAGAGATCTTTTAAGTCATCAAGTCCAACCATTAACATAACACTTGCAAGTCCACCACTAAACCATGTCCCTAAGCACCACATCTAACTATGTGTCTTTTAAATACCTCCGGGGATGGTGACTCAACCACTTCCCTTGCCAGCCCATTCTAACTCTTGACAACCCTTCCAGTGGAGAAATTTTTCCCAATATCCAATCTAAAGCTCCCCTGACACAAAGCCGTTTCCTCTTGTCCTATCGCCTCTGACTTGGGAGAAGAGACAAACCCCCACCTCACTACAACCTCCTTTCAGGGAGTTGTAGAGAGTAATAAGTTCTCCCCTCTCCCCTCAACCTCCTTTTCTCCAGGCTGAACAACACCAGCTCCCTCAGCCGTTCCTCATGAGCCTTTTCTCCAGACTCCTCACCAGCTTCACTGCCCTTCTCTGGACACGCGCCAGAATCTCGATGTCTCTCTTGGAGTGGGGGGCCCAAAAGTGAACATAGTATTCGAGGTGGGGCCTCACCAGTGCCAAGTACAGGGGGTTGATCACTTCCCTAGACCTGCTGACCACTCTATTATAGGACAACTGTCTGTAAGAAAATAAAAAATTTCAATTCCCTGTTTTGGGGGGATTTTTCCTGTTAATCAACATAGTAACTACCATGAAGAATAAGGAACAATCTCTGCTTTGACTTCACAAAAGGTTAGACAAGTAGTTCTTTCCCTGTACACAGCTTCAACCTTTAAAAAAGGGTTTTCTAATCTATTAAGGTGAGCTCTTATCATGACTATATCTACCATTTTTTCTGAGAGGTTTTTTCATAGTATCATATTCTTCCTGCTCATAACACGATACATAATTTGTGCATTGACCCTATATGTTTGTACAGTGCCTAGTATTTTAAGACCATATTCAGCAGTCCCACATGAGGCCTTTTAAATAATAAATAAAAAAGTACAGTGCCAATATATCCCTGCCAACTTTTCTGCAATTGGCAGGCACTGCTCATTTAATAACTTTACTTTTCACCAGAGAGTAAACCTGTCCCCATAAGCCATATGTCTTTTTCCAACATTTGTTTCACTTGAACTTAATTTCTGAAGGGACAGTAAAGTACATAATGTCACAACAACTTGCTGATATATTTGCTAATGCTGCAAGCAAGGTTATCCAGTCTGTTCTCAAACTCCAAATGGTTTCTGTTGGGTCAAAAAGGTTGAAAGGAAGCCAGGTGGAGATCAAAACTGTTCGCTTCCTCCTTACTTCCCAGCTTAGCTGGTAAATTAATGCTGGGTTAACAAGATAATAAAAGCACAAACTAGATGGTTCATCCAATCTGACGCAAAACTACCTAATGCTCTCTGACAAATCCTCTTCTGTGTTACGACTCCTTTCAGTTGGCAGAAAATTCTCAACTAGCACACGTTAAGGAAAAAAGACACAAAACCAGAATAGGGACTCAGCTGACACCTATTCCCTTGGGAAATGTCACCTCCTGAACACAAACAGGGGCAGCTCTGAGGCTACACTTAAGCTACACCATAGACAAAGGAAGATGGAAATACTCAGCCAGCACAGGCATAAGGACACAGAATTACCTTGAGCATTTTATCCTCCCTGTTGTTCAATCTGAACACAGCACCTGGCCTTTGAACCAGCCAAAAGTGCCTGAAGAGGCAGGTCCATAAAACTTTCAGAACAAACTTTGGTAAGAAGACAGAAGTAAAACTCACTGCACTGTTAATCAAGTCTTATCTTTTAGGGGGAAAAAAATGCAAATGTAACATCATTAAAAAAATGAAAACTTTTAATGAAAACAAGAATTACTCATACTGCTCCACAGAGGATAAAAGATCTCTCTTTGGATTCCACTCTAATCTAGTTTCAGGGTAATTGTTAAAGTGTTTGAAATATCTTATCTCTCCCTCCCCCCTGTTTATATTCTTGACTTCTTTAATGTACAGATTGCTTTTAATTTAGTTGGTTGGGATGTCGGTTCTGTATAAAGCTCTCATTTAGCTCCCTGTTAAATGAGCATTTCCCAAGAAATAATCTTCTGTCCTCTCCCTTCCCCAACACCTTCAGCCCAAAATGCCCATTACAGTTCTCATGTCAAAGGAAATTTTAATGTCTTCTCCTCACCCCATCTTGCAGGTTCCTTCCCGTAGATGTGCAAGACACTGCTTTTCTCAGACTTTGCTTGGGGTGTTACTCTGCTCAAAAGAGCCATCCTGCTCCAAATTACAACTTTCAGATCCTGTTTTATTTCTCCATTCCCCTGATTCTCAATGACTTTTCTGTGCTGAAGAGCCCAGATTTTGTCTTGATGAACAGTCCATACCCTGCAGAGTAAATCTTACGGCCTTTATGTAACTGTCTAGAACGCACACACTGAACTGTATCCTATAAGGACTTACCACTATGAAATCTAGACTACGGTCTTGTTCACTTCAGTTACTCCTCTGAAGTTTTCACCTGTCTGTGCCTTTGAATAGCCCTATATTTTTGCATGATTTTCCTGAATGCCTTGAACCAGAGAGAAATCAAGGGAACTGAACCTTACATGTCCCAGCAAGAGACCAGTAAAAGTTTCTCAACTTATCAACAGTTTCCTCCAAGCAGTCACCTCAATGCACAGAAGAAGCAAAAAAGGCAGTGTAACATATTTGAAAACATTTGTTCTTTTCTCTGGCTGTATCTACCTCAGTAGGAAATGATCCCAACAATAAAGAAAAGAAAAGCCTGGTTGGTCTGAAAATGTGTCTTACAGTTTGGGGTCAAAGCCTTTTTGGCTTTCTTTTCCTTCACCAAGGTAATGGACAATGTGTGGTATCTCAGCATGCTTGTCACTAACTTCTCACCTCCAACTCTCCAGTTCATAGTAAGATCAAAGCAGAGGAACACAAAGGAGGATTCTATCATATGGATTGTGGAAAAAGACCTATTTTTCATCCCCTTTGTATACAACAACCTTCTGATTACCAGCATTACATTCAGTTCCTCTTCCCTTTTTTTAAATCATTGCAGTATTGATTGGCGCAACAGCTACAAAGAAGTTGATTCAAAAAGAAAACAGAGAACAGAACAAAACTAATGATAACCAAAGGAGGAGCTGTAATAATTACTGACTTTTTGGCTGAAACTCACGTATGTAGCAATACTTGAAGAGTCCATTGATTCCAGAATAACTGCCAAAAGGTAAGCTATCCAACACCACCTAGCCAGCCTCACGTTCAGCAGCATCTTCTGCACATTAACAGTACAAAGCAATCCACCTTAGTCACATAAATGGTAAACTCACAGCAACTCAACCCACCGTAATCCTCTTTCCACTGAACAGTTCAAATGCAGTGTTCCTCTCCAAGTCCCATTTGCAAGTAAGAACCTTTGTCTTCCTATGTTTTTATTATTCTTGACCCAAACAGAGTAGTTCCCTTTAACTCAGTTGCTCACAGTAATCCAGCCAGGCTCTCCACTGCACTGAAGTCACCAACAGCAACAGCAGAGAGGAATTACAAAATCAGAGCTCATTATGTGCTAAAATGATTCACTGCATCCTTAGAAAGGGGCATATAGCAAGCAGGCTTACTCAAGTGTCCTGTCTTACTGTTCTTCATCATCTCTCACCTTCTGCACTAAAACAGGTGTCTCCATGTAAGTATCTTTACCAGCTTCACCTAATGATTATTCAAAGCTTTATATTCTTCCTCCAACAATCCTAATAATATGTTTTGACAACTTGAGCTTCGTGACAATTATCCTTTGGGGAATCAAAAGAACATCCTATTATTAGCTGGTAACATAACCTTGCAGAAAGTACAAAACCAGGATTGCCATCAGGCTGTTTTGACATCTGATTGAGATGTCAAATAGGGACTAACAGGAGGGATGCTGCTGTTCCCTGGGCAGGTATTACTGACCTGGGTAGTGTGTTTGATAGCACCACTGAATATCTGGGGCGTTTTTGAACAGCACTGTTATGACTGCTACCATTATTTGTTACATAGTTCTCTCAAATTCAGTCAATGGGGGAGGAACAATCTCTCATTATGTGTTTGTACAACGTTTAACACAAGGGAGTTTCATCCTCATGTAAAAATTAACACTATTTACGTAGCAGCTAAACTACCAATGGAAAAGAAGCTACTGCTTCCTTCATCATTTATTAAGCTTACTTTATCTTCTCCTTTGCAAAGTTATGAACATTATCCTATCCATCTGAAGGAAAATAGATAACACCAGTAAGAATCACTGTAAATTAATGGAGGGTTTTAATCTTATTTAGCCGTGTTATTCCCTTGACTTTCAAAAAAACTAATAAATTTACAATCACATATTTTCCATTCAGGTACTTACATGCCAACTTTACACAATTAATAATGACAGCTGATTTTTCAGTTTTTTGTTTTAAGCATCTTTGATTCCAAAACGGAACTGGAATCAGTATTGTTTCAATGGGAATTATGAAATCCTTTTAGTGGTGAAATATATCACCATAAAATGCTAAATTTCAGGTAGATATCTGAATATTGTCACAAGAAGGCATTCCTCCTGCTAATCAAAGGCAGACAGTAATCATAGTAGCTCACAGCACTAGTTTAATTGTTGTCAAATATTACCATGTAATAGTAACTGTGACTGCAAATAACCACAGAGACAGGACCCACACCCAGGTAACTGAAAATCTAATTGCACTGCATCAAATTAACCAGAAAATCACAAGGGCAATCACCAGATGATCACAGGGCATACTAGAATATGATCATTTTTTCTAATGACATCTCCAAGCCATACAGGACGTTATCTGTTTTGCTCAATTTCCAGACAAAATAGTTTAACCAATATTAATGCAATTTAGAGTTTAATGCTCCCTCACACAAATGTTTTCTCTCCCCACTCCAACAACCAACAATCTCTTCTTTCCATCTCATTTGAAGCAGTGATTTTCTATCAGGGAGGTATAACATACCTGGCGTAATTCCTCAGCACTATTGGAGAATATTTCAGCTTTAGGTCTGTAGAATGCCTAATGAGACAATTCCACATACTAAGGAAAAAAAAAAGTTATAAAGCTCATAGCTGTATTGCACTACCGTTAGTTTTCAGTAGACAGCAGTGACTACTCAGAATGAGGTGTGATTTGAATCTTGTATTAGCTTAGAACTTTTCAGACAGGGGCTCTGTTTGGAAAACATCCTGGAAAATATTTCACAGCAACTTGTTTTCCTACCTGTTCGCCTCGGAAGAAAAGCTACACAAGAAGCACTGGGAGCTCCAGCCTGCCAGCAGAGCACCAAGCAACCCTTCAATCCATGGGAGTTGAAACTCTGAGGACATCAAGTAGATGGTGCATCTCAAGCCTCTGAGAGTTGTAAAATAATGAGTTATATACAATTTATTTAGGAATGATGAAAATTTCCCTCTATATGTCAATTGATTTCCCCAAAACAATGTCTTTCAAATGTTAGAATTTCTCACAAATGAGAAATTCTGACATTTGATTAGTTCTACTCCTAAATCCACTGTCCTGCAATTTGCTCTGGCTCAATACTGCTATTATGATGCTCCTTAATTAATTTATTCCAAGTTAAGATAAAAAAGTGGCACATTTTGCCACATTACTTCAAATGTAAGAAAACACTGAAATGTATTAATGGAAGCATAACTACCTTTGCAGGGAATCACAATGTAAATGCACAGGGTACTCAAATCCGACAGTCACACAATCCATTCCAGGGAAAATACTTTCAAAGACAATTTTAAACAATGACCCTATCAGACTCTTACATTTCTCTGGATTTCTTCCCTTCCTTCCCATGTGCTTGGACCTCAAAAATTTGCCTCAGTTAAAAAAAGCCAGTGGGAAAAAGAACCACACACACTTATTTCTCTTCCATAATAATTTCTGTTCTGGGCTTTTACCCTATCCCCATTTTACAAGATACCGACTCCTTTTAGAATACTGTTTTCTAGGTTTGGGGTTCTAAGATTATTCTCTTTTTCTTTCTTAAAAAGAATTTCAGTATCCTAATTGGCATTTCAAGAGAAAGTCAAAATCCCACCTTTCCTTTTATATGCATGCTTCGCTCTTTGGAACAGTACTCAAGCTGAAAAATTGAGGTCTGAAAATAGAAAATAAGCCAGAAAATGATCCATCACACTATCTTGCACCAAAAGCAATTTGTTTTCAGATTTGATCTTACTAGTAAATCTTTGAAAAAAACCTGGCATTGAGCAGTTCTTTCATCTAACAATGTATGATCTTGCAGAAAAGTCTGTGGAATGTTTCAAAGAACTTGTTTGGATATATCTACTTTATTGCCATGCCCGTTGGGAGAAGAGAGCCTTTTTTCCCGACACAGATTTCTATAATTCAGTGTAAGGCACTGAGGCTCCCTCCTGCAAAATGACAAGCTGCTTCTGAAGGGAGCTGGCATTCTTTGCTCTGGCTGGAGTTACCCCATGCCTTTCACAAACAAGGTCTTGCTCAGTCGCAGTCATCTGAATCAGCCATGACTTATCAGCTGAGGAAATAAATGCCTAGTTCTGAATCAAGACTGTAAAATACCAAAATTTTATATGTATGCATGCAGTTAGAGACTTTATCATCCATGCATTTAGACACACATAAGTATGGAGGTAAAATTTGAACGTTGGCAGTGTTGGATTGCTTACGCAGCTGTTGAATGAATGTGATGTTGTGCAGCTAATGTGATGTTCATTTGTTACTTCTTGTGAAACCAATCGGTTTTCCCACAGTACTTTTTTCCCTTAAAATGTATTTATAAATAGCTGTGGAGAAATAATGTATATTGTACAATCATTTGTCTGAGAGTACCTTGACAAAATTCACTTGTGTCCCTTAAGGCAGATTAGATGAACTACCATTTAATGGTATTGATGATGGATGCAGTAAACAGCTTCAGGCCTGGGAATATAATCTATGACTCCTAGAAACTGTTAGTGTAGCAAGAAGCTCATTTGCAGCATTTAGACAGCACTAACTATCAGTCTATGCCATGTAAATGGGAGGAAAGAGGTTGTCTTTTGGGATACAGAACGTTCTATGAAAAGTAAAAGGGCTATGCCTCTAATCGGAGCATCTCCCTGGTGAGCACTTTCCGATCCACTATGGGCAGTCCAAAGGCTTGGAATAATTATCTAGTAATAACATTATAATCCTTGGAGATATGGACAGAAGAACACTTGTCAATGGCAAAACTTTTTCATCACTCTTCTAAAAAAAAAATCTTTATCTTCTCCTCTCAGTTTAATTCCTCCCAAATCTACTAGGTAAAATTCTAAAATTCTTTCTTGTGCACAGAATGATATAAGTCTAATTTACCCCTCATTTCCCATTTAAAGGGGGTTCATGGTGAAGCACGCAATGCTAGTCCATTCATTTATAGTTGGGAGTGGCAAAAAGAGGTGTTTTAAAGGGCATCTAAACCTTGAATTATCCATCTCACCAGAGATGGAGGAGGAGGAGGATTATGTACTTCAGCCAAAATACAAAAGCACTGATTCACTAATTTGGAAAACACTGAACTCAATTGTTCATCATTCAGCTCTCAGGCCAGTTCATGCACTGGCTTCTCTACCAAAGCCATGAAAATGGATCACAAATCTTAAAGCTTGGAAAACTGCTAGTAAATAAAAGACAAATAAAGCTCTCACATGTAAACTCACTATCACACCAAAGAAAAAAAAACCCTTCAGGAGAAGTACTAGACAGCTGATACTTATGGTGAATTTGAAGCTATTGGCCTTGTAAGGGTTTCCTTGCATATAGACTAAATTTTACCATAAGTCGTAAGAGTCTCATGGTAAGTTATCAATAAACTCAGAATATTTCCTTTGTGAAAAGAGAAGAAAAACAGGAAACTTGATAAGCCTTTCACTTTGTAAGGTAGTTTATAGTAGGAAGTCCATACATCTAGGACTTGTTTAGAAATCTATTTAAGCAATAATGCAGAATCCACTAGCTTTCTAATGATGAATATGACAAAATCATTAAAATTAAGCAAAACTTAAGTAAATGTAATGAATAGGGTAAGCACAAAGCTGAAAAACGAAAACTCTGATAGAAGTTGCAGGTAAGGGTTTGGCATTTTTAATGCAAAACAAAAGCCAAAAAAGTGAGATTCTACAATTGACCATAAATAGCTTATCTACACAGCAAATGGAAAAACATGAAGAGATACCGAAGCTGACACTGCCAAAGTTATAATGTGTACAAAACAAAGCACTGCAGACTTAGTAGGGCTAATTAACATGGGAAGAGCACTCTGCCGACACAGTGATATTGAATCCTACCCAAGCTACCTTGTTCAGTGCTAACCAGGATGCAAAGACATAAAAGCATACTCTCCTTCTCTAACAAAGACAAGAGCATCTTGTACATTTTAACTAATTATTTTAACATTACAATTTCTACCTGGATTCACTCACTTGAAGTGGCTGAGCACGCTGAAAGCTGAACCTGCTGACCTGTTAATAAAAATATTTATGTATTCATCTCTGCGGCAGTAAGGGGAAGGAAAACTGGGTACCAGATGTAGGAGGAGAATAGAGACTTGATTTAGAGTGTTCTGAGCGTTCTTTTTCCCTGAATTTTCCTTGGTTTTCCTTTACAGTTTATAATAAGCACAAGTGACTACTGGATTTTCTCTTTCCTGCGCTAATCTCACCTTTTCCAAAACTCAGATAAACAGCAAAAGGGAAAAGAAATAGATTAAAACTCTGAACCAGGTCTTTCTTCAATAAGAACAATGAAAAAGGGAAGGTAAATTAGAATACTCTTAATGACACCTATTAACTTTAATTTTCTTTTTTATTTGATCTTTATGCTATTAGGTAATTTCTTATTCTGCTGTTTCCATTTGCCATAGCATGGTTTGATCTCTGACTGGCTCAAAATGGAGGCCAGTTTTCCATGAAGCCCATCAGGTTTGAGCAAGCATTTCAATCTGCTTTAAACAGGATAACCAGGTGTAAATACAACAGCAGAATTCATCCCATAAAGCTTGCATCCCATTTGCCTATCGCAATCACAGTGAGATTTCATACAGCTCCCACTGCTTCTCACCTGGTCCTTCCTAGTCACTGCTCCAGCCAGAGCATCCTATCCAGGTGAGCCTGCCTCCGTCGGAGGTTTAATTAAGAAGGGGATAAGATGCTTTCCAGATCTCATAGTCAGTTTATCATTTTTTCCTTGCTTTGTTAAAAGCAGAATATGACACTTTCTCCCCTTCATGCATCTCTGTCTCCATTCAGCCAGCGCCGGTCTCGGCTCTCAAAGAACATGAGCTTTGCTAGAACTGCAACGCGATTTTGTTGTAAAAGCAACCAGGATGCCAATGAGGCCTTGGGAAGAAGCTTTGTTCGTTAACTCCGTTAACAATTATAACTTCTTTGTAGAGCTACACGATTACCTCTTTGCCTGCAGCAACGAGGTTAGTGCCCTGGGTGCCGAATCCCTGGGCCCCGGCTCAGCTGACAGCTGACGTGCCTGTATAATGCAGGCATCTTTCCTTACACGAGGCAGGTTCTGTTCTCTGTTTAATATTTGATTGCTGTAACAGAGTGCGGAAGGACTTTCAAAAGCAAAATTCAGGTTGGGAGTTTTCTGTAACAACCATTGCCATAACATTAATTTTATTTCTAAAAACTATTCTATATCCAAAATAAAATAATATAACCGTGCATTTCCCCCCCCCCCCCCATTTTTCCATAGAGCATATCTTATAGTCTTTGGCACAGATAGGTTCCTTTCAAAGCAGCATAATGTTCTTTACCACTTCCCTCTCGCAATGACAGGTCATTTTGAACGCCTGCCCATCCCTGCCTGTATCTGATGCTCTTGACACTAGACACACACATTTTAACAGAATTTCTAAAAGGGTTGTTTGAAAGAAAGGGTAACCTGACAGAAATAAAATGTTACTAAAAATCTTTCAAAGTACTTATCATGTGAAAATCTGTTGCGTAGCCACATTGAATCTCCACATACTGTTACAGCTTCCAGTAAAAATGAAAAAAAGAAGAGAAAAAAAAAAGAGAAATTGCTTGGGGGGGGAGAGTTAACAGAAATCTGGAAGATAATGTAACATTTATCGAAGAAAGTAATCACATTCTCTGTTATTAAATATGTTATTGCACATCATGGAAAACAGTTTACAGGGAAAATATTTTGAAATAACAAATATACTATTTGGTTTCACTTCATATATATTTAGTGTTAAGAAAATGAAAGGAATAAAGCAATTTCAATGGATTATGTGGGAATGAAAAATAAGCTGCTAGCTGGATTTTCAAAATATTACTAAATCAAAAAGTATTAAGCATAAAATAATTTTTATTACTGTTACCAACGACTTTTAGGATAAAAGCACTGGAAAATTATAGCTTTTGTTTCCCAGATGAGATTAATATGTTGCCCTATGTGGGTTGGAGTACAGTGCCTGTCTGATAGTACAAAGCAAAACTGAACAGCTGATAAGGACAACGATTAAATAAGTATAATGGATTTTATATGGGTGTGGGAGGAATTTAGGAAAGAAAATTGTCCAAATTAAGTTTGTGTCAGTCACTGAAACTTATATTATTCTTCTTGCAAAAGGTGTCTATCATCTTTAAAATCCAGAGGGGATCAAAGCATTATACTCCACAGTGGCATCTGTGCCTGAAACAGCACACTCCTCTTTAAAGACATGCTGGATTATTGGTTTAATGTTTAAACAGACTCAGAAAGAAGAAAAAAGATAAAAAGGAACAGCAACAAAACAACTGCTTTGTACAGCATCTTCACCTTATCACTGGTGGTCTCCCATTCAAGAACTCACTGAACTCAGCTTCAACAATTAAATCGTACATTTTTATTGGTCAGAATTATATCAAAACCCCTACCCACCAGAACAATTATATTGCCTTTTCCATATTGGAAAAAATTTTTCCAATGCTGTTGAATCTCATCCTATCGGTGCAGGCAATTTTTAACGTTCCATACTGTTTTGGGATTTCTCCTTTTTCCCTCTTTAAGAAATTACAACATTTTTTGCTTTTGACATATTGCTCAATCCTTAACAAGAATCTCACCAGAAAATAAATCCATAGTTGTTTTCATGACAGCAAATTACATGCCAAAGTGTGACATTTAAATGTTGAATTTTAATGGCTTGTCAGCAGAAGTGAAACGCATTTAAAAAAATTAATATGTGAGAGAACAATGTGTCTGTCTATAAAATAATTCTGTTCATAGTAGACATGAACGGTAAATACAGTGTCAAATGTATTCTATTTCTCAAAGCACATCTTCATTTAGTAAGAAAGGAGTTAGATGAATAGGGGTTAAATTCTCCTCTCCCACTGGCACAGTGGATTCTCTGCTCCAGTTGTACTGGTCAGGAAATTCCTACCAATATCCATTGCCAGGAGATTTCCATGTGCATGACAATTTTAGCAATGGTACTGAAAGGCAAACTGGGCAGCATGGGGAGAGGGAGTGTCCACCACCTCTTACAAGCACTCAGTTATGACTGGCACACACTTACCACCTCTCTTTTTCCTTGTGCCGTAGCTAGTGAAGACTCTGATTTTCAGAGACCAAATTCAAATTGATTGACCAAAAATATTCTAATCACATTTAGCTATATGCAAGCATTTCCTCTTTGCTGCTTATCTTAAA
Organism: Xenus cinereus; assembly: GCA_025774025.1. Classification (NCBI taxonomy): domain Eukaryota; kingdom Metazoa; phylum Chordata; class Aves; order Charadriiformes; family Scolopacidae; genus Xenus; species Xenus cinereus. The sequence goes on from JAOXJK010000012.1 coordinate 10,122,434, forward strand.
CATTTCCACCCATACTTTTTTCACTTCCTACCAATAAACATTTGTGTTATGTAAAATGCTGATATTTAAGTTAAAAATAGCAGTAAGCAGAATTCCCTTTTCCTCCTGCAATTACAATGATACAAATTTCAGTGTTCTTACTTACGTTCAAGGTCCTTTAGGATCTTTGGATTATTTACTAAGGTCCATAAAGGAGGTTTCACAGGTGATACAGGTATATTCACAGGCTAACAAATTTCCTCAGATTAAGTAAAATTGGAGATGGTTGTCAAGAATTAGGTTCTTGAAAATGTGTGGAAATGTGAGAAAACAGAAAGTCAACTGCTGAAAAATGCAAATTTGTATACACTGGAAAAAATAATCTATGTCTATATTTTGCTGGGAACCAACTTAATTATGTTCTTTTAGCAGGAGAGATAAATGGAAAGCTTCTCAACATGAAACTATAGGAAGAATGCTCCTAGTCCTAAAACATTAAAATACCTGAATGCCCTCACTAAAATACTCTGAGCAGTTTTGCACTGCTTGTCTAAAAACAAAGGAAGAACAGGTTCGACACCAGACAATAAGAATGATTAAGGAAATGGAGAGACTTTTTATGGAGAAATACTGGAACAGCTCTTCTTAGCCTGGGGGAAAGGAGGAGGTAAAGATGAAATGTTATAAAAGGGTGTCAGTTGCAAAGGAAAATAAACTGTCTCAGAATGTAAGAATATGAACATGTATTTAACAGCATATTTTACGAGTTACTCTTCAAGCAAGAATAAAGACTAATGAAGCCTTTATTCCTTCAGGTACACGTCCCACCTCCGCAGAAATACCAACTCCTTTCAAGTATTCTCTGCTGCTTTCTTCTACAATTTCGTCCCATTCTCTTTATGTCACCACAGCTCCTCCTCTAGTATCCTATTTATCATCTTTATTCACTCCTCTCATTCTTCTGAAATCTGCGTGTACCCCAGACAAACACACCACCTGAACCACTGAGTGGTCTCTCCCTCTGTAGGGGTGTTCATTTCGGAGTCTCTCCTTGATCCAGCTGCCAATTTCCACAAAGCTCATGGATACGGAACGTATTTGAGACCTGCCTTTCTGCCAAATTAGCTAAGTTGAAAAATTATTGAAGGCCTGAGCTGAACTAATGTGATGGGCAGGCAGGGCCCATGTGTACAATACTCTGTTAAAAAAGAGAACAAACAAAATTGTATCAGGCAAACAAATAATTGAGAGGGAATCACTGATACCTGACACACAGAGCCATTCTTTCTCCTCCAGAAAGTCTCATGTGACTTCTAACAAACTGTCAACATTAGAGGCTAAAATCTCAGCCACAAAACAATTAGTGCATGGGAAAGAGTAAGTATAATACTTTAAATGCCTTGACATCTAAGGGCACATCAGTTCAGCTTCTGTGCCTGTTCAGCACCTGCCTTTCATACTTTAGAAGAAAGGCTGACACATCAGAAACTCATCCGTTTTTTTCCAAGTATCAGCTATTACAAAAATTATATTACCTCTTCCTCCAAAGCATACATCACTCAAACTGATATTAACTTTAACTCCTTTCATACTGCCCAAATCATATGACAATAAGTAACTTCAGATCACCTGCAGTAAAGCTAAGCTGGTTAGTCCAGAGATGAGAAAGGTGCATCCTTACCACCATCACTCTAAAACAATTGTTCTTCTGCTAGTTGTTATCTTGACACTCACCCTTATGATGACGATAACTTTCATTTATTTAGTTTCAAGGAGTATTTTTAAAAGAGACCAGGCAGTAAGCTGTCATTCTTCGTACTTTTCATTGCTATTTGTGGATGAGACACTAAATTTTTATACTCAGACAACTATTTAACTCTCTGTCTCCTTTCAGGACTACAGGCTTCACTTCCACTGCTGGTCTTGAAAAGCCAGCTAAAAAAAGGTGGCACCAAGATCACATTCATTGCGTGGCAATGAAATTAAATGCCTTGAATCAGTCAAGCTCTTTTAGAACAGATGAAATTAGATTTAAATTAGATTTAGGATTTGCAGTTAAAAATATTTTGGTCTGTCAATCAAGCCTCAGCCACCTAGTTAGCACCATATACATTTTATTCCTAAAAAATATGTGAAACACATTACAAAATTAGGCAAACCAAAGCTCCTCTTTATACTGCCAGTTTTCCAACTGAAAATGAGACTTTTTAAATCATTCTGAATATCTATACACTGAATTTTTAGAAATACTCAGACTGGAGACTATGTTCCACAAGTCATAATGTGCACAAGTCACTGGTAAAGCCTGTTATTTAAAGACTACAACTATTGGGCAGAATTGTTGAAAGCACCATTGTCTTATTAAGCAGCAGCAACCTGACAGAAATGTCTTCGCTACCCCTTCAGCCTCAAATATTCAGAGAACGTCCCGTTGAACAGTAACATAAATACAGGCAGTTCAGCGGCGAGGATGAAGGCTTGTCAATACAGTGACAATAGCATCCACTTTTGATTTTCTCCAACTAAACATTATTAAACACTTAGTTTAATAAACTGAAACAATTTTCCTGCTGTAAGTGGTAATATCAAGATATCGGATGAAGAGAATCCATAACAGAATGGTAATGAGGCTGCAGTATTGAATTTTCACCATTAAAATCCCCAGATTAGTTCTCCGTTTTCTCCTGGACTTTCAATGGAAGGAAAAATCAGCCAGAAACCCCAGGTATAACCTACTGATTTCCTTTCACCAATCATTTGGAAAGTACAGAAGCGATTAAACTGGGAAAAATGCCTTTGAATATATCAGACTTGAGGTATCTAATATTCTTGCCTAAAGCTGTACGTTCCAGTCTTGACAGAGTGAATTGTTCATGCAAAGACATATCACCCTTTCCCTCATCTCCACAGGGCTCCTGCCATAGCAAAATTACTGGCTATATGCTGACCCATATTGTTTCATAGCTCCGCCACGCTTTGCTAGCGGTCTTTAAGGGTTCCTCTGTTGTGTCTTAACTTGTAGGTTCTCCAGAAGCTGTCTGTACTGATTCTATATTGCAGTAACCAAAAAACAAGTCCATAAGTAGAGCTTTAAATCTCTATGATAATGTTATAGAGTTTGGTTAAAAGAATCACAGTCCTACATTTTGGAATTTAGTTCTTTAATTTTGCACTTAAAAAAAACCCCAGAATCTGCATGTATGCAAGAAAAGTCTGCTTCACTTTTCACAATCGTGTTCACTACAGAAATGAAAGTACTATAAAGATATAAATACCAAATAAGTAATTATCTTTAGCTTTACTCTTCACGATAAAAAGGCCTAAAAAAATTGCTGTTCTGAGAAGCAAACTAATGTAAATCTAAATCAGTAGCTCTGCATTATCTATTACCTTCTTGAACTCAGAGACCATATATTTGATGGCAGGCAGATTTTTAAAATTTTTTTGCATTTTTTTCTGCAGCTTAAACAGCTGCAGAACAGCTATTTCTTTAGTCTTTAAACAGCTTTTCCTTTAGTCTTTCTTTTTATATTTAACACAGAAAATACTATTTTGTTTCATGCAGAGGAAGAAAATACCCTCACTGTAACAATCAATATAATTATCCTGTTATCCTACATTTTGGTATTTACATTCCTCTCCAGAATTAATTCAAGTAACCTTTGTTACCGTATCACCAGCCCTTACATCAAAGTGGAAGCAAGAGGCCTTATTTATTTATTTTAAAATTAGATCTGTGTTCCCAGTTGGTGAAACTGAAGAAGAGCTTAACAGTTCTTCATCACATTTTGGAAGGTGTTTTGACCTGCGTGTTATTGCCAATACTGTGAGTGTCAGCACACAAGTGACAAAAATAGCAGCAATATCTTTTTATTGATACTGTATTCACTTTATCCCCCAATGTTAAATTTATAGCTTTCCCTAGAGAACTGATATCATATTCACATCCCTGTCATTACAGCAGTATGAGGACTGCTCTTTAGAGCCGGTATCAATCACACCATATGTTGTCCTGAAAAGCAGATAGTGCAAACAGGTCACCTTACCCTCTGACCTGGAGAATTACAGTTTAATTATAAACACAGGCTCTGCCTCCTTTGTTTTCAGTTGTGCAATAGCACAAAAGAGGTTATAAATATTCAGAAATTATCACTTTTTACCTACTTTGTGCTTTCCCCCCACCCCCCTCCAATTCTTCTGATACTGATTCTTTTAACAGTACTGAGAGATTTTACTTCTGTCCTGAAGCTGTATCTCCTCTAGCTTTTGATCCAACAGCAGTGGCCATCTCCCAGCAAGCAATAGGTCACTTGTAAATGCCTTTTTAAAGTCAATTCTGTTTTATAATGCCCAAGGCAAACAGCTATCAAAGCAGCTTTCACCACCTCTGTCCCATTATGCTAAAACCAGCTTGGTGAGAATGGAAGGCTTAGACTTCACATAATCCCAGCAAGCACACAACAAAAAAGATGAACTCAAAGAACACTAAAGGGTTCAGATCCCTGTGCCATTACTGATTTCCTGTAAAATCTCAGCTAATCACTAAGGTCCATGACCAAAAACATATTTAAGCATCTTATATAGGTAGGAGACTTGCCACTGGAATCAGTGGAAATATAAATATTTACATATCTCTGTGAACTTGACCCTTTTTTCTTCTGTGTCCCATCTGTAAAATGAGGATAACACTAATTCATTATCTATCAGAGATAGAGAACACAAATCCTGAAAATTAAAAAGTGCTTAGATTTCACTGTAATAGAAAAACAAACAAAAAAGCATGTTACATGGGAGAAAGTCTTAAAACCAGGTGGTAGAAGGAGGGGAGCAAAGGGGAAGAAAACACAGATAGACTCAGTGACACGTTAGTTAAAGTGTAAACAGTCTTATATACAAAGAAAGGATTCTAACTTCAATAGTGCCTTTATCTTATTGCTGCCTGTCAGGAATGTGCTGACCTGAATCCCCCCATAGAGGCAGGCAGCATATGACACAGCAGATGCTGAACCTTTTAAGTCTTAGATAGTTATGATTTTTTACATAAATTGTAATGTTAAGCCAAATCACTCCGTTTCACGTTTGTGCTGCATCATTTAGATGAACCTGCTTTGTCAACAGAAACGCAGAAGCAAAATAGTCAAATTAATTCAGTTTCACATTATTTGCCTGGAAACATGTTTTTAGGGGATCCTGGAGCATTTTTGAGGTCTCTGAGAATAAGGGAGAGAGACCCTTAACACTCGTCCTTAGCCCAAAGAGATACCCAGGCGTCTTGGGTGCATGCTTTGCTGTGGACACCATCAAGTGAAGTGATGTCACCTTCTCTATCATTTCTCTTAGCAGAGTTGAGTCAGAGTAAGCTTGCTGTGAGTCCTGTTCTTCAGTGAGCTCAGTTCCTTCACAAATTCATAGGGCAAAAATCTGATAAAAATACTTTTGGAAGAGCACCTGTTACAATGTATGCTTACTACAGGTAGCCAGCTTTCTAGAGAGTTAGAAAATAACCCTGAAGTGTCTTAAAAGGGCATCTTTTCCAAAATAACACCCCACAGCAACGATCGCAAATAGAATATAAGTAAGGAAGACATAGCAAAATCGGAACCTGATAAACTGTTTTGTGGCAGCACCTAGAATATGCTGGCATGCTTTTTCTGGCAGGATCTCAACACCACTATTCTGCTAATATTAGACTTCCAACAAAATTCTCCCTAAGTGCTAGCCTTGACACTGCTTCTATATATAAAGGAAAAAAAATTCTTTTTTTAACAGTGAAAAAAAATTATTTTTTTTTTCTCTAGTAATGAAAATTCCCTATAGAACATTAAAAATGAAACTTGATCCCAGAGACAGCAATGGGAAATGCGGCCAACAGCCGTGTTTCAATGCAGCCAGAATTTGATACTAATTAACATCAATGTAAGAAATTAAAGGGTAAATGGACCTATTAGATTATCTACTAAGAGTACTGTCCGTAAAGAAACAGCTTGTCTAACAGTCAAATGATGTATCATATGGCATAGTCACTCTGAATCCCAAAGCTGTCCATCTTTAGAGACTGCAGTGTTTCTTAGTAAAAAATAAGCCAACACACAGATTTCAAGGCAGATGGAACACAGCTTCCAGGAACTGAGTTTGCAAAAGATTAAGGGGCAAACAATTGGGTCCTTTCCACAGCTGGATCACAGTTAATCTTGGGGTGCCAAAACAGGATTTGAGATGGATCCATGGCAGATTAATTTTTACTCTTAAACTTTCCTGTACTTTTCCACAACGTCATCGTTTCAGTGAAATCAGTCCATCTGTTTCACTACCCAAACCAGAAGGTGCTGATGTTTCCCTGTCCATTAAAAGCACAAACACATGATGTATGAAAAATTCATATTAAGAATCAGTGGTGATACAGCCAAAGCAAGAAAACGATGGAGATGTCTATGTGATATCAGGAAAAGTGAGGGCAGGACAGTGGCCCAATGGCCTGTTATTGTGAAAACCTAAAGCAAGCCTCCTATGAAATGTATCACTAGCTGCATTTCATCAGTTACAAATGTGACTTCAAGAAATCAGTTCTCTGAGAAACCAACCTCTACTCCTGATAGGCCAAAACCCATTAGGATAAAATACTTCCTCCAGGTTTCATATACACTATACTGCAGTAATTAGAATTTACGAAAAATCGTCCTCTGGTGGAGCAAGCAGGGGAGTAGTGTGCTCTCCCTGGACTCTGGCACCAGTGCAATGTTTGTCCTTGGAAACGTTTTCCAACCGTGGCTCTACTTCAGAATAACTCAGGATCCTGTGAGGTGTGCCAAGGGGTGTTCACAAAGAACTTTGGAAGCCCTGCTCAAAAGAAGAAACTACTAGCCATTGTAGAACTTATTTTAATGAAAAAAATGACACCTATCCCAGGAACGTGCTATATCATTTTCTTGCGAGAACTCAAGAATCATTAAGAATAATAAGAATTTTTGCTTGAGGAAAGGCAATATTAAAAAAAAATGTTTCTAATATTCATAGACTAAATTTGAGAGAGAGACTGAATCTCACTGATCTACAAAGGACTTTTTAGGGAACACTGTGCTGACTAGCTGCAATTACTGCCCATCTTTCCTCCTATTTCATCGTAGGTCATGGCTTCTTGCTGTACCATTAGTATTCTAGTTGCTTCTACATATTACAAATAGTTTTTCTGTAGCAACACACAAGAATTGTGAAGTTCCTAAACCACTGAGTGTCAGAAGTCATACAAGGGAAAAGCTTGTTCTACACTTGCTCTGGATCTTACATTCTCTCCCTAAATATCTGCTACTGATCACTGTCAGAGGAGGATGTTCAGCTAGATGAATCATCTGAGTGAGCTAATACTGCACTTCATCATTTACCAGCCCAGAGCAATGGATTTTTATGCCTTTCCATACTTGCTAGGTGGTTAAAACAGACATTCACTTCTGGATTTGTTCTTTCAGGCTGCAGAAATATGTTAGCAGACCTAATGGCTTAAAGGGGAGGGCAGGAACAAACGTTCAAACAAATTCAAAACAGTATTTTGCTGCTACAGGATAATAAAAATAAAAGCTTATTTCAGACAAAGCTCAGCTGTAACGAAAAACGACAGCTACATGATGGGACTGTGCTTTTTGCATCTTCCAGGTTTCTTCTGACAAAGTTTTCACCCTGCTTTGCTAATACATGAAAAGGAGTTGGATCCTATTGTGCGCCCCACGTGAACTAGGGAAGCAAACCAGAAATGGGTGATTCGAGCAGCTCAGTCCTGTTGTAGGTCAAGTTCACAAAGCTCAGTAACAGAGACACTGGATGTAATGATGGACAATTGAAGCAAATAGTCAAAGTCCCAATGGCTCTTCATCTTTAACTCGTAAACAAAGCAAATAGATACAGAGGTTAATGAAAATGATTACTGAGGTTGATAATGTAATTTTCACAATTCTAAAGCTATGAGTTACAAAATAATTACTGGCACAAAGAGCATGTAACAGTAACTGGTGTAGTGTAAGACCAGTTCTGATGGAATGAACGCATATTGCTCACTCACTGTATGTGGTCCAACAGTAAATGCACTAATAAAAATTAGCTTCCTTCCAATACCACAACCTATAAGCACACACATACTCTACAATGACTGACATTTTATTGCCTAACTCAGAGAAAGAAAGCTGAGAGATTCTGCAGTCTGGAGATGAAGGACCCACTTTCATTTGATCTAAAGTTCCTTAAATCTCTCATTTATAGGAGCTGTAGTATGCATTTCACAAATCTCAAAGAACGCAAGCATCAGTTCTGCAACAACGGACTGTGCTTAATATGAGAGCTAAGCCTCTAAGTCCATACTACCATTTATATCAAGGATAATAGCCTCAGGACATTTTCTCCCATCTCAGGACTGGGGACACAACTCTCAGGTTCCCACATTTTGTTTAAATTCTGCTTTGTGGGATTCAAAGTCCTGCGGTGCAAAAATCAATATGCGTGCTCCCCCTGCTGCTTGCCCTTTATTGCACTGCTGAAGTTGGAGCATCTACACAGAGTGACGATGGATGTTTTGGAAACTCTTATAAAAGATTATAAATGCTCTGACTCTTAGAAAAGGTTTCACCTTGCTTCTGACATCATGCCTGATTTTCATAGCTAGAATTACCTGTAAAAGCAACTCATCAACTCACCTAAATATATTGTCAAAGAACATATGGTCAGCTAATCAGGCCTTTCCGTAGATACATTTGTGAAATTATTTATGCAGGTGGAAAACTTAAAAGAAATCATATTTTTAAAAAATCTTAAAAAAATAAATAAAATAATATCAATGAAAAGAAAAGCTATTACATTTATACCTCGTTCTTAATGCAAACACTGCCTATGCCACTATAGTCATTGGTAGCACAATAACAAAAGGTCATATTGATTTAATCATATGTTGGTTCCGAGAATGAATATTTTTACACTTCTCTGAGAAGTTTCATTTTAAAGGAAGAGCCTGTTGGCCAATTGCTCAGACATCCTTGTGGGAAACCAAGAGACTCTTAATTCTTGCCCTTTGATCTCTCAAGCCCTAGATGCTTGTACCATTGTAAAACTCAGCCTGGAAAAGCTAGCTCATCCAAGCTGTTCAATGTATCCACACAAATCCTCCAGAAGGTAAGTACATTAGTTTGGTTTTTTTTCAGGCATGCTTTGATTTCACAGTCCTAGACTTGTACTTCTGAGTATTTTTCCTCTATTTTTTTGAATCCTTGAAAAAGAAAAATGAAAATAAATAGAAACATCCCAAAATACTCCTGTATCACAAAATGTAGAAAATCAATGCCATTTCCTTCTCAGCATCACCCACCCTCAGTTGCAACTTGCTCAGTAAAACAGCAGGGAGGTGAAAGCCTCTAAAACGGCAGGTTTTATTATAAAAATAGATGTTTTCAGTACCCTTAGCAAAGACTGACTAACATAGAGACGGGTGCGGTATTTTTAAATTAATAAAATAGTATCAAATAAGGACATTCCAGACCTATTTTCTTTGTAAGAGGGAAAATATTGCGGTTTGACTATTCCATCAGATCTGCTACCACAGCATTTGTGAAATTTATAAAGATACAATATCTTTTCTTTCCATAAAAGACAAATATTCTGAAAGAGACAAGTTGATCTGTTACATAATTTTAAAGCATTGTTTTAAGAAAAATGGAAAACACTACTATGTTACATAGTCACTAGAAAATAAAAGACATGTAAACAGTTTTATCTTGTCCCTAGTTTAAAGAAAAATGGCAAAGTATAAAATCACAGAAATTTGAAGACCACAAGAATATTCTCAAGGCTAAACGCTGAACTACCTTCCAGTGAAGATAAGTTCATACCATCAGTTGTCAGGAAAGGGCCTGGACCATGACCTGTCAAACTGAAGTTCAAGATAAATCCAGGATCTGTTCTAGTATGAGTTGCACAAAAAAGTTTATACCAAAAAAACAGAGCAGGATTAAAAATTGCCTGAGTGCTTGCTATTCAACAAAGGTCAGAATTTGAGCACTGATTAGCTTATGCTGCTACACAGAACACTGATGAGTACCCAAAGGATTTCAGAAAAATAATTAAAATGTTGCAAGAGTATAGGCCAGGGCAAACTGCAGCAAAGATGATTTTTGGTGGTGTTTTTTTTTTGAGCCACCACGGTACTGGGAATTTGAATTTTTTTCTCAGGTTCTATTCAGGATGTATAAGACTATTAAAGCTGTACCAGAAGCTACTTATCATTAAAGTACAACTTAATTCCTCTAAACACCTCTCCACAGGGCCTGAAACATGGATGAACTTAAATATTGTATTCAGCGAGACACAAAGGACAAAATTCATTTGACTAAACAAAACAGCAGAAGTAATCAGCCATGGACTCCTTGACAGCAGAAGTAATCAGCCTTGACTAGCTTAGCTAGTCAATGGAGAGCTAAGCAATACGGTCAGTGAAATTTAGGATGTGATTCACTTCATCCCACAGTTGTCTAAAATTAGATGAATCACCCCCTAAAAGTGCCTGTTTCTCTACTGTTTATAAAGAGAGCCCCAGCAGACAGGGACTGCATCCTCACAACTGTGTATGATGGATGTCATCCGCACCATCAGAGCACACATTTCCAGTTCAGCAACAGCAAAGTCAAGCCAAGGTGGCAGAGTGAAGCACTGTCTTGGGACTCACCGTCATTAAGAAGGGGATGGGATGGAGGGGGTGGGAGTGGTAAGTAAGGGCGCTGGAGGATTAACTGTTTTGCAAATTTGCACCCCCCTTAAAATTTTTTCAGAGTTGAGATGGACCCCTGTCCATCTAAGCCTACTATCAACAGAGCTGCTAAGAGCACTTGAAATAACACCTCCATCCGTATAATACATGCCGGCATTATTGGAACGTGGATCACCTTTCTCTGTACACATTGAGCCAAGTGGCATAAGAAAAAGGATCTATTCCATTAAGAGGAGACAGTAGACTTGTGCTAGAGTTTTCTGTGATGATTAGCTGCTAGCATAAAAAAAAAGAGAGATTAATATCATCTCTTCACAAAGTTCAAAGGAGAAAAATTAGACACAAAGGAGAAAAATTAGACATGAGGGGAAGGGCAAAGTCCTAGACAGAAGAAAACTGAAGAACAGGCCAACAGGGAGAAGGGCAAAGCCATGTGTGAGAAATAAGAAACTGATATTTGCACGTGTTGTTAGGTCACCACTCCATAGGGAGAAAAATAGAGTGGATGTAATAAACAACAAAACACTAATTTTAGAGCCAATTTTGTATGTTCACATATTTTTATACACTAATTTTGATACTGAAGGTATGTCTTTAAGACAATCCAGTACTATGTCTATAATGCTATACCACCAATGCTTGGCTGAGCCTTCAAATAAACTTTTTTTTGTATAAATCTGTTGGTTCCTAAGGCAGATGTCATAAAGATGCAGTAGCAAGGATGAAACAATGAAATTATTCAGAAAGATTTCAGCAGAACAGGTAAGTGACCGATTTTATCTAAAATCTTAGGGAAACATGAAGTAGGATTTCTTATATACTAAGTGCTAGAGTTGAGCACTTAATTAGACTGTCAAATCT
>JAOXJK010000012.1:10134111-10183792 GCA_025774025.1 Xenus cinereus
AGGAGGACCAGAAGTAGATTAAACTTTGGATACCTATATATAGTGATCAGACACTGCAGTGCAAGGGAAAGATTAGATGATCATAACTAATCTAAGTTTTAATTAAAATTTAAAAGCAGACAGGTTTTGCACTGCCCACAAGGGAGAAAAAGCTGAGTTACACTGAGATGGGTTCAAGCATATTTTCTTCATTTCTGAATTGAATTTGGTATCCAGTCTTTCTAACATTCTTCTCAGCTTAAAGAAAATTCTCCCATTTTAAGCAATGTACACTGAGGGCCACATTCCATTTTTATTTATTGACTGGTGGAATTATCTCACAGGTTAATAAGATGGTACCAAGAAGTTTTCAGTGTCAACGAACACTTTAATTTTAAATTTTAAATCAGTGTATTCCTCTCCAAACATCCACTGCCCTCTGGTCAAGCCTACAGACAGTGTCCGAACAAAGTTCACTTCGATGGAAGGAAAGGGAAGAATATTTTATCATCATCTCTCCCACATATATGCAAACACATGCTAATGTCTAATCTTGCAGAGATTTTCAAATGAAGATTGGTGGTAATGCCAGAGCTATAACTCAAAACATAAGATAATGCATTTTCCTTCCTATGTAGGGCTGATTGACTTATTCATTATGATTTCATTAGGTGGTAAGTTTAACCCTTCTTCTAGTCATAAATTGTTTCCAATTCAATTCTGACTTCTCTAAAAACATTCATTATTCATAAATATTTTATGAAGTGTTTAGGTGAACAATTTTAAACTTAATGAATTTTTTAATCTCTGTTTCTTTTTCCACTGGGAGTGACTGGCCCAAGTCACATAGAACTGACCTTAGCAAATACTTTTATTGCATGGAGGTACTCATTAAAGTTTGTAAATGTAGAGTTCTTTCTGAAATGAGAATAAACATAATAAGCTTATCAGGTTAAAAATTTATGTATGATGAATATCAAATATTGTTTAAGTCTAAGTATTATTCTTTAAAGAGGGAAAGTCAAAGCCTTTAAAATTTTGCCTTTTTTTTTTAGAAGAAAAAGTACAGGAGATACCAGGAGGAGACTGAGAGGAAGAGACCCAAGGGGTCATTTAGCACAAACGTATTACACCAATGCTCCTCCTAGATAAGAAGAGGTTGCTGGCACTCCATGAACATGCTGTATGGAAAAAGAGCTTCTAGGAGCAGCAAGAAACCTGGAGGAGATGGAGGGGCTGGGAGTCTGAAGCAAAGATTCCTATGTCAAGTGACCAGCTCGGGTCCCTGCACAGGAGCAAACTGCCTGTTTGCTTTTTCTGTGCAGGAGGGAGAGCAAGTGGGTGACAGCAGGGAGACCCCGTGGGGGCAGGGGAGCGCTGTGCCTCCAGTTAACATTTGGGGGCCAGAAAAAGCAGGAGATGAAAGAAGGTGTATTTTTTGGTTTGGAACTATATCTTGCTTATATATTTACACTGCTGCTTAAACGGGAAAGCTGGAATGTTACAGAGAACAGACCTATCTCATGAAGAGTTAAAAAGAGAAGAGGTATGTGGCTGAACAATCTACTTTGATCATGTAGAGTTTTGAGACAGAGAAAAGTAATGCTCCCTAACTTAGTATTTAAATTCAAAAAATAGTTTATTAAAGAGGTAATGTGGTCCAAGGAGCGCCTCTTGTCTTGCTTTACTGCCATATTAACAAAATAATAAAATAGAAGTGATTCTAATAATCCATACTGGGCTTCATTGGGAGAATAGGCAGCAGTTCAAAGGAGGGTATTACAACCCTCTACTCAGCAGCAGTGTGGCCACATCTAGACTACGTGTCCATTTTTTGATCCAGTTTCTTAAACTGGGGTTCGGTAAAGAAATTGAGACACAAGAGAAAGTCCAACGGATTGAGTCATGTCACCAGTAAGAAGAGCTGCTTTTTGTATTGTGAAAAAGGGGGATAAGTGTGGACCCTAGCCACCACCAGTGCAACTTCCAGCAGTACGGAGGGCAGTTGAGAGGAAAACAGTCAAATTTTCCTGCTTTTGGCTGATAGTAAAACAAGGGGCAAAAGCCACAAGTTGTAGTTTGGGAGGTTTATGTTGGACATGGCAAGAACATCTTCTCTCGGGGGCTAGCCAAACAGGTCAAACTTTGGGTAAAACCTAAAGGGTTTTAAAATCCCCTTCCTTGGAGATTTTGAAGGCTCAAGCAGACAATCTGATAGTTTCTGGTTACCCTGCTTTTGGCTAGAGAGTGAACTAGATAACTTCCAGAAGTTCCATCTAACCAGCACTTTGGAGATTCCTTTAAGCATTTCCATTTATTTAACATTATTTGACTTCTAGTTGTTAATCCTTTCACATAAGAACAAAACCAAAGGAAATTATGCAGTAACATACCCTAGTAATCTATCAGAAAGTCCTTTTCACTATGGACAGATACGTAATATTGCATATTGGTCATTTACCATGAAGGATATAAAATAACAGCTCTCAATAAGGACCAATGTGGAATTTAAAGTTTGTGGAAAATATGCTGTCAAAAGATCTCACCTTGCAAATATAACAATAAATGGTAACGTAACAGCTCCTTGAAGACAGGAAAAAAAAATCTTTTGCAAAATATATAGTGGTTGGAATAGCTCAGCAAAGGCAAACTGCCTGGAAACTCAGAAAGTTGAGTAGCCAAGACATCATACAAGCTGCAGGCAGTTTCAAGTTGTGCAATTGGGCTTGTATAGAAACAGGCACAGGTCTCATCTCTGACTATGTGTGACCTTCCTTGCATTCCTTTACTCCCACAGCTAGCACAGACTTTTGTTCACCAAGGTGCTTTTTTAACATTCAAGTACAGCAAAGACATTCCAAAGTGTTACCAACCAGGTATTTACAACACTGTGAGGAAAACAATAACACAAAACATGATTAAATAAAACTCTGTGATTATGGAATGAAATTCTTAGCTAAGGTTAACATAGCTTTATCAGATTTAGATCATTTTATATTTTTAAGCCAGGCCACGGGATGCTATCTATAAGGTTGAAGTAGCACTCTCAAGGGCGAGATCTAGGATACTCTTGACTCAAATCCGTTGCTGCTTGTCAGCTGGCTGGAGCCTGATGGAGAAAAAAGCATTTACAGTCCCTCCCCCTCTTAGACAATTGCTCTTCATCTACAGAACAGGTTTATCAGCACCCTGAGCCCAAATGCTAGGACAATCCTCTCGGCTCAGAATAGCCCCCATGCTATTCCCCTGTCCCACATGCTCTCCCCCGGCATTTCCTGCAGTGTCTGAGGCTCCTCTCCTTATGTCCCAGCTGCAAAATAAAATTACTGAACAGAAAATTGGTTCTGTTGTACCTCAAACCTGGGCACCCAGACAGCCTCCAGACTCAGACCAGCTCCAAAATACAGAAATAATGCATTGGCTGTGACTTATGTATGCAAGAGCCAGCTGCTTCTAAACAAACGGATAACAGCTGATTTTACCCCAGCAGTGACACTAATGCCCTTTCACTCCTCTACATAGCTAGTGAGTTTCCAGGAAAGCATTTATTTGCCATGGGGTACTGTGAGGGACACAATCTACTTATTGAGGTTTTGTATGAATAAGATTAAAATCATGATTTTGAAAAAGTAAGCCTAAATGTTTCAGAACTTAGAGTACCTATTATAAAGCTAAAAATATGTCAAACACTAGGTGTCATGAAGAGTTGATATCTTGAAGGAACATGAGTCAATGTAGGTAGAGATAAAACCTGTAGATAAAGAAATGCAATGAATATAGAAATAGAAAAGGAAAACAAGTTCCCTAGTAATAAACAAATAAGGAAGCAAACACTCGTAGTGCAATGATAAAAAGCAGTCTTGTGTTGAATATGTAAATGTACTATAATTATAGATTAATTGTAAAAAACAGTATAATTGGTTTGGATATGCTATATTGTTATTCACAGTTTTTAAAAGTAGCATTATTAGAGAATACAGCAGCTAAAGAGGTAATCTCATGCCTGAACTGGTATTTGCTGACATTCCAACTGTGGGAACAACTGATAATAAACTGGAATTTGATTTCTGTTTTTAAGTGTGTTTTAAAAATATATTACATACTCATATAACTTCGAGCCCAGTATGCCCAGTCCAACAGTCCTGTAGAAAATATTAATTTTTCTAAAAGAATGATCTGAGAATAAGAATGAAGTTCAAAGACACACGTGACATCATTAACAGGGCAGCATGTTAACGAATAACCCAAATACAAAGAATTTCTGCTGTGAACTGTTGCTCGTTCTAATGCCATCCAAGGCCACTCATAGGGGGCCTGGAAAGCTTGATCAGTGAATTCCAACCAGAACAAGAAGAGACATCTTTAGTTTCTTCCACAGGAGGAAGAAACAGAGATGGTCTCCAAATTTCAAAGACCAGAAAGAGAACAAAATGCAGAAGAGCTAGCACAGAACGCTTCAGGGAAAACACTAAGCATTAATGCAGAGGTTAAAATCCATGAGGTGCCACAGAGATCTTCAATACAAAGGCACGAAGGCAGGAATTAATCGACAGCCTTTGATATTTGCATTATATTACCACTAATTTCTATGTTTCCTTCAGAAAAAAAGCTGTAAAGTTATTTGGGCCACAAAGAATTTCATGCATTCCAATCCCAGTCAGCAATTGTCACTGCTAATTGACAGAAACATGACACAAAGCAGACCTTTTCTCCTTTCTATCAAACATATTAGTTAATGTGTTATCAAAAACACAAGTAAAACCTCCGATTGACCATTCTTTTTAAACAAAAGGAATATGATGCTATTGGGTTGACATACCTATCTTCCAAAAAACAAGCAATATTCAAATTATGCAAAATCAAAAAGTTTTATACAACAGTGTTATAAACGCAGATAAAACTAAATATATATTAAAAAGTTTTCTTCTGTGCTTTCAGATATCGTTCCCCACAATACATAGAATCTGCTTTGCCCCTATAATTAATTTTTGTAATGCAAATACATTCTTCACAAATATCAATTTCCTGGAAAGAACATTTTTCATAAATGTCTTATATAGCAAAGAGCAAGTCAATGCCATATCAGATTATGTCTGGTAAGCAGATTTCAAAGTGTATTCTCTCTGTTGTTTCATAAAATAAAACTTTTTACTTTTTCTGAAATTCATCCTTTGTTTTCTGAAGTTCTATTTAGGTTTTGAAGACCAAAAAATACCAATGGTGCTTTAGGACTTAACAAAGGCAGGAGTTTTTTGCAACCTTTTCAGAGTGTTATTGTCCATTGAGCCAAAAAGCTAAGGCAGCGTGACAGTGATACCAGGAGAAGGTAAATACGTCCAGTCCCGGCTGAGTTCCTCCAGTGTACCATGTCATGGGGTTTATGCTTCAATTCCTGGCTTCAGTAGCCATCCAGGAGAAGAATTTGTTAGGTACACAGATGTCTGGAGCAAGCTGATGCTTGGGAAATTTGATGTAAATGCACTGCTCTATTCAAGTAAAACCATAATTTTTTTCTGAAGGCCAAAAAGAAGAGTTTGCCTTCCTTTATATCAATATTTGAATTTAAAGAAAGAGCTGTTTTCTCCTGCCTCTCTTGTTTTCAGCTTTCCATATACCTCCATAATGATGTGATAATCACCTTGAAAATATGTGCAAGAACTGCATTATTCCTTTTAAGTTTATTTCAAAACTGAGCTTATAAAGATTTACTTTCAAGTCCGTTACCTTCATTGCAGTAACAAATGATACTTTGCCTTGAAAAATAGTCCTGACTGAAATATTTAGCAACCCCTTCGTACTTCACAAGCTGCATGTGACAAGCCACATTCATTTCAATTTTCAAGTTAACTGATTGTAAATCATTTTATTTTTTAAAACAAATTTGCTGGAAGAGTGTAAAATTATTTCTAGCAAAGTTATATTAATCACCTTACACTTAACTGGTTAAAATTAATTTAGAACAAATATTTTTTTTCTCCCTGTCAAGAGCTTTCTGGGTTGCAAAAAAGACAAATGAGGGAAAAAAAGTGTTGGTTTTTTTTCAAATAGTCTGTAAATTTGTTGCCTGTTTCCACAGCCGATGAACCTCTAAATAATAACTTGGTGAGTTGAGCTAAATGAATTTAAGAGTGTATCCTACTTTTTTTGGTTCTCCTAATAACACTGTTGATATTTGAGTATCTTAAGCAGGATTTTCATCATAAATGTAAAAGAAGTTGCTTTCCTTGGAAGTAAAGTTTAGAACAAAACGTTGTTGTAGCAAAAATTAAGTAGCAACAAGCACACTTAGGAATCATTTAGTAATGATTCCAATTTACATAAACAAAATACCCCAAACATTTATCTGATTTGTTTTCCAAATAGTCAAGCCACACAGTTCCCGCAGTAAAGTGACGACAGCTGTAATTGAGTTAAAATTTAAGTAAAGCTGAAAACAGAAGCTAAACTACCAATTATTAATCTAAAATGTTTCTAATACATAGTATCCTATTGAACTGTCCTAGAAACAGCATCTAACAGGCAAACAGCAAACAGAAAAATATGACTTCTCACTCAGAAGAACCCTATGCCACTAAGCACCTAACATTGAGAAGGTATGAACACTGTGAAATGTTTCTGTGGGATTGAACTTTCCTTATGTTTTTTCCCTAAACATGCAGTGGCCACTCCCAGAGGCAGAATCTGAAGTCAGATGAACCTTGTGACCTGGAGCAAATACCCTTTTTACGATGTCTTTAAGGAAGTGTGTCCTCCAGGCTCCACCTATGAGCTCTTTCTTCTAGTAGTGCTCGTTGCTACACCACCTGCGCTTTCACAGAGTTGGTACCATGTTATCAGCTCGACTGAATCACTTGTTAGAAACTATTCTATGAAACAAATGTAAATCCCTCTTGGAGTAAGGGCCTTGAGAAATACTTCTGTTCTTTTTTATTATTGCTTATGCTGATATTTCAGGTACTCTTTATGCATTCATGCTTGTATTATGATGTACCATGATTAGTCCTCCTATCTCATTTTCCATGCTTCTAGTCTTATAGGTCGATCAACAGCATGAAACTATGTTTCCACAATCTTGCTAAGAATCTTAGTGATGAGATCACTTTGCCTTCATGGTAATATTGTTGGGATGAGAAGAAAAGAAAACATTTTATAATCTATTTAAGTAAAAAAAGGTATTTCATGCATTGTATCTCAAACAGGGAAGTGTATAGATGATTTATCACTCTTGGTATATTCCAAGAAGCATATTCTCCCAAGCTGGACAAGAGGACGCAGAAGATCAGCCACAGGGATAAATATTTCCATTTCCTTCAGGCACTACTTATTCACCCCTTTGTGCTGATACTTCCTTCATTCCCCTTTTCCAAAGATTTAGTCCTATCTAAACAGCATCATTTTCACTGTTCTGTTTATCAGACAATGAAAAATGTTTCAACTCCTCATAAATTATAAATTACAGCACTACCAATTTCAGAAAGTGATTCATCATGCTTCAGCAGCTGTGAGAAGGGCTTTTCCCATATAGACAGTCACATTTATGAAAACGGAATCTTCAGAAAATCTTCTTCATGAAGGATAGATTGAAAGATTTGACTGACTCAAGGACAGTGTGAGTGAAAATTCCATGAACAAGAGTATTTGAATGCTAACAGATCATTTCTTTGTGGCAAAGTCTAATATTCCAAGGCATTCATTTCTATCATCAATCTAGATAGTGTAGACAAAGATAGACTCAACATGTAAAGAAGACATAAAAACTATATCATTACGAAACCTGAATTCAATTTTAGTCAAAGTCCTTTATTAAACAGATTATCATCAATTGTGTCACTCATCCAAGACTCTTCCTATTGTAGTAAACATTTTGAGCTGGCAGAATCACAAGTGATATTTGCTATTCATATCATGTTGTCCTTTGTTTTATAGCACCTGACCATACAATCTTCCATTTGTACCTTGATTCCAACCCAGGCAAATATGACTTAGAAGTGATCAGCAAATAGGAAAGAAAGAGGACATAAATTTTATGAGGCTTTCTAGGGATTATTTTTTTTAATCCTATGGAAATAAATATCAATAGATTATTGCTAGAAAAGAATAGGAAACTAGTAATATTGCAAGATGACATCAGGAAGGAAACACATAAGAAAAACCAAGTATGCTAGAAAAATAAATAAGTAAATAAAAACCTAGAAAATCACACAAGTTAATAAGTATATGGTCCTTAACGGTATATATATCGAATAAAAATCAAAAGTGCTCAGTACAGAGATTATTCAAAATTTTACTTATCATGGGATTCTTCCAAGAGAAATTTGTCCCTCCCTTTACAGAAAGGAGAGAACCAATGCTGTCCCCTACCCCTTCCAGTGAAGCTGGGCATCACCGAGTGGAGATAGCTAGTACTCGTTTTGAAAAGACAAGACCTGGGTATTACGCAGGAAATTAGACCTCTAAAAAAGTGAAGCCCTTTCTTGAGGTTACCTGAAACATTTGTGTGGTCTTGACAATGACTTGTTTATCTATTCTGCAGAAACAGTCATCGTGTTTTGCACGCAATTTGTAGGAGAACAGCATTAACTGAGTAAGTGACCATCACAGCCAGCAAACATGACCTAAGGGTTGGATGTATTACATCTGATAGCACCAGCAAGCAGCAGTCTTCTGCCTGAGCCACCTGATGTCAGCAATCCATTAATCTGATAGCCTGTATTGATTCTACTCCTTCCATATTTCTGTCCTTGCTAAACATTTCAGACTTTGCTAAGGATACCGAAGGCAAAAAAAATAAGTGATTTTATCACATCAATCATTTGAACAAGGGCATTCCAGTATTCTATTATCTTTTATGGATATATTTAAGATTCTCATCACTGGGATACCCACAGGCCACAAAAACTGCCTGCAAAAGTTTTACATCAGTTCAAAGCATAAACACATTTGTGTATGCACCTCTAAATGTCATGAGTAAGGAAGGATAAAAGCAAAAGTACTTTCATTCTCCGCCATGGTTTCAATCTGTGGGTTCCTTGTCATTCTCTTGCTATGAAAAAATATGAGACAAGTCCAAATTTCAATGCCCCAGTTTTCTTGAATGAAGCATACTGCAGTTTATTGCAACATATACATCCAGGGAAGGTGGGCTGCTGATAACAGAGATCCTAGGGAAGGTTGGTTGATCAGAGGAGCACTTAGTAGGTGGAGGTCACATGAATTCAGCTGAACTACCCAAAATCTTATGGTAGTCAGGGAGGTGGAGACAGGTAAGTATCATTTGAGATAGCCTGAGGTATCTCACCAGCCTCTAGTGTGCTCCTCTAGAAGGGCACGGGTCTCCTGCAGGTCCTTCACCTCTAACGTCCCTGTGGAGGAAGCTTTACATAGGACTCATCCCCAATATTTGGCCAATGTAAATGACTGCTGATTGTCCATGTAAGCATGATCAATTTAGACATCAATTTAGGTGCCTTAGTGAGATTAATTTTGCCCCCCTTCTTCTCTATATCCAAACAGTACTTTTCCACTCATACAATGTTGCCTTGATTAAACCATATTTTCATAAATTTTCTTGCATAACTTAGCCTTTAGAAAATGACAAGCAAAAGAGCCACAAGTACAATTCACATGTAACTGTTAATCAGCCAGGAGTTACTACAATCAAGTTTTGCCGAGTTTGCTTCATTTGGATGGGCTGCTAGATGGGAAATAAATCCCCTGAAATTTTTTTAATCCTCTAAATCAGTGGTTTCCAAACTAGAAGTCCAGCCTCTAAGTATAATCGTGAGCTTCCAAGAAACAATTTTTTTCTCATCATTTAACTAGCATCATGCTAATACAGTATTAGCAGTTTGTAATTGAGATTGTAACTAGAAAATATTCAGGAACAAACACCCACACAGATGATACAAGTGCAAAATTAACTATTCCAACAGTCCTCTTGGAACAATTTAGATCACAATGATTTCCTGGTCCTGCAGCTGTCTACAACACAGGTATATTTCATGCATTTGTACCTAAAAAGTTTGTTCACCTTATTGGCTTTCACTTTATCCAAGTTTAGATTTGTTAGTTCAAATTACGCCATTCAGAAGGTAGAACATCCTTTCCAGCTTTAGAAAGAGCGCAGAGATTAACTTCAGAAAGCTGAATAAAAATTAAAAGCAACACAGTACACAGTGCTTGTAATGAAATCAGAACAGTTCTACGTATAGATTCACTGAAAAGTTAAGAACTGTTTTTAGCTTGCTAGGCACTGTTTTCTATCCATGCACCCTGCAAAAGTATACACAGCAAATTGTTTTTCTTTCCTGCTGATTTATTTATATGACACCAGTATTCATAGATGCTACAATTTTATTGTATAGAGTGTCAGTCACAGATATGCACTACACAAAAAGGAAGCACCTCTCCTGAAATTGCTTCACCAAGTCCTTGCTGCGGATTCAGTGAGTCATAAGGCTTTTTACTTTTATAAACTCTGCGCCACTGGGCCTGAAACACACTGTGTTTGAAAACTTCTGAAGACATCACCTCAGAGGGAGCACAAAATAATTGTAACCCCCAGTACAACTAACCCTACTCCGGAGTTTTTACTGTACCTCTCTGTGAGAGCTTCTCCAGGACGATCTTTAGGCGCTGAAGAACAGGGGGTGAAATGTCATATTTATAGATGTCTATTACTGGCACTCGCTGACATCTCCCAAATATTCCATCTGCAGGAGAGAGAAAAAGAAAAGGAAAAATATACATTTCGTTTTCTGAGAAAAAGAAATGTGTGATGAGATGCGCATTTCCAATGTATCCTAATTATACACTGAAGGAACCTTTTAAAAGACACTTTAAAAAGCTATCAAAGGACTACTGAAGTCACAAGACGGGGTATTTTCTCCCAAAATAAATAAATACTGGAAAGAATATTAGTTGGAGGAAGATTCTATTGTACAAGTTATGCATACAGTTTATTTTATAAAGTAATTTCAGACTTCTGCTCCCAAATCTTTTAATGTAAGACTTCTTTACTCAGTGGGAAAAAAAAAATTAATGCTCAGTGCCTTCTATGTTGCAGATGAAAAGTGCAGCATCCAGAAATATAAATATTAATTTGCAGAAACGATGAGGATTTGCTGAAACATTTTTAATGCAGGAGCTGTGTGTTAGGCAATGGTAAATGAGAACTGAATCCGTAATGGCTAGTAAAGGCTCATTTCAAGAAGTACCCTCTAATGAATGCAATAAAAGAAAGCTGCTCACAGAACAATGAGATATTAATGTGGCCTAATTTATTTAGCTCCATTCCATTTGTCTAAAATGACAGACTCTTCTCATCAATGTCTTTTCAAATCACACCTTCTAATTAATTTAGCTTCTTATTAGTCTTTATTTAGAGAATTGTTCATTTTGAGACAAGCTTCCTGTGTATGTGTGGGAGGAACGGGGAGTTCAAACATTCAAATTACCTTTCTCCCTTTCATACAAAAGACTAATTCAGAGCCTAGGTGCTTCACATACAATCTGACCATCTGCAATTCCAGGCCTCAGAGAAAGAAAGTGGTTTCATTTATTGTTCAAAACCGTTCTCTTCTATATAGTGATCCAAAGGAAGCAATTTAAATGCAACAAGTTTAATTAGCAAAATATTCTGCTGCAGTACTAGTTTTAACACAGTAATTACTTCTGTTCTGATATTACATCTATGCTCAAAAAGGATAGTTACATCAGATTAGCAGGAAATAACGGTAAGTATTAATTTGCAAATGTCCATTACTTTCTCTGCTGTTTCACAGCGCTAAAAGACTACAAATGGGAACTACTGGCCCAGCTGTTCACTAAACACAAATAATGGCATAAAAGAAAATAAAACAATCCAGGATGCAGAAAAGAGGCATTATTAGCCTTCACTTTTAAACACAAATACCTCATTGAAATTAGCCAACTTTTGCTTTCTTTGCCTTTCCAATCCCCCTGTCACTTACAACTGCCAAATTAAGTTAATCCAAATTAAAAACTTGCTTCTGAGTCTAATTTTGTTATTGGAAACCAGGTTTAATTTAGAAACTACATACACAGATCTGGTTTGTTTTTCTGCCATATGATGTATAAAACAGCCTAACAGCATATTAAAATACACATCTCTGTTTAAAAACCTGTTGCAGTTGGAAATAAGTATATAAATATCAGTCACTTGTAGATGGATGGATAACAGGAACAAATAAGGTCCTGAATTCAGAAAAGAATAGAAGAACATTTTAGTGTTTAGTTGTTCAAAATGAAACATGACTTGAAATAGCCAGCTCTATTTTGGAATACTACCACTACTGGCTACAAATAATTAGGACAAAATCTATGTTTATATAAATAATTAATATTTCATTATTTTTTAAAGATAATGTACCCTAAAAATAATTATAATTTTTTTAAAAGTCCAGAAAAGCATACATATGCAGCATTAATTAAAGTTTTTTGTATTAAGTATCATTTAAAGATAATTCAAAAGCTAATTCACTCGGTAACTCTGAAAGAGACAACCTTTTTTTCTAAAACCAGAATTTTCAGAAACCTTTAACGTACTGTCTTTGAATAGAACAAAACCTATTTAAATTCTAAAATTAACAATTAGCATGAGTCTGAGCTGCATTACACAATCTATCCAGAAACACTAGGACTGCTTAGGGAGAAACTGCAAGTTACTTTGGCTTTTGTACTTGAAATATGGGCATAATAAGCTTTGAAGAGGCTGCAATCACAAATGGTGCTCTGCTCTGCTCTATGCAGTACTAGGAGAGTTGAGAAGGAGCAGTATGCCCCAAGGAGCAGTTGGCAAATACCATCTCTGAAATACAGAGGGTCTTTATAGTGAGGATTACAGTTGGACTGGAGTTGTGCAAATAGTAGACTTCATAGTTCAGTTCAGCAGCTTTTTTTAAAAAAGTAGGAATTTTCCCAGGTTTTTTCTATTTGGGATTTCTTTTTTTTACTTGGGGTTGTTTTATTTGCAGGGGTTGGCATTTTATTTTTTACTTGATTGCAAAGTTTCTGTGGCAAGATTTAAAACCAAAAAAATTAAATTGAGGTTTAGCGTTCAATTTTCAGGGTACCTCTACATTAAACCTTCTGAAAATCACACAGATTGTGGGGAACAAGAGGCAAGGAGAGCAACTTTACAAAAAATATTTGTTACAGTTCCCCCTCTTTTTCTTTGCAAGAAATCTATTTGGCAGATGTGGCCCAAATTCAGAAATGACTTTGGTCCAGCACAAACTTCATTTTCACTTAAATTACAGCTAATGTTTAAAAACTGTCCAACCTGGTCTGCCGCTGACTATCCAAAAGCACTGTGCTCTGTACAGCAAGTAAATACATGGTGCATCATTCCAGACCAGCTGCCCCCACCGCTGGCACAGGGTGACGGACGTGGGGCTGTTGCAGTGTGCTGGTGTCCGAGCACCCTTCGTGCACCCATTTGACCTCGAACAGCCTTTAACGAGCAAACTGCCCAAAGTTGTCATGAAGCAAAAAGGAAAATGGAAAAGCTCCCAGATTTACAGTAAACGTCATACAGCAGAGGAAGTTCAAAGCATGAGTGATGCTTTAATAACTGCCATCCACTGTGTGCCTATAGCCGTTAAGAGTGTGTTCATACTGAACTTTGATTAAAATTGTATTCTGAGAAGGAAAGTAATATGCAAAAGACATCTGCTCTTTACACATGCCCAGAATGATGGAAGGTTGAGACAACCGATCAATATACACATATGGTTGCTATTAAAGTGCTATCATTTGCTAACTGTTAGCAAAAAGTAGTATCTGAAATTTCCATAGTAATATCTTATAAGTTATACTTAGACCTGGAAACATCTGCGTTAACAGCATGGTAATGTTGACTTTTAGACGGCTTCTAGATTTGTTTCCAAAGTAAAGACTAAAACAGAAGAATAATATACCCGAGGAGACAGTGAGATTCTTCTTTATGTATTTGGCTATTTCAGTAATAAATTCAGTATTTGAGAAAAAATGCAAGCATACAGTTTTACAAGCTGCTATTTAAAATCTTGAATTTTGACAAATACATGTTACTAAGATGTTAACATTAAAAGACAGAAATTTAATGTAACCCAGGTGCCCAAAAAGATCTCAAATAATGGCAGATTTAATAGAGACAGTACCCCAGAGCATGATACATGTATTTACACTGAATATTTATCAACTTCCAGTCAAAAAACACAACTGATAGATTAAACAGTGAACAAGTCAAAACACGAGTTCTGAAAGGGTGATTTTTGAGGAAGGGTTAGAAACAAATGGAAAACTCCCATCTTAATTCATTATTTTTTGTCTATTTGTGGACAAAAATAGTAGATATTTATGATCTCTATTACTTACTGAGAAAGGAAGGACTGTGTTACATTCATGACTGACATCTAGGTACGGAATTACATAAAGGGAGAGCATGAAAAACTCTAGTTTGAAACACAGCTTGAAAGAGTTGATTATGCCAACAGGTACAGCTGGTAAGACAGACAGGCATCATGTGCTTAAGAGGTACTAAAAAAGTCTTTGGAAGCTTGCACTGAGTGACCACCTTCACCTTGAAGGCAAGAGTATTTGTGGGCAGTTGGTTCATTCAATTAATTTTAAGTAGTGTTTCCTACAAAAGAAACCCAGTGTATAATAAGCTGTCCTTGGCTAGAGAAACATATCCCATCCTGGAAGCACAAGTATGGCTAATCTGACAATTGAAACTAAGGTGAATACAAGCCTTGGCACAGTTTTGAATAACACCAGCAAAAAAAGAATGAGTTCTTTTTGAGTGTATTTTGCTACTGAGCAAAGCTATGAAGACTGCTAGAGACACTGGAGTTTGTCTGTGGGCTGATGAAAGCTTGATAGATGTAAATTAAAGATTGTGTTCTGCAGTAATTAATTATTTAGATCTACATGCAGTGAAATTTTCACATGGTGGTGATAAGTGACCTTTGCAAAGGAGCCTTCAAGCAGATGCTTTGAAGCACCCAGTTCTTCTGCTCTTCAAACTTCCTGCAGCAGCAGGAAAGGAAGCGGCTCTCCAGACCATGACAGTATTCGCATGCATGGGGTGACCAACGTTTCAGCTTCCTTACCCTAATTACCTGACCACTCTTAAAAAATTATAAGGTACAGCTTTTTGTAAAATGTAAGGTTTTCCCCATATTGTAGGTATTGTGCTTTGTTCCTGTGTTGTAACATAAACAAGAAAGTCCATAGACCCAGCAGTGTGCCAAATGGCATCTGCTGCCACCTTTGATCATATTCTTTATGATCTTGCAATTTATCAGAGAACTTCCTCTAATGTTTCTGCAGCGTTTTCATTGGGCATCGTTCTTCAGCAACTTAACCTTCTGTGAGAAAAGGATTGTTTCTTCTCACTCAATATGGACGTTACTTCGCATTCCTTTCCCCAGCTACTGGTTTAAGGTGCTGTAAGGTCCAAGAGTAGTCCAGAACTAAGGGAAAGGCAGATGCTTGATGTCTTATAACCCATGGTTACAGCCTGAGTTGCCTACTGGGAAGATTAAATCATTTTCCAATGGGAAGCATAATATTTGCATCTCAAATGTCTCGTGATACTGGAGTTCAAGGTCACAAATGTTAAAAGTTTTAGGAAGTATGAATAAGATTGTTAAGGTATTTTAGTCTTCTCTCTCTGCTGTTTTTCTCCAGTGTGGTGTTTGTTTTCAAAATCTTTTTCCAAAAAAAATATAATGTTGCAGTTCTGTGAAGAGGACATTAAGTTGCATATCAGGAGGCTTATTTCAGAAGTCATAGTCCACAAATCCACATTCAACATTTACAAGTAAGCTCTTCAGCAAACAGCATATTTTTAATATTCCCTTTATTAAAAAAAGATTTGTTCATAATTTATACCTCTACTTTTAAATTCTCTTTACAAGTGAAGTAGAGATCATACGGATAGAGCAACAGTGGCTTCTACAGTGTCATTTCTCATGCAATGTTTTGAAAATATTACTCCAATGCTTTCAAACAGCAAATGCTTACAAGTCTCACTGCAGCAGTTCGTCAGAAAAGCTGCTGCTTGCAATCCCGGTTAACTGCATCGCAAACCTGCAGCGCTCCACGGAGAACGCAGCCTTCCTAGGAGGGAGGCAATCTCCCCGTGTTAAACTTTTAAAACCTTTTTACCATTTTATTTTGCTTATCTCTGTGCAGCCTCAGTAGTCCTTGGCTATTTCCGTTGCAGAGCAGTAACAGTGGCATCTAGTGGACAGTTCGGTGCTCGGGGATCAGTCCTGGAGCACACACAATTCACCACTGAAGTTTATCGCTTTCAGATCCATTTGACATCATCTGAAATACACAGCCCTGCAGCTACAGCCCCCCTCAGCCTTCCTTATCCATATGGATGATAGGCATGTGGAAGTTTTTAAGGCAATTATTTAAAATTAAGAAATACAATGCCAAAAAAAAAAAAAGGGTAAGATAGTTGTTTCTAGAAGTTACGCGTTATTAAGACAAGTACACAAAGTGCATACAGATTGTTTTAAAAAGCGTATGTGGTGCTATTCTGCTTTTGCTACTGTATAAGGCACAAAACATTCGTTATGCAAGGAAAGTAAATCCTCAACTCTAAATAAAACACGAAGCACATTTTTTTTGTAAATGTATATTGTAGATTTAACAGAAACACCACAGGAAGCAGAAAACAACAAGGTAAGATTTTCTTAACTTGAATTATTTTTCTTATCCAACAAGAAAATGCAGCAGATACTCTTACGAACAGCCCAGTAAATACAGTCTTCCTCAGCTACTTAATAAACTGCTGCCTGGAAAGCAAAGGTAACTTTGTAAATTCTGCAGAAAGCCAGACCACTGAACAGCCCTCCTCATGAGGAGCTCCAAAGAGTTCCTCACCTCTTTGGGCACAGATATTTAAGGATAAAAGTGGATGGCCCATCTGCTTTCAACCAAAAAAACCCAAAACCTAAACCCCAAAATATATTTCTGCTGGTTGAAAGAACTGGATGGCATATTAGTGACTATGGCAGCATTAGTATTAAAAGATAAAAGTTCACATTAACAGCAGCATTGGTTAGCTGTTGTGCAAACATTGTGATAGAGACAGGATTTGCAAAGATCCAAATCATCCCGAGGCACATCTGAGAGCAAATAACTCCTCTGGGGCTTACAGTCCCCTTGGCTCAAGGAGTAATTCTGAGACCAAGTTCTGGAGGACGCTCTTCTTCCTTCATCAAAGAAAGACATAACCTTCAACAGAGGTGAAATACCACTTTAGGTACTATTTCTGTGCTAACCTCCTAATTTAAGTGGTGGATTGTATGGTCCCAAAATATTATGCACACTTTCACTTGAGAGGTTTTCTTAAGTTACAACAGAAATATGTAAATTGTAGAGCAAGTAACTAAAAAATTCCACTCTCTCTTGAGTACAGCAAAAGGAGGGAAGGAAAGGACCATGAAAAAGCTAGTACAGTTTAACAAAGCAAGAGAAGAGCTTGGAAGAAATGCTCCCTGCTTCCAAAAAGCCTCTAAGTTAAGTTATTCAGCTAAGAGAATGAGAGGTGAGGATTTCGATGCCTACTTTCTGCAATTCAGAGCACAGAAATGAACCTCAGTCTCAGCAGGTCATACGCAGGCCTTCCAGCCACAGAAATAATGGCCATGCCTTGGGAGGAAAGAGCAGGAGGGAGTTTAAGGAAAGGAAAAAGTAGAGATTAAAAGAAAGCAAGTCTTAAATTTTTGCTGCCAGACCTAGTGTTCCAGTTGAATAATGCTTGAAAACCGTTGTACTTCTTCAAGAACCAAACTTGAACTTTCCACAGCCTAGGTAAGTATGTGGAATGAAAGCTATGGTTTTTGGCTCTATGATGAGGACAAGAAAGGATGAAAAAGCAGTGACTGAATCAATATCTTCCACATCCAAATGACCGCTACAGTTTGTAAGCTACAGAAACCATCGGCCTCTACTTTTGATCACGGAGACAAATCCAGACTTGAGAAAACCTTTGACAAAAACCCAAGAAGCTCTAATTGTAATATATTAAGGGTAGTTCTCTAAGCAAAACTATATATTCAATATTAACTGTGATGTCTGTAAGAAAAAAGAGCTTGCCATCAAAATCATCCGAACAGCAACTACTTTTTTTTGTCAATACTGGCACTAAAGAAGAAAGAGAGGAAAGACTTAAACATATAAATCTTCCTCCAAGAGGAAAAATACTTTAGATTCAAGTATAAGTCAAAAATTAGTAAGCTTACAATAAAGCTATCTCTTTTTCTGTAGCGTGTTTAGTCATTGGACTGCAAAACTAGCATGTAAGTTTACTACAATGTTATCACACTACTGACAAATCTGAGTTCCGGTAACAACATCCCATCTAGAAAAAGCTATTTTTTCCCAGAAGAAATAAAGACCACTGCACCAAATTCTGACCACATCACCACCAGAAAGATATGAACAAACTAGAGAGGTTCAGAGAAAAAGCAAAGAAAGGAGGTAGTCACATAGATCCTTAAGCACTGAATTATCTGATTCTTTACAGGAAAAGACTAAAAGTTTATGCAACCTGGTTGATTAATTATTTATGACATTACTGGGAGAAACGGAGTGAAAAGACAAAAATGAACACTCCGAATCAGAACAAGGTTCAAGCAGACAGAAACTATTGTGAAGCTGTTCAACTCCCTCTTGGCAGAGCAATGGAGCTCCTATTGCTTGCACTGTTTAAAATTAAACCAGAGCAATGGGGAATGATGAAACATGAACAATTCTTTTTTTACTCAATATGCATTTATGAACAGGGGTTATTGGAGGGACTAAGAATTTATTTATGGAAGCAATGAGATGCAAATATACTAATGCTTATTTATGCACACTAATTTTCCAAGTATCACTGAGATGTACTTCAGTCACTTCAAGGATCCCCATTAGGTTTTCGGTTGGTGCCAAGAACCACTTTGGTGCTGGCAATGTCTTCACTGTGTGATCAGACTGTAGCTGCTTTTGCATCTGTATTCCCAAGGCAAAAATAACTGTGCAAGCAAACATGTTCAGCAAAATGGATTTCTGCATTAATTTTCATTTTGTATTAAAAACAAAGTGGTGGAAGTTTTAACTTGTGCTTTCTAAGTGCCAAGAGCTTATATTCTAAGAGTTAGTTATTACAGGTGTGCAGGAGACAGTGTTCTCGTGAAAACATGACTAATGACCATTCCATTCATATTCATCAGATGCAGCATCTAAGAGTTAGAGCAAACGTGGCTTATTTCTGACCTTTGCCAAACCTGAAGCTTTCTAGATCTTTGCAGGGCGATATTTATTGAGACAGCAGATTACTTTTATAATCTGAGCTACTGAATTTATTCCTAAATGGAACTGACTTCAGACATGCATGAAATTATAGTAATAAAGATCTCCATCTTGTTCCCGAGCTGCAACGTCTTACAAAAATTATGGAAAACTACATTATGCCAACCTGAACTCATCAACAGAAATTTCAAATGCATTCCTTTATGAAGGGGAGGGGAAACCCTTATAAACTAGGGTAACTTCACAGAGTGCTTGCACCCTGTGGACTGAGTAAAACTGTTTGGAGCTATCTCAGCTATCTGTGCACCTTGCGTGAGTATGAAATATCAGCACAACCAGAGAAGCCACAGCACATCAAGCTGCCTCTGGCATCTTATGCTCGGGCACTGGAACAGCCAAGAACCTCACCTCAAACTTTGACAGAGGGATGCTAACAGTTTCTGCTGAACATTCTAGAAAGCGTGAAAAACCTGACAATTTTCAAGCTTTAAAATAGGCTAAATATGATGTTACATACCTAGAATGACCTATTAGAAGCTGCATTCGGAAAAATTTCTATGACAATGAATAGGAGGTCCAGCTGCAGCTGTCCCCCCACTGTGAGACAGAGCCTGAGCACTGCCCGTAGCTTTGCTAATGACAATAGGTGAAGGGCATGAGACACTACAGTTCTTGCTTGGTTCAGTCCCCAGCGTTCAGCCTGAGACAATGCCAGGGCAAAAGCACTAATAACATTTGAGGATATATGAACATGACAGGAAAAAATTTGGAATAAGGAGATGATGTCATTCGGTATGCAGCATCGATGAGGTCAGTGTGGGAATACAGAGTTCTGGTGTCCAAATTTTAAAACGAGCGATAAATTTTGGAAAGAACATTGAGAGAAGCAAAAGAGATTATCTACGGGCTGGAAAAAGCCCTATGGTAAAATGCCTTTTCCAGCACAGAAGCGTTCAGAATAGAGGATGATCTTTTGTCTCTATAAGTAAGCCCACAGACAGATGAAATGATACGGGAACAGAGATCTTGGAACAGGACTGGGAGCAGTTTCAGAAATATTTCATTCCCCTCAGTTTTGTGTGTTCCTGTTCATAACAACTTTTAAGACTTGTAATGTCTGAAATTACAATAAAAATGAATCTGAAAAGCAAGACTTTTCTGCTTTCGCAAGAGACCCCCCAATGCATGTGAAATATGCAGCCTCAAACTGCTTCCTATTTTATTCACGGAATACATACCACTTATGGGAAATATTTAACATTTGACCATACTTATAAGTTGCAATGTGCTTTTTAAAATACAGCATACAATTAAAAGCCATTATTTAACTGGAGTTTGGTTGAATTTAAGCTGCTCACAGCTTTAGGCTCCCCTGCAATTTGAATGGTTAAGAACAAAAGTTATATACTCAGCATATATACTTCTTAAAAGAAGAGAATAAGTAAGAATAATTTTCAACAAAGTATTCATGCTACAAAAGAAGGAAATAACAGTTCATCAAAGATGCAAAATAAAAAAAAAAAAAACCAACTTGAAATCCAGGACTACAGGATCAGCAAAAAAACCCACTGAAATAATATTTTACTAATGAGCTCTATACCATACCTTTCTAAATTTCTCCCTCATACTATATTGCTTATGAAGTGCCAGATTCTTGCTTGGGATAACAAAACTACACAGAAAACAGAATATCTGGGTTCTGTCTCTTATACTCCAGCTGAATGCTCTTCCAGGCAGAAACCATCTCATTTTTTTAGTATGTTTTGATAGAGCTAACAAAAACGATTGCAAACCATAGCGAAGGAAAGTGTGTCTACCCAAAATCCATTATTCTGAAGCTTCTGTTGGATTACTGAAAATAATAACACACATGTAAATAATATTGCTGAACTTATGACACTTATTAGATCGATAACTATTCCCCTGGATCTCTGCACAAAAGCCACATCTTAAGCATGTCACCTCAGAGTTTCGGGCTTCTGCCAGGCTTTTCCATTCCTGCTATTCTGGCCAGCAGAAAGGTTTGCAAAGGGACAGCATCTCCAGGGTGGTGGTATGGACGGCATCAAAGACCTCCCAAAGGCAAAAACATAAACAGAACTGCACACTCACCGATGAAAGTATAAGGATAAACCAACATTTTAAAAATGTGAGGGGAAAAAGAAATGTGAATCCTAGGGCAGGAAAAAGCCACCAGCTGCTATTGCTTAGCCAGATTTCAACTCTAATTTTCCAGTCAAAAAAATGATTCTGTGATTAAATGTAACTTGGATATACCAAAACTAGTAAGATTTCCAAGCCATGTACAGATATAAACAGTTTTCGATGCATCCAGACATTTTTGTTTAATCTACAATAGCATTTTCTCCCAAAGGCATCAACCAAAATAGTCAATTTTTTGTCTTTTAATCCAACTTCTGCATATCTAGTAACTGCAGTAATTTTACAGTGTATTTAGTTTATGTCTTCACTGTCAATAAGATCAGGAGCCAGAGACAACTGTTAAAAAAATTTGCTACTATTTTCAGTGTTTATGAATGGACAATGTAAGAACAGGACAACGCATTTCTCTCACATCTTTCAAATAAAAGATGAGGATCACCCTTTTAAATAAAAATGTTTGCCCCCAAAGGACAATCCAGAAAACAACCTGCAAATTTTAATAAATTCAAGATCTTAAAGTCAGCACCCTAAGTCTTTTGCACAAACTTCATTTGCCACAAAGTTCATATTCAGCCGAAACCACTGACTGCTGTCATATTTGGTGCAACTTGTTATGGGTGGAAAGATAAGCAGCAGGGCAGCAAAAAGAGGAGGTTTATCTATGGCAGCTAATCTCCTCAATCAACAGCACTCAGCTCTGCTTAACAGCCGTTGCCAAGTAACGGGGACCAGCTTTTCTTATCGGCTTCATAATGTTTCATTGACTATTCAGACTAGAATAGAAAGCTATGACACTCAGGGTTATAAGCAGCACAAAATGAAAATGGCATATTATGTGGTATGAAGAAGAGAAATCTTTTAGCCCTCACCTTATCTGGACAGTGACTGTTATGCAAAAAAAAAAAAAAAAAGAGCATCTATCATTTTCTGCTCTGCTTATTTTAATATCACAAAACAAACAGAAAAATATATCTACATAAACAAGATTATTTTTTTTAACATTGTTGGCAGGTCCTCAGCAATTCACTGACATTACTGATACCTCTTATTCAGAGAGACAAGGGTTACGCAGATCCCTATTACATTACTGAAAAGCGAGCGCTTGCTGCTTATTCTAAAGCTATTGCAGCAGCTTCAATGCAGTGAGGGATGTCTTCTCACAGCAGGTGGGATATTCCTCAAGCCTTGATAACCATGACCAGAATAAGACAATCTATGCAAAACTGACAACATTACATTTCTTTAACAGCATTACTACTTCTCTCTTCTGTCTTCATCCCCGCACAGATTCTGATTTTTTGTTGGAATATTGATACTCCTCGTGTACTGGAGCAGAAAGAGCAAAGCCTTATTGCATCTCTTCCGATTATGATTTTTTTTTATTATAATCACTTTTTCTGAATATCTGGTTACTAAAATTTAAATCTGAGGCCATCCAGAATTATGATGAATTGTAACTGCCATTGTATTTGCAAGTTATAATCAGCATATACAGATTTATATCATTACCCAACACAGGAAAAAGTGGTAAATAAATAAGAGAATATGCTTAGATACATTCACTGTATCAGAGAACCTAATGATATGCTGCCCAAATTAGAAAATAAATCTGTTTACCTTTGTTCCACCCTAAAGAATGACTAACCATCGCAAAGTCACCATATCCAGAGAGCTATGACCTCCCAAAGTTTTGTGTTTGATGTATATACCCATGCCCAGAAAACTGAAGGAATATCCCACAGCAAATTTTACACTCAGGTAATTCTCTCCCTTTCACACAGAGTTCAGCTTTGGATTTAAAACAAGTATTTACAAGCATCTGAGATTGCAAGTACTTCTGAAGGATGTCATGTTACCCAGTCTCTTTCTGCACAAACTCCAATACATTCAGTTACTGTTAAGCACATGCCTAAA
This sequence comes from Xenus cinereus, assembly GCA_025774025.1. Taxonomy (NCBI): domain Eukaryota; kingdom Metazoa; phylum Chordata; class Aves; order Charadriiformes; family Scolopacidae; genus Xenus; species Xenus cinereus. The sequence goes on from JAOXJK010000012.1 coordinate 10,157,488, forward strand.
TTTAAATTAATTGCAAGTCTCCCAGACACTACTGGGAATATTTCCATGCTTAAAAGTAACTATTTGCTTAAGCAATTTTCTCTACTGCAGCCTCAGTGTTCCATGGCTGTCTCGCTTTTCCAAAATTTTAGAAAAACATGAAAAAATTAAAAGCAGTTGCAAAACGCTGCAAGTATCATACCATACCCTTCAGGAAATTTTAAAGCTTTGCTATATTATGGAGCCCATAGGATGAATATAATTTACTGAAGCAGAAACACACCTTTCCTTGGCACTGAAGTTTCCTATGCAGATGTGATTTCAATGTAGTGACTGCGCTGAGGTTGAAATGTCTTATGTGATCATGATACAGCGTGATACGGCTACAGGCTCTCTTACACCTAGAATGGGATTGATGAATTCATTTCACAAAGGCATAATTGTCAGTCTTCTTTTGGTGAAAAATACCTTCTGAGCTATACTCCCAAAGCTCACCACACTCTCACTAGTAAACCTGCAGTTTTATCTAGACAATTTATTTAGGTGACCTAGAGCAGGGTTATCAACTACTCCACCTAGTCATCTCCTTCCATTTTTCATCGTTAATGAGAACAGACAAATTTCAAAGAGAAGGTATTGTTTCTAACAACAAATAAACAGAATATTTCTTTCCATACTAAATGGCCTGAGTTTTAGGGAAAAAGTGTTTTTAAATCTGATTCAGCTCAGTAAACCTTGCATATGAGATTGGACAGGCAAGTCAGAATTGTAGTTGCTGCAGGTTTTCTCCAGAACTAACAAAGACAGAAGGGCATATGCTGAAGGTGACTTAGCTAAACAAAAATCTAAATTATTAAATTGAACAGATACATGCCTTAATATGAATAAAGTCACAAGACCTTGATGAATAGATTAGCCATAACAAAAGAACAAACTCTAAAAAAATCTGTGGATTCAGGCTTAGCTGAGGTGCTACTATCAGTTTTCACCCAGCTTGGCTTTTCAGCTAATGGACACTAAAAGGAGGTATTACACCTATTTCAACTTGCTTGAGTACAATAATAATGTAAGAGAAGGTTCAGGTAGAGAGGTGTTGAGTTTTCTTCTATCACTCAAACAAGTAAATTTATAACTTAATTAATAATTTGAATCTATTGATTTATCATAAATTGAATCTATTTGAAATTATTATTATTTGATTAATTTATGGAGTGTTATTTTAACCAGTGTGATAAGACACACAAAAAAAATCATATTTCCAAATATATTCCCTTCACCATAGTTTCATATTTCCAAATATACTCCCTTCACTACACTTCCATGAAGATATATAACCTGTAGAAAGAACATCAGTAATTTTGGTTCTTAAGACTTTTGCTTTTTGCTCTGAGCCAGGGAGAGAGTGTTAAGATCTTAGTCATGGAGAGGTGACAAGGTTCATTAAAAGCAAATGATGGCTTAGACTGAAAGAGGGAGAACGTATTTCATTTTTTCCCCGCAGAAGCAAACACAGCCTGATATAAATGAGAGGCCCCTTCAGCCATGACCACATAATGCAACGTAGAAGCACTGCAAGGGATTGCAGGACTAAAGTTTTAAGTCCCATCAAGAAGACTGCACTGGAGCTAAGCACTGTTATGTTGAGACGTGTCCATCATCTGAAGTTGCTTCTTAAAATATTAGTTCAAGAAAAGCAACTAATTCCCTAGCAGTTCATAAAGAGTACCGTATCTCCAAAATCTATTTAAATTTCTCTTGAATAGTATATAGTTGTCCCTTTACTCCTGTGCCATATCAGTAGTGACATTACTTTTGAACATTCACATCAGGATCCCCAGGGGCCAGATTTTCAAGCTGAGCACATACGCTTAAGGAGCAAAGGAATAAAAATATCGGATAGGCATAGCTATGGAGACTCACAATTTTGTGTGTGCGTGAAATCAGTCATACAGGCTGTTTCATAGGCAAGAAAATACTAGTCACAAGTGCAGATACATATCATGATGTACCACCTAGGGAAGATGCCTAGGCCAAAATCAGGGCAGAGGTTACTGCTGTTTTGACTTCTGTCCCAAAACTGTAATTTTAAAACCCCTGTCATGTTGTTTCAGTCCCTTCATGTATTTGGTATCTGAGGTGAAAAAAAGGGCGAAGGAATTGGCTTAATAGAAGCAAACAATGCTAAACAGACATTGGAATAATAATTTTGCAAAGCAATACGAGAAGAATCTTACTTTATATTCAGTATAAAAATCTTATACTCAAAACAACTGGCCTGTTAGTAATTACAGAGAAATATAATCTCCTCACAGATCCATCATTAGGCATCATTCTTGTAGAACCATTAGAAGTGCTCTCATTTTACCTACAAGCAAAGCACTTATGCCAAGTTGCTTCCATACATTTAAGGAACTGATTTTGGTTTGGATTTCTCCTTTTTTTTTTTTGTCCTAAGAAGGCTTCAGAATAATTTTTACAAAACCAACATGGATCATCTTTAATTACTGCATTGCAAGCATGGCTATTTAAAAACCCAGTCTCAGCAAAGTAGATGACAAACATTAATGAGCAGTAATGCACACATGGTATTGTAAATGAAAGGATAATGAAAGCAATTTATTTGAAAATTAAAATATGATTAAGAATGGCAGTCTGTACTAGGACCCAGATGCCAACAGAAAGCAACCAATGTGCAAGCAGACTGTCATTAATTTGGGAACCGTATGAAATTGCTTTCCTTTCTTTGACAGTTTTTAATATAAAGTATCTTAACTAATAGATAGCATGTATACCCTGGAAGCCACAAGACCTCTGGAGATTTTTATAAGAAATAAAGAACACTACAGGGAAAGTCTCCAAGAGGAGACTCTCCAAAAGAGAAAGAGAGAGGGCAGTATATTTAGGAGTAAAATTAGAAGGTATTTCAGATTTTAGGTAGAAGGAATTACATTCTACAAAAGTGCCTCTCCACAAGAATTCTGGAGAGACTGTTACTTCTTTACTCAGACTCAGCAGAGTACCTAAACTGAGTTCAGGTGAACCTCCAGCATATCTCCAACAGCAGGTGCTCATACCAGCACCTAATTAGGAACAGGACACTTGGGGAAAGCCCAAAAAGCAGGTGCACTGGAGTTAGCTAAATGCATGCAAAGGAGGTCTAGAAGCAATTTAACTGCATTAGTGTTCTCCTTCACATGTGTTAACAAGCCTTTCTGAGACCATGCAAGTATGTTTAGGATCCAGACTGGTTCCATCTGTACAGTGTGGGCTGCTAGTTCAAGTCTCCATCACTTCAAGGACCTCTCAATTTTGCTCCAAATCAGAGTATAGCATACCTTGAAAACCTGAGTTGGTATTTGGTACTAAAATAAAAACATTCTTCTTTGGTTGGTTGGTATATAAATCACTTCTCCTCCTATCAAGAGACACCCCAGAAAAACAAGTTTCCTTAATATGACTCCCAAGAACCAGTATTTTCCACTGTATGTAAGGTCTGAGGAGAACTTCTTACTTAGTACTTGCTTGTGCAGTAAACACATATCCTCCTAGCCAGGACATACACTATCGAACCCTGCAGACATCTTCCATCCATTTCTGTCTTGGGTATGATATTACATATATAATAATAATGTATGTATATATTACAACTGTAGAAGTAAATATTTAATTATCTAAAACAAAACTGGCAAGATTTTAGGAGCAACAGCTGTACCCCAGTGGAGCTGAACTGGTACTTTATCACCACTTACAGCACAGGCAAGACAGAGAAACAGTTTTATCTGTAGAACTCCACACCGTAACAAAAGGCTATTCCCTGTCCAAAATACGTTTTTCACCCACTCTTTTTTTTTCCCCTACTGTTGCGTTGCTTTAGCTATTACTAAATTTTACAAAGATTCTTAGACTTTTCAGCTTCTAATTATTTCTTTTCTGTCAGTCAAGCCAATCACTCAACACATCTTCTTAAAAACTGCTTCCATCTCTGAACAATGCCACTTTTGGGTAGGTGACAAGGGCTAATCATCAATGAGAAAATATAAATAGAACCAATGGCTGCTTAAAAATATATTTTAATCCTTAAGAAATCCACTGGGATATTAACAAAAGGTGGTTTTGTCTGCAAAAAGGCATTAACATAGCCATTTATAAAACTAATAGGAAAGCGAGCACTGCTCCAGTAATAATGAAAGTACACTGCAGAATAACATTATGGAAATAGGATACCAAATTGAAGAATTGACCTTGGGGCCCTGGCTTATCCTGGATGAAGATGACTTGTGAAATGAAAATTTGGCTGTAATTTGCTCTTGCTTTCCCTAAAAGGTTGAAGGCATTTCTATTCCAAATGAATAAAACGACTGTTAATTTCCCAGCATTAAGCAGGGTGTTCTTAAATATAGTTATTTAAGTGTATTCAAATACATTTTCAAGTCCTATTTTTATTCTTAGAAAAAAATAGAACTGGTTTTCTCTGATTTTTATCATAGACAGTTCTAAGAGTTAATTTTTAAATCACTTCAGAGAGAAGTACCTGCTACAGCCAAATCAGTTGGATGCACTATACTTATGTATCAAGTGTTTATTCTTAATTTAACAGGATCCATTGGTCTAAGCATTTGATACTATAAGTGAACACGAAATACAGAACATAAGGACATTCCTTCAAATAATCGTGTCACTTTCAAATAATGGTAAAAAATTATATACTGTTATAGAAAGAAATAACAACTAAAAATATGAGCTTCATAGTTTTGTTTAACATGAGACTTATTTAATAACAGCCATCAATGCATCCATTTCAGGGAATGGATAAATGTCATAACATGGTGGTTAAAGCCAGAACTGAAATAAATCAAAACAAAGCAGAAGTCACAGATGGATCATACTATATGCAAAGTCAAAAATTTGCATACAGTACTTTCCTTGAAGGTATTAGGCATATATTAAATAGCACCAAGAACCAAAGGAAAATAACATCTTGCTGTAAGAGCCACAAGTCTTCCAGTTTTAATTATTGATATTATAGTAGCACCTAGCATCCTCAATAATTGTTCAAAGAATATATATGATATGCAAATATGCAAAAAAGAGTCCATCCATATATGTTTACATATAACTATATTTTATATGTGCATATATATTATATCGTAATAATAGATATATATGTATAAAATAAAGTAGTAATTTGTAAACTCTACTCCAAGAATATTACATTCATAAATCAATATTTATGGCATTCGGATATGGATACACAAGTAAGAGCTTGGCAGTACCAGTCAGAATGACAAGCGATACTAAACACAGTCCAGTTCCCTGAACGTACTTCATATGCTTCATGGAGGAGAATTTCAAGAAGGAATCTGAAGGACAGCTTTATTTTGGCTTATGAATGGTTACAAACAACTTCTGTCAAACACGGGGGATATAAGGGAGAAGGGCAAAGATGCTTATTTGAAAATTAATACAAAGAAGATAAAGCCTGAGGTAACCGGTAAAACAGAAAAAGGAATTAAAACCTGTATTACTTCTAAGAAATAAGCCTAACACATTCTGAGCCTATATTCAAGATGAGAAACATTCTCAAATTACATGTCTAGATTTGCTATATATTTTACCAAATCTCAAATTAAAAACCCCATATTTTTCAAACAAGCAACCTCTTACAAAATCTTACTGTTCAGTATATTATTGACTTTTTTTTTCATTTAGTGAAGTGGACACAAGCACAATCAGTGAAAACCTTTCAGAAATCCATTATTTCTAAGAAAATATTATTCAGTAGCAGTTTACCAAGCTTTTAAAAAAAATTTCTTGTTTCATTCTACAGTAGATTAATATTTGATCTATAGCTTTACATCAGATAAAATACAATTTATATTTCATGTGCTCATCAAACCAGAGTCCCACTCTGAGAGAGAGCCCAACGGCTCCGAGTGCACTGGTAACCTAAACCACGCTACACAACCCTCCTGGGCACCAGCGCTTGGCCTCCATCGGTAACATGTTAGAAAGGTCTTTGGCTCCTTTTTGTCCCAACTATACTCGTCCACACTAACCATATGGATAGTTCATGAGCTACAACATTTCAGTATGCACTTCCCGGAGGCAGTGCATGTCTGTCCACCTGTCAACCAGAGATGGACCACTCTATGCTCCCAAGATGGGGGGCCAGACCGTGGACAGTGGTCATTTTTGTAGCCCATATAGCCATATATTTTTAAGCATACAGCATAAACAGCAATGGATACTGATTCTCTTAGGATTTTTTTCTTGAAACACCTATGTATTTCATAAGCATTGGAGTTAACAGAATTGCAATTTTGTGTAACAAACAGAGCAGCAAATGAGTTTATAGCCAAGTATAGGATAAGAAGAATGACAGGAACTTCCTCTAATACGTGTTGCACATCAAAATTCTTCTGACAAAAATATATCAAACTTCATCTTCAAGATTTTTATTACTTTTTCCTTCAAAGTTCCTACTTGAAATGTGGGCTCCAGAGCCCAAAGTCTTGGAAGGATCCTCTGAGTCTGAACCTACCTTTGAGTCATTAATACCTATCTGTTCTCATGCTAATACTGGCCTTTAGCTTAAATACCTCTTTTCTCTACCTAGGATTTTATCAATAACATACTTACAGATACCAGCTGCATCATCAGCTATCATCTGCATATCAGGTATCATCTCTCTGGCTTAATCTGCAATGCTAAATAGGATGTGTCCTCCTCTAATCTCCTCACCAATGAGATATTTCATTCTTTAGTCTTTTTTCTGCACACATTCCAGTTTCAACCAAATCTTCCTCAATACATTTGGAAAAAAAAAAGGCCATATGAGTATTCTAATGAGTATTCCAGGGGATCTCCCGTTCAGGTTGAATACACTTCTACTTGAATACACTTGCTACTGCTATCTCTGCCTCCTTGTGCCTAGATAACTGCATACTAAAATTGTCTGTGGTCTTTCATGGTACCATCATAGTAAGGATGTGCAGTCATCCCACAGTTGAAAAATACATTCAGATCCTTCTCTTCCTCTGCCATTTCCAACTGAGAACGTTATAACTGTCAAGTTCCAACAGTACGACCTTTCACTTTGTACTGTTCACATGACTGTATCATTCTCTCAGCTACACGTTCTTTTCAGTGTAATATTCCTCTTCTCTTTTTATCAGGACAGTAGCTCAGTTTTCTTTCAGTACTATCTTAATATTTATCCTAAAGTCACTAATAAGAATACAGTGAGATCTTTTACAAAATCAATTATGCAGAAATTCTTTTAAAAAGCTCAATCCAAGTACTTATCTCATCAATACTACCTATTGCCATACTCTAGTAAGACATCGTATTCACTTTACAATTCCTTTCATGATCTCCGTACTCTGAAACGTAAATGAAATTTTCCTATACAGGCCAAACAAGGGCTTTACTGAAGTTCAGCTGATGCCATTGCCACCATTTTCTGCCTAGAAAGTTAGTTCTCCTTCAAAAATACATCAGGACAACACAAAAAAACCTCTTTTCAGGTTACTGGTATGATGTGTCTTGGGTAGATTTATACTGTCTTCTTCCCATTGAACTCCAATCAGGCTTACAGGTTTGTGTTTGCTTGACTCACACTCTCTGCCTTTTAAATATAAGCAATACTATCTTTTCTCCACTCTGTTGCTGTGTTTACAATACTCACTGCCTGTTCTTTCAGGAAACTGTGATGGAGATTATTCAGCATCAAGTCCTTTAAATGGATTTTACTCCAGCTATAGTAATTTCCATTTTTGCTAATAATTACCCACCTCAGTTAACATCAATCTTATAAAAATCAAGGCAAAGTATTAACAGAGCCATATGATTGTCTCCTTTGAAAACCTTGATCCGTGTGAAGGTAGTTTGGCTGGTAAATCTGTTGCTACTTTATTACCTGGAATATTAACTCTTGGGGGGTAATTTTATGAGCCGAAGCTTTGTTTATTTATCTGCTGTCCATTTACAAGGCCATGCTTTGAATAACTACTTCCAGACGGATATTTTAATAACACCTGGTCTGAGCACCCTCAGCCGTCAACTAAGCAAAAGAAAAGAGAAATATAAATATATGTATATTCTGATGATTCTATTAAGTTTATTGTCTCTCATTTAGAAAATTAATCAGGAAAACATTAAAGGAGAAGAATCAGAAGAGGTCTGACACAATAATAATGGTGTCTCTCAACAGATTTCACAGGCTAAAAGAAAAGTCTCATACAGAGATGTTCCCATGCTTTTAACACAGGCACTCCTTCCTACTCACTCAGCAATCACCTCTTGGTCTTTTCCAAAATACAGCAATGGAGCTGTTGGAAAGACACACGGGAGCTTGCAGCTCTGCACACTCACAAGTAGGCACCTCCTTTCCAGTACTTGCACACCTACCAGTTTTCCTGGAGACCACAATAGCAAAGGTTCTTACAGTAGTTAGCATGATTTCTGCGCTTTTGCACTTAACAATATTTTAATACCTTTAGAAAACAGATGTAACTACTACAAAATGTGAGAACACTTGTAGAGAGATATAAATGCAGGTATTTTTCACATCAGTTTATGTAATTCACTACCAAATAATGGCATTATGTCAAAGAGTTCTTAAAGAATTTCAGATTTGATTCATGCAAGTATAGAACATGCAAATTCCTAAATAGGATTAAAATTTATGAAGTCTATCTATCATGTTTCATGGTAAAAACCAGCAATGCGGTTGGGAAGAAAGTTCTGTACTGAAATTTGCATGTGGACTGAAAATTATATTGTTTGTTGAACCTCAAAGTGCTGCTTTTTTATTCTAGCAGGAAGAGAATTGTTAATGATAAAAGCATACATTCATTCTTTGCTGGCTTGTTATTTCAAAGATAACAAACAAATAGAGAAAAAAATCCCACAATTTGTTAAAAATCTGAGTTATAGAATATTTCCTCTCTATTTCAATTTAACAGCATTTTTATTACTAGACTTAAGCTGGAAGTCTAACTAAAACAACAAAAACCGCATGAAAAACAGAACTGACAAAAATAAATGACACAAAAAGCTCTCAACTCTCTTCAGTGTTCAGAAAAGTGAATTAACATATTTATTGAATTACATTGGCAATGAAGACAGCAATATATTGAAATTCATTGATTTTTTTTTTCTTGACTTAAAAGCAACACAGATGCTTATTACAAAACAGCGGTTCCTCTTCTCATTTTTATCAACCTTTTTTTAACAGCCACTGACATTGACAGTTTCAAGCTTAATTGTACATTCAGCATGTACTGTTAATGACATTAGATAAATGGATCACATCAGAATGCAGTATCGTCAAAAGAGACCACGTGCCAATCTTACAAATTTAAAATCAAACAAGCTACTCTGTAGACCCTGACTCTTCAAGTTGTTTATCAACTGAGTACTAGAGAATATTTTGAATGTCATTATACATCAAAAGATGAAAGATGTGCCTACCACAGCCCATGTTCCATTTATACAATGAAATTTAATTACATGTTATAACTATGCCGTCTTAGAACTATGGTAATTAAAGGGGTACAGTACATTGGTGTTTTATTCATTGTAAGCCCTTATTTTCAGGGGGCTTAACTCAGCAGTGCAAATTTACTCCCGTATCAAAGGGTGGAGTCTGTCACAAACAGAGCTACACTTGCTGCAACTATGCTAAAAAATAGCTGAAACTTATTTGCAGCATTGTTGGGAATGTTGTTAGAATGAACCTAAAAAACCTTCTCCATTGCAATATATAGGGACTCAGAATAATAGCTGTTTAAAATAACAGTTTATGTTTAAGAGAACGTTTTGTTTGCATACATCTCTAATCAGATTTCTGAGCAAAATACTCTCAATCTCATGCAAAATGTCTTTCTCCAAGCCCATTATTAGCACAAATAGTGAGCCTCCCAAATAATTAGGAACCTTTTCGGAAGGATGAGGTCCTTAAGCAGCAGGGTGTTTGGACAAAATTTTCACCTGTATAGGCAGTTGCAAATTACAATCCTCTGCATCTACATGGGCGCCCGAGCAAGACCCAGTGGCTGAGCGGAGGCAGTTTAATTGGCTGGCCAAACTCCCCAGGAGCAGTGAAGACAAGCTTGGCGAGGTGCTGAATTAAAACATCTCACAGATTTCCCAGACCTCACTCACCCTTTGCTTTATAAAACCAGCCCTGCCCCCACAAGTCTTCCAGACACCCCAGATTATGCTGGTTGTCTTCATATGTGCCGTAGCATAGAATATCCTGATCTATCTTCCAAGACATAAAAGGATACATAGTGAAGTAAGCACTCTGTTTCCTTCCCAGATACTGTCTCTGCTCATGGTGTCATGCATTCTTGGGTTTTCAGTAAAAAGGAAAACAAATCTATAGTATCAGTTCCCCATAAACCATACAAGATTCATGCTACCTTCATTAGCCAAATCTGTATTTTACTTGCTATTAATATAAGGCTACTTATAATGTGTTGGTGACAAGTTTTCAGTGAGTTTCATCTCACAAGATTTATTGCTCCCACTCAATTTACACAGCATAAAATACATGGCATTTCTTTGGGTAGGATGTTTGGCAAATACTTTCCCCAAACATATATAAAAAAATACAGTTGCACAAAGCATCAATAAAAATAACTTTATCCTCAATCCACTGAATGAGGTATACAATTTCTAATAAGCAGTCATCCAGTGTAGCAAAATTCTGTGACAACCAAAAAAAAGGGCAATTTAAGGACGGAGCATTGCCTTGCTTCTACAGATCTAAGACTTATTTTAAGCTTTTTTGTGTGTGTGATCAAATCAGCATCAACCCAATTATGCCTAAGGTCTATCTTCTTGTTAGATGGCAGGGTCAGTCACAAATGAGCAGCCTCTTGCAATTTTCCATCGAATCAGCTCTGTAATTTGAGAGCTAATGCAGACATCTCATGAAAACAAATCATCAGACACTGTCAGTTCTCCCCCTCCTTTCCAAAATGAAGCATTTGGAGGGATTTGGGTTTCTCTTTTAAAAGCCAATTCTCCTCTCTGTGAAAGCCAATGCAATCTATAGTAAACAGAAGTCAGTAGCCATTTTTAGACCTTCATGAATATTTCAAACCTCTGTGCACCTTTTTTCCAAAAGCATTCTCACTTTGTTCACTAAAAGATAGATTAAGAATATTAAGTACAAAATACACCCTGTAAGTAAACGTATTTTGCAAGAAATAAGCCATTTGCATGAAACTGCAAAATGCAAATCTCTAGTCATAAACTGACTTGCTGAGAGCTCAGCACCATTACAAGAAACACATTCAGGAAAAAAAGCCTTTATGTTAAGTGCCCTTCATAATTCATAAATACCAAAAATCTTCAGAAAAAGATGGTTATTTCCAACAGGGGGAGAAAGAGGCTGTGCATGACAAACTACAGACAGAACCAAACCTGAGCTGTTGCATTCACCCAACCTCTGGCTTCTTCCTGACAAACTAAGCCACTGAATCTATACATCTAAACTGCCAACGAAAACAGTAGGATTATAAGGAAGATCCCTAAATTATTCAAAGTGGTTTCTGGGCTTCAAAAGACTCCTTCACTTTGTTCCTTTATATATCTACAGCTATTTAAGTTTGCCTCCGGCTCTGACACAGGGAGCATTGTGCCTGTGATGTTGAAAGAGAGGAGTGATTCTGTAAGTTTGGGCAGAGACTTCTCCAGCTAGAGCCTACGAAGAACAAGATAGCCATTTTGGCAGGTCTTGGGATGCCAGGACTGCAACTCTAAAAAAGTCATTCCCTTCCCCCCGCCCTTCTATTTCCAATTTCTCCCACAGTATAGCACTCCTGCATACGCCAGATAGAACTTGTCAATCTCTCTGAGGATCAAAAAGTAAGATGCTATTAACATATGCTGTTACTGCTTAACAGCATGTAGACAGCACTCCCAAAGGGGGCCCAAAGCTTCAAAAGAGGAAAAAGATACCAGAGCCAACATTGTGCCCTAATTTACAGGTCTACTACTGGTAGAGCCCACAACTGTTACACTCCCTTTTTTCCTTCTGTAATGCCAGCAGCCTCATTCTTAATTGCAGGGAATAGGCTGACAGAGACACCGAGCTTAGGAAGGTGTAAAGGTTTCTCACGTGCTGCCTCTTGGATACAGATAAATTTTTATTCCCCTATCTGCAGAAAAGACTGGAGGAAATACCCTTCTAAGTTCTACCATCCACTGGCAAAAGGCTCCTGAGCACACAGCCTTTCATACAGACTCGCACTGAAGTCAATGGGATCGCACACATGAATGCAAAGCTGCTAAATCAGGCACACCAGAGGAATTGAAAAGCCATCTGCTAATTAACTTAAAAATCTATTTTCAACAGATATGTGAATATACTGTATGTGCTTCTCTGTGCGCTCCTCAGATTTAGAGCCCAAAACGCAGAAAAAGACTGAGACCTGAAAACTGTCAGTCAGGGTGAGGATTGGGACCTCATACCAAGAAAGGAAAATATTAAAGCAAGAGCTCATAAAATACTTTTTTCTTCAGCTAACTACTCATAATGCAATGCAACCAGTGTAGGCTAGCTTAATAAGGACATTGTAATTTGATGTTAAGTTCATTATGTGCACAGCATTGCTACCAAGGGGACAGCAAAAGCGGAACGGCAGCGCTGTGGAGAATTCAGACTTGGTTGGTCTTGGAAAACCAGCTGTGACTCAAGACTAGACAGGTATGGTCAAGCAAAGGATATGGTGCCTTGCACATTAAGACACACAGTCTCATCTCAGCTGCCACCTACTCCCAAACAAGTTCCATACATACAAATAAAATGTCAAGGGAGCAACCGAAAAAGAAAAAAGATCCAACACCACCCTGGAAGGTAAGCATTTTGCTTTTTTTCCATTAGAGTCCTTTAAATCTGTTTTTCAACAGCAGTCCAGTTCCGTCTTTTCTTCCAGTAGCAGTGACAGCAGTGAGCTAAGACTTACAAGAAGTGAAGGTTTCTTTCTTGGATAAAAGGGATTTTCTAATGTTTGGCCTTCTGGATGTTTCTTGTGTAGCTGTTTGGCATTCAGAAATACTGGCCAGTTATTTCAGCTCCAGAAATCTCAAGAAACAGTTTTATACTTTAGCAAGGATACCACCATGCTCCACAAATTCATCGGCTCCCTGTATGCTCCTCTATAATACTGTGATGTATTCACTATCAAAATATTTATATGAAAGCCTTACAAGCAGGCTTAAGCTTCCCAATGCATCTGCCACAGTAATGTGCACATACTGTACTGTATATATGCATTAATGAGATGTGATATTGCCTATACAAACATACATTATGTATTGCATATATACAGAATAGCATACCTACAAATACTATGTACCCTTACCATAACGCAGTATAACATTCAAATCACAGCAGTTTTAGAAATTTCAGTTCAGCATCAGCAACTACTGTCTACATGTTAAAATGAAAAGCTTTTACATCAGCCTCTTGGTGGGCCTTCTACGCTGGACACTGCAGACACTCACCATCCAAAAGAGATACTGACCTATATAGATGCTAAATCTTCATGCTGTAATACTTTGAAACATAGATTTGAGGCACTTTTGAAGATTTTAATGATTCTGAGCCCTTGACTGTAAAATATAGAATAAATAAATACTTATCCTTAGACCTCCAATCACTTCGAGGCCCACAATGAAAGTGAGTTCTTTAGTAATGTCTTCCAACACAAATTTTCTGAGCGTGTGTTGTAACACATATATTAACAATCTGTCTGCATCCTAGAATTACTCAGTAGCAGCCAAAAGAGGACAAATCACCCAAGTGAGGATGTAGCTGTGGCACAATTTCCATCATGACTCTATTCATGGGGAAGAGGGGCAGGGGGAGAAAAAAAAAGCAGCAGGAGTTGATATAGCCTTTATGGCCAGGGGCTGTGCCTGCGCCTGCATTAAAAGTCATGTCTCTATTTCTAGCGCCCTGGATTAAAACAGATACCATCTGACTTGCCATTTATTTATTCACACTGGGTTTCAATCTACAGGGTGCAATAAGAACAGAGTACCGGAGGGTTATTTCATGTGGAAGCTGACAAGGTTGCCAGGGGAAAAAAAAAAAGTTTTCTTTTTTGCAACTAAACCAATAAGAAATGTGCTTAAAATTGCCCCAATCATAGTTCCTTTTCTTGACTATTTCCTTTCTTTATCAGACATCTGAATTTTCCTCTTACACCCTAAATCTTCTAATCAGATTGTGCTGATAAACTCCTGAATTTGTGCAAAGACCCTTTAAAACCAAGAAAACATCATAGAGATTCCCACTTGTGATTGCTGAATCAAGGCTTTCAATGAGGCGCTAATTCCAAATTGGTGAGCAGCAAACTGTAACTAAGGGCTGACAATAAGGAATATTGCTATATACAGCAAGAAATGCCCAGGTCCTGCCACAAAATCCATTTATTATACGACCACATTGTTCTCATACTGCAAACCATCAAGTAATTATCATCAAAATCTGTTAATTTTATTACATATATCTATGTGTTCTCAACACACAGAGATTCAGAATGGGAAATAATCTGCATTGACCAAACAACAACTGTGCAGGACCAAAGCCTTTTGACACAATGTTTTAAATGGAGATATTGTCATGAAAATTCAAAGTTCTCACTTAATTGAATACAGAGTAAATGATTCTTCTCCTGCACGGTCTTTGTCTGTCTTCTAGGGACATGGTGAGAATGAATCTCTAAATATAAAAAATATTCATTTATGGGATCGAGAATCTACTCAGGTTCTAGGGTGAGGAAATTCAAAATAACAGCAATTACTTGTAATATAAAAATATATTTCCAGTTGGTCCTGTAGAAAAATGTGAAGATATGCAATTTATAGTCTGTAACAACAACTGAAAGAAAAATAACGTTAATCTAGGAAAAAAACAACCCTGTCATCATCAGAGCCATGATACAACTGTAAAGATACAATACAAAGAAAAGCACTAATATTATTTACTTTTTCTCAGATTCTTTCTTCTTCCCAGTGGCTTCTGCCACTACAGTTGCAATATCAGTTATTTTCCAATCTTTTGCAAATGGAAAAGGGGGAAGGGAAAATAAAACATCCCTTATTTGCTCATGTTTGGATTTTCAATATTTTTTCCTTTGATAGCTTCTCCTTTGAGCAGTAGCAGTGTCAATTCCCCAAGGGCAGAAGTCAGGTCTCAGAAATATGTACACTGCATACAAATATTCTATAATGCTCTTTCTAATAGTTTGTTAAACTCTGAGAAATGTTATCTATGGAAATACATATATGCATTTCATAAGCCCAAAACCAGCTCCGGATGCCATCTGCATTGAGCCGTAACAACCATTTATTAGCCTCATAGAAAATGCTCATAGTTTATACAAATAACTGTTTGAATAGCTCCCACCAAGATGAATACAACATCTATCAACGCAGATTTCTCTGTGCAGTCCCCAGAAACCACCTTCCAAGGCAGCGTGGCAGCATGCACGGGCTACAACTTTGTGAAGGGTTTCAGAAATTATTGGGCAGACCTGACCACAAACTTCCAGCTTTCTGCAGAGCTGAAGCAAGCCCTCCTTTGTACAACTCTCCACCAGCCTGCCTTGAGCCTGAATTTATTCCTGGTGTCACTGAAGGGCAGTTCAGCTTTCATAACCTGTGAAGCTCTGGATCATTTTGCCAATTAGTATAAAAGTTGTGCTGAATTTGTGATGTGGGGTGTAAGAATGGAGCAGTCACCAGACTGGACACCAAACACCCAATAATGACAAGGACTTCTATGAACTCCTGATTATAGATTCATCTGCCAATGCACAAGAAATAGCCAGTTGAGGTCATAAAATTAAACACAGCAGACTTTTTCTTACTATATGCTAATGTGACACTACCCAGAGTGAAGTTGATTTTCTGGGCAAACTGCTATTAAATCAGTCGGAAGGTTTGCAGTAGCAAAAGCACCCTGCTGACAAAGATTTCACCTGCATGTATTGTTCTCAATTTTCAAAAAAAAAATGCAACTTTTTAGGAAGATGCCTTCCACTAGCTGAAATACAAACGATAAGCAAAATGACAGCACCTACATTGGTATGGTTCCAGCTTAGCTCTGAATAAAGCTAACTCTGTTTTGTTCTACAAAACTGTTTCAACAACCACACCAAGGCCTGTATTATTTTTTTTTTCCATATATACTTCTAACAAGCATTGAAGCCTGCTTCTGCTTCTCCTAGATCTTTCCCCTCTAATTCATTAGCTTGAAGTCACAGCCCGCAGATAAGGAACATGAGCCTTTTATAAACCAAAAATTATTCCAGTATTTTCTAAGAAGTTTTACATAAGTTGAAACACTTTATTGAAATTATTTAGTGGATATAATTTATCACTAGCAATGAATGTTAGAATTCCCATATTCTCATCCTTTACAAATCATTAGCTAGAGACAGCAAAACATGCACGTGTCAATGCCTTTAGCTTCGCTCACCTGCAGAAACAATCCTTATGAACTATGTACCTAAAAGCATTTTCTTATCCTAGAGTTGATTTCATTTTCAAGACGCTCATTTAGAGCCAGAGCTGACAAATTTAATGAAGCAGTTCTCTAGGCAAAACCATCTCAGAGGAATCTCCAAATATCACTCCACCGGTGAAAAAGTTCACAGCACGAATGAGAGTAACATAGGTGCAACACAAAGCACATGCCACTAACAGCAGTAAAAGTTCAAAATATCCAGTAATTATGTAATTCTAAGCTCTAGGTGTTTGAAAATAGTATATATGCTCAGAGAGTAAATACTTTTTGAATGCCTTCCTGGTTCTTTGGTCTTTGTATATAAACTTGACTGACAACACTTTTCAGTTACATCAACGTATAATTTGCAAACTAGATACAGAGACAGGATGGGTGTGGAGCAGTGAATTCACCTGGTAAAAGCAAAAAGTCTATCATCGGGCACTATAAATACAAAGAGTATTTTTTTTCTTTGTTTTTAAATCAGCTACTTTCAGGCAAAACATAGACAGTGATTGCCAGATCTATGGCTTAGACTGAGATGTTGCGGAAAGCGATTATGGCTATCAACATGGAGTGATCAGAATAGTGTGTTCCCAGGTGTGCTTTCCAATTCAAAGAGGCACTTGAAGTTTTAATGGAAATTTGGTTGAAGCACAAGACAACAAATGGTAAAATACTATGAAAGATCATACTTTTGATTAAAGATCCAAACTTCTAAATGGAAAGAACGATTATGGCTATTTTATATTGGTTTTATGAACCAAGCCTGCATTACTTTGACAACACACTAGTCCTGAGCCACCATGAGCTAAAAAAAACACGACCAAAACTGACATGCTAAATGAAGTAGGCATTCATTATGTACTTTCTACAGATATTATCTTCCTTTACCTCAATTTTACATACAGTGTTGTCACAGGAAAAAACTGGCTAAGTCACACGGTTTAAATCAAATGAGGGTTGAAGTGGTTATTGATTTATTAATGGTACATAATTAAGTGGCAATCAGTGAGCTATACATTTGGGATCAATATCAGCAAAAGTACAGATAAACCACAATACCAGGCACTTACAAAATGATGGCAGATGCTTACAATTTTCTAAACACCCTTCTACTGCTAGCCCCCAAAATTTCTAATCCCCATGGGCACGTTCACACAGTTACCTGCACACACGCAACCTACTGATAGACAGGCCATGGCTGAGGAACTCCCCTTCCTGGGGTGCAGGCTCCCATTTACCAGCACCTCCTTTGGGAGGTGTGGGGGCTCCAGCTCTGTGCGTACCTGCCCTGGTTACTTCAGTTGAATAACAGGCAGTGAACAAGATCTCCCAGAGCCAGGTACGAGTACCCAAGGTGGGTCCCAGAAGGCCTGGAAACCCACAGCCTCTGGCAGAAAGGATACACACCCCTGGATGCAGGCTGTGATGGTGGTGGGGCAGCCTCCAGCACTGTCAAACCCCATTTTGATGCTGCTCTGTTCCCATCTTTCTCCCTGCTGTAGTAAGTTTTCATACTTCTTTTACACTTCTTTTAAAGATACCTTTTTTTTTTTTTTAAAGGTCCCATAACCTGGGTAACTGCCTGGGTACCGTTTAAACCAGCTGATGCTCCTGTTAAGCAAACTTTGTTCTTTCTAATTTCTGCTGTAGCACTACCAGTTTTTGGGCAAACATCCTCTGAGGCAGTTTTGGGTATTCCACTCACACACGCTGTTTACTCTTTCATTCCTCTCTGCCATGTTGCTAAGAGAAGGAACCATGCTGACTTCCCCATAAGCGTTACCAATAGATGATTATACATAATAAAACTATTTTTGCTGGACACAGGACAGGAGATGGGATAAATAAGTCAAAGTTTAATGGGAACTAGATGATTTTTAAGGTCTCTTCCAATTCTAGCCGTTCTATGATTCTATGGTCGAGTTGCAACAATGTTTGTGGCTAGACATATAACGGTTAGCCCTCAAAAGCAAATTCATAAGAACTAATATCACAATAAGAAAGCTTTTAGAGCTGAGCACTAGTTCATAATAATGCTGTTAAGTTAAACACAGTATGAATTAAGCACGGATTCACCACCCAGTGACATTTTATTCAGCAACAAAAAATGAGAAAGAATGCTTGCAGTAACACTGTTGTCAGAAGAACTGGCAAAACACAGATGTATAAGAAAACACGGAAGGAAAAGCAATGTTTTCAGGAACTAGGAATTATCAAAAAAATCAAGAAATTGAGACATTTTGCATGTGTAATAAACATAAAACACTCATTTGCCACAGATTAATTTCTAAGATGACACCCTTTGGTCCTGCAATGTTAGCAGACTTTATGAATACATGCAGCCTTTGGAGAAAATATTGCCTGTATTGAATCTATTATTTTGCCTAAAAAATACCTTAGATAAGTATCAGTTATAAGATAAGAAAGATGAAAATGATGATGCACGTCAGTGCAAATGGATAAATGAACTCTTGATACTTCAAAGATAGCTCAGAAAACAATCAACAGGGCAAAGAAAGGACCTTAACATAACTGCAAACCTCAGTCATGAGATCAGTTACTTCCGTTTCAAATTTTCTGTTATATATTTTTTGTCATGTGTGTACAGTTCAAACTGAAAAGTTTACTGGTAAGGAAGAAATGTGGAATTTGTTTTTAAAAGTCTCATATAACATAGAGGTCTAGGTTACATACAGAGAGGAAGTGAACAGATACCGAATGAAGCAGATCTATCGAGTGACCTGTCTGAGGATGGTTCTTAACCACACTTTTTCTGTTTGCTAGAGCAACTTTTCTCCTCTAACAACATGGTCTTCACCAGCAAGGCAGGAGCAAGCAGGTGGGGTTTCAAACCTGACACACTATCAGCCCCCTGCTGACTCCATGCACAGCCTGTGGGGTGCTGAGCACCACGCTCCCTGAACCACCCTCTGAGGACCCCAGAGGTGACAAGTAGGGATTAATTTCCTATTGGCACTTTAAAGTGCTTCAGGCTCAACTGATGTCTCCCCAGAGGGAACTTAGGAGTCTCCAGCCTCTACTGGTTAAGGTGTAGCCATCCCTCCTTCCTGGCAATGTATGGTTTGCCCTTTTGCCCGTCTCTGCAAAACTCCTCCTCATCTCCATAGGTTGCACACTGTCTCCTACAGCTCCTTTCCGTGGTGGCTACATGGCTCAGTGTCTCAGCCAGAGCACATCTCTCACCAGGAAGGCCAAGATAATCACTAGCCACAGACCCAGCCAAAGCACAAGGCAGTCCATGCAACCTGAGACCTGGATAGCCAAACCCTCCATCTGGAGCTCCTTTCTGATGTGACAGGGTGGCTGGTCCAGCAGGTGCTGGGAAACGTGCCCTGGGGCACATCATTGTCATCACTATGAAAGTCCAACATCATCTTCAGCGGTACTGCTGGGGCAGAGGGAACTGTCACACGAGCAGGTGATTTAGCTGTTCAGTTCCCTGTGCATCCTCAAATGTAAATACTTTTATAAAAATGAATAAAACAAATAAAATAATTCTACACTTTGGGGAGAGATTATAATATAGTAGATGATCATTCTGAACTCCAAGAGCAGTTTCTGTGGAAACTCACTCTCATGTAATGCAACTATAAATTTCAGGGATTGAAAAAAAAAAAATGTTTGTACATGCTCAGTGTTGACAGTTTCAGCCTTATTCTCCATGGTCTCCAATTTCCTGATTAGTGAAATATCACTTTTCCCCATTGAGTAAACTCATTTATCTTGTTGAAAAATATAAATAGTACAGTAGTGATTGACATTGAAACACTTAAGAGTAAATTAATAATTATATATTCAGCATCGGGTGTGGATACAGTGTGCAGTGTAAACAGACTGATGAAAATAAAAATAAATATGGACTAGGTACTATTCATTGAGCACAAAGAGACACCCCCAGATGCTTGTGTTCAAATAGCTGTTTAAATGAGAACTTGCATAAGCACAGGTCTGATCACATGAATAAGTGCTTTTGGGGATCTAGTCCACTGGTTCTCAACCTCTTTCAGGTATGAAGCCACAGGGCAGAAAACTGCAATTCTATCTCCCACTCAAGCCCAAAATAAGTCACTTCTGAATGTTAGATAAAAAATATCACTCATGACATCATCCTAAAGGGTAAGAAATGTTTTATATTTATATGAATAGACATGGAGGACAAATATGACCTATGGGAATATGTTAAATGTCTTCATGTGAAAATGAGAACTCTAATATTAACAGAAAAATTGTCCCTCTGAAAGATATTTTCTTTCAGCCCAACCGGTATCAACATATACACCTGCTAACATTTGTGTTGGGTAACTAGATTTACACACCTGATCATCTTTCAGAAGGGCAAATGCCTTGGTTTCATCACCAATATACAAATACTTGAAAGCAAAAGAAAAAAAAAAGCTAGCTTTTAAAATAAAATTTGAGATTATAGATTTACTAAACAGATTTGGAAGCCAGCAATATAAAAATTCAATTGCTAAAACTCTGTGGCTTTGAAACAAAGAAATATCATTATTGTTGCCTATTTAATTTAAGTAGACTTTGCAGCCTTATGTATGTTGTCAGGGAAATGGATTCGGACCATAGTGTATGCCCAGTAAGTAAACATCTCCAAGGAAAAAAGCAGGTCACCAGTGTATGAAGTAGATTTGGGAACTGTTTAACTATGTTTCTTCTCAATATTCATTATAACAAAGCACCCAGGGCATCTATTTGACTTTAAATTGTTTATTGCAATTTCCTCTCCCGACAATTTTAGACCTTTACAACTAGAAGTTATAGTACCAGCCCTCAAACCAAACTCACTCACAAAAGAGTCATGTTCACATTTGATGTGACTGTGGGATCTGAGTGAGTCTCCCAATACTCAATGCCGAAATGCTTCTAGATTTGGGTCTTGACACTAAACAGTCACAGTAGCACAATGTAAAAAAAAAAAAAAATTTAAAAAATCACTTTGATAGAGACTAGCTTTATAGTTAGTTTAATGAAGAAATTTTTCTGTTCACCCCAAACTATATCAGCGGGGAGAAAGCATAGAGGAAGTCTGATTGACTTTCATGACACTGCATATGGGTATGAAATCGAAGAATTTTTAGAAATTCAAAATTTTGGAATTTAAGTAGCAGAGAATTCAGTTGCATTTTTTTTCCCAGGGTTTTGGTTGTTAATGAGTTTGACCTTAATTATCAGAATTAAGTTCTCATAAGTGGGAGACCTTTCTGACAATAAAAGTAATTCTCCTAAAAACTCTTAAGGCAGGCATGGTACCTAGTAGAAAAGTGTCAGTATTGTAACTCAATGGAAATGAATCCAAACACTACTGAAACTCTTCTTTTCCTGTATATTCTTCATCTCGTTGGGGAGGGGTTTACTACATTGTCGGTGAATGAATCGCTTCCCTTTTCAATAGGCAATATGTGGCAAGTGTTCATTTCTACTGATTAAATAATTTCATAAGGTATAAAATAAATAAGCGCACAGGGTTTTGTAATTGTTTTTCCCAAATGAGCAGTGAGGGCAAGAAAAAGGAATGGGAAGACAAACAGACCAAAAAGTAAGAGTAGGAAATGGTATGCACAGACACCGCAAGATTAATATGTGCAAAAGAAATGAAATATTTCCAACCCAAAGCATCACTTCTCATCACACCAACCAAACAGTCTTGAGAAAAGCCGGCTCAGGAATCAAGAAAAAAAGACAGAAGATTCAGATCAACTTCCAAGATATGGAAACTTTTCTAAAGTAAGAAAGAAAATGAAAGTGGAAAGATAAAAGATCTGAGCATTAGTTTTATATTTTGCCCTTGACTTTTCTTGCCCATGAAGTCACATCTTAGTTTTGACTTTTCTTTGCTGATAGTAAACTGGTATGGCACTACTGAGATTTTGGTTTTTTCCTCCTTTTCAAATAACCCCGTATTTTCTGCAATCTTAGATATGAATGTTCACCTGAATTAATCCTTCTGCTCCCCTCTGACTATTCTTTAAATTTCTATTTGGAAAGTGTATTTGGGTTAAGGGCTTCTTAGCTGTTAATGGTTTCATGAAGCATATGTCTGCATTTCTTCAGCCACTCAGAGCAGACAACATGGTGAAAACAGCCCCATTGTCTTTTACTTGCTGAGTATTTCCACAGAGGGAAGAGAGAGGGAGTGTGGGCAGGACTGAGCGGGATATGCTCCTCAAAATCTAAAACTCTATTAAGATTCAGGATGAAAATCAGGATGCTATAACTCATTTATCTATAGACACTTAAAGCGTTCAGAAAAAATCCTAGCTTTTTGAAACCAAATACAGCTCTACAGCTATGGACTTCCACTGTCAAGAATTCACCAAGAATTTAGCATACACCTAAATAGTGTAGATTTCCATCACTCTTCTTTCATCCTCCTCTATACCAAATAAAATATTACATTCAGCATAATTTCATTCATTTCACATAATGCCATTAAAAAAACTCTAAGGACACAAGCATAAAATCTAATGTGTCTACTTCCTTTCTTGCACAAATTAAATTTGCTATTTGACTACTTGAATTCAAGTGGGGATATAGCTTCCAGTAGATTTGAAGACATCAGCAGTGAAACAACATAATTTTTGAATCATAAATGGATTTTTTTGACTGTTGGCATTAAAAGGACTGGGGCATAAAAGTGCTATATTTTATATTTTTAAAAGCAGTAATTAATTCCATACAAAGCCAACAGCTCACTAGTGGTACAGTTATCTTTCTCTATTTTCCTCAAAATCCTTATAGTAAGAAAATAAGCTGGTTTCATTCAGTAGCTGCAAACATTTTCAAATAACTACATAGTGTTAGTCAAACAGATGACAACTGACTCAAGTATGGCCAGTAATTTGTGACATCTGCTATTCACAGAAAAGAAGAAGAAAAAAAAAAAAATCACTGATCATGTCTGCCTGGGATGTTTTATTTCAAAACATGTCTAAACTTTAGAGGTAAAAATGGTAGAATCACCACTCTGAGGAGGAAAAAAAAAAAGAAAAAAAAACAAGGTTGAATATTTGTTGTGAGTGTTTGTAAAATACCATTAGCAGAAGAAAGGAAATTAATTCTTGATGGAATTCTACTGATCAACCATTCTGCCAAAGATCGGCTCTACCGCCTTGCGTGTTTTGTGTACTCCTGTACAGAATGCAAAGGTTGGTATGGCATAGTTATCCTTGTGATCTATACGTATATAAGATACTATATGCAAAAGATCAACATTAAAAGAAGTGGCTGCAGCAGAATACTAGTGAATTCACTGCCAAGATGAAGTCAAACCTAACTTGTATTAAAATTGCTTATAATTCTTTAAGCTTCAGACATATAGGTTCATTAGAAAAAGATTTATAATGCTTTCCTCATACCTTGTCAGCTCAATTCATTCTTAAGTTGAAAAATGGAGAAGACCAGACTGTGGAACTTTTTAAATTTTTTAAGATATTAAGTGATGCCACAGGTCACAAATTTGAGCTGAATTATGAGACATTCCTTTATCCAAACATGAGACCACCCTTCTGGCTATATACTTCCTAAAATTATCTATTTTTATATATATGCAATACATATATTATTTATAAAAGTATTCCTGTAGATCAAATCAAAATAAGAATATACAATTCTAAAAGTGTTTCTGAAATAACCTATGCTAGTTTTCTTCAATTTCTTTAGCTGAGGTTTAAGCCTAGATACCAAAACTATTGAAGATCTGAAAGATTGACTTAGATTACCATTTTGAATTTCATCATTAAAAAACTGCAACATACACTGGCTGACATGAAGAATGGGCTTCCGCAGTATGACTACTTTTCTGTGTTTACTACTTATAAAAATTTCCTGCATAAAAAGAAATGAGACATACATTGGAAAAGTCATTAACTTAGTTCAAAAACCAAAGGGTAACCACCAGACAAGACTCAAAAAGATGCAGTTGATAGTTTTTTACTAGCTTTCTAAAGTTTTGTTGCAGGGTCCAGAACAGAAAAAGTATAAAAAGTTTAGGAAGACGCAAGTTCAGGGGAACTGCTTCCCTTCAACTGCCTGACATACTCCAGACAAATGTTGCCATGAGTTTGACACATTTCCTTTGAGTTTGCTCCACAAGCAAAAAGCGTAAGCAAAATGAGAAAAGACAAAGGAGAAGGAAAAGGAGATATCAAGCTATAATGATTTGATTGAGTTTCAAAGTTGATCATTATAGTCCTTAATCTAGTTCCATGATTCCCACATCCTGACTGACTACCTTTCCTCTTCCAATTACCAAATACGTATGTGATATTCTAAGTAGAGCTTTCATTGCAGGGCTAACGTTAGAGCTACGTCCAGTTTAGTCTTAGCTTGGTGAAAGTATCCACGATGCAAATCTACACTCAGCTCATATCCACTCCAGTTCTACACTCAACTGTCCAATATACAAAGGCTTCTGTGAATTATTCTGAGGCTACGTAACACCACATACATGGCACCAGCTACGTAACTCAGTCAACTGCTGGAAATCTTGTTTCATCTTCTTCACTACAATTCAAAAGTTTTTCACAGCAATTCAGTTATGAACTTCCACCTTAAAATGGTCTAGAAACAGTCTCTGGCTACTGTGTTTCTTTGAGCTGAGTTTTAGCTTGTCACTTTTGCAGAAAGTGATGTTAACACAAGCATCCCTTCTAAAGGAGGCCACTCTAGAGATGGAGACACAAGGAGCACATGACAATAGCACACCTTCATTCCTTCTTTGAGAATGGGACAGTGTATTCTGCTAGCCCATGGTGATTTGACAGAATGGTCCTGTAGAAGAATAACATCCTGTACAGCCTGGAAGTTTTGGAACCTGACCACAAACATCCAATGCCTGCAGGGGATTGAGAACTTATTTGTGAGCAAAGCAACCTACAACTACTTGTATGAAGAACCTGTCACAGCTTCTTGGTGACAGAATTATGGATGAATGATTATATTTTTGTCTGTAACTTTCCTACCACAGATTTCGACAGCTCAGTATGTGCTTGTTTTAGTAAAGACGGTTCTTTGCATGGTGCTTTGCTGGGTAAATTTCTTCTCCCAGTTCACTGATACACACCCGTGCCATTACCGGTTACTGTTCTCACTGAGCTGTTATGGAAACACAGCATCAAACCTTTCATCACCTAGTAGGATATCAAAACAATTTGCAATATAACATTTCTGTTCAGGTGTTGGGAGATATAGTGGAAATGCGGTTATGTTCAGACTCACCATATATTGTTCCCTGCAACCTAGTCCATGTACCTGCCATGTGCACCATACCCTGTAACCCACCAGCAAGACTAAGCTTTAAGTTTTAAAAACCATCAAACTCAATATAGAGGTTTTAGTACCTGCACAAAGAACAAGCTGGAATAGTCAGTAAATAAAAGTCCACATTAACCTTGTACTGCAGTTGCAGTGATACTGTGGATCAATTAGGTCATTTTTATTTAAACAGTAAATGTATTTGTTCCTTAGGACAGGTACCAGTACAGCCGTAGTCTTTGGTTACAGATTCTGCTTAGAAATAGAAATGACTGGGGAGTTGTTTTGTTTCTGTTAAAAGTTGAGGCATCCACAACACCAGAAACAACAAAACCTCTATGACAAAAACGTCTGAAGCCTTTGAAACAGATTCAAAGTACAGTGATTTGTTTGATCTAATTTGCTTTAAAAGTGGATATTGAAATATTTAACACGCTTAGTTCCCACATAAGAAAATCAGCATGCAATTCCCCTCTTTCTCCCAACCCCAAAATCTCCGTC
>JAOXJK010000012.1:10190472-10267696 GCA_025774025.1 Xenus cinereus
CACGATTGTTTGCTTTCTAAGAACTAACAATTGCAGTTAGCTGCAGTGTATGCTAAATTGCATACAGGGGGAAAAAAAAAATGTCCATATTGCTCATATCACACCTTTAAGCACATGTGCCATAAGGATATACACCAGGAAGTACAACAACTCCATTCAAAGGATCAGGTCATGATTGATTACAGTCCCAGCATCCCTCTATAGTCTGCGTTTAAGCAAAACTTGCCAAGATCGGCCCTTTGCAGTATATCAATACTGCCACAGGATGGCAGAAGGAACACCTGATAATTTCACTGGCTTTGCAAATTCCCAAGATGCTGGTGAAAGCCTATAACCAGCTGAATTCTCCACTGCCCGCATTCTGTCACATCTGCAAACAACTGCCAATTACATGCAGGGTCTCACTGGCAGAACCTTACACAACATTGTGAAAAGCCTTAAACATCATCAAAATTATAACTAGTTTTAGTATTACTCATTTCCACGTTATCATCTCTTCAGAGCTACCAAAAAAAGTTGTAGTTTATGCCTTACTGGGAAAAAAAAAAAAAACCAGTTAAATTTTCAAACTGTATTATCAGTCAGTTTGCGGCAGGTGGGACATCCCTTTACACCAGTCTTACAGCAAAAGTACAGTGTGATGCACCTCCAAACATGCAGTCATAGAATAGTTTGGGTTGGAAGGAGCCTTTGAAGGTCAACCAGTCCAACCCCGCTCCAATGAACGGAAACATCTTCAACTAGATCAGGTTGCTCAGAGCCCTGTCCAACTGACCTGGAATGCTCCAGGGATGGATGGGGCATCTACCACCTCTCTGGGCAACCTGGGCCAGTGTTTCACCACCCTCAGCATAAAAAAGTGCTTCCTTATCCCTAGTCTAAATCTTCCCTCTTTTAGTTTAAAGCCATTAGCCCTTGTCCTGTTGCAACTGACCCTGCTAAAAAGTTTGGCCCCATCTTTCTTGTAGGCCCCCTTTAAGTACTGAAAGTCTGCTATAAGGTCTCCCTGGAGCCTTCTCTTTTCCAGGCTGAACAGCCCAAACTCTCTTAGCCTGTTTTTATAGGAGAGGTGCTCCAGCCCTATGACCATTTTTGTGGCCCTCTTCTGGATCCACTCGAAAAGGTCCATGTCCTTCTTATCTTGTGCGCTCCAGAGCTGGACACAGTACTCCAGGTAGGGTCTCACCAGAGCAGAGTAGAGGGGCAGAATAACCTCCCTCAACCTGTTGGCCATGCTTCTTTTGATGTGATCCAGAATGCAGTTGGTCTTCTTGGCTGCAAAGGCTACCTTCAATTCCTTCACCCCCCCAGCCTGTATTGATACCACAGGTTGCCGCAACTACAGATGGAAATCTCTGTTGAACACATCTTTAGGCCTTCTGTTCAAGGAACATGTCGTCTGTACACAACGGAAAGCAAAAGCAGGATATAACTGAGAATGAACCAGCAGGGCACTGGCATCAAAGAGCTGCCCTCAGGCAGAAAGTTATCTCAGGAGGTATTTTATTTTTATTTTCAAGCAGTTTACTACTACTAACAGGTACTCAAGAGATGCAGAGTAACTTGGAGACAGTCACTTGATAAATAATTGGACTAAGGCAACATGCACCCTTAAAGAAGAGCTTGGTATATGGGACATTGGCCTTCTTCGGTCCCATAGCCTCATGTATGGATGTTACTCCTACAGTCACAGGATCAGCAAGAGAATGAGCAGAAATGGATAAATACCCAGGTCTTTAATTATAGCACATCTTCTGCTTACTTACAGCCCTGTGATGGGGAGACTGGAAGCTTGTGTCTCCATCCCTATCCTTTTGCTCCTGCCAGAGCAACTGGATGTTCCACATGGAAATTTCTGAACTTCTGAAGTTCAGAAATATTAACCACATCTTTGTTTCTTTAACCAAAGATTACTAGATCATACTTAAATTTTTTTGGTGTAGCAAGCTGAGGAGTGAAAGTCTTAATCACAGACCCCATGGGAGATTTTAGACACATTTTTTCCCATACGAAAGGAATATTACAGGATATCATCTCAATTTTTTTCATCCTCACTGAAATCATGAGGTCTACTCTTTTTATTAGGCCAGATAATTTTAGCATGTCTGTTGAAACAATAGTTGAGGCACACCTCTCTTTCCTGGTGCATCAAGAGCCTGAATTAGGTTTCTACGTTTTTCCCTTGTTCTCTATGTATGAAATTGAAGACTTTTCACATTAAAATTGCTGTATCTCTTTCCTGCTGAAAGAAAAAAGATGAAGAATAACTGATATTGAAGGCAAGATCTCTTTGCTTTGGCTGAGAAAAAAACACTACTCATTGAAAGAAAGAACTTGTATTAGTCTCAGAATAATGATACAAAGAAAGAATAGTTTTTTTCCTAGGTTTTGGACAAGGTTGAGGATTAGGCAAGTTCAGTCAGTTGAACAATTCTATTTTAGCTAATCCAAAGAACTGAAAGTGCTGTTTCTACTACTGAATTTGAGAAAAATAATAACCATACTCTTCTTTTCCAGTCCTTTCTGCAGTATTTGTAATGTAACATATTTCCAGTCATTTCATGACAGACTTGCTAGGTAGGTTTGACTGGTAGTAAGAATCTTTTTCCTAGCAGAAAATCCATTTCTGGATTTATCCAAATGGAATTAATGGAAGCCAGCAGCCTCTAGAGCAGTTTTTATTTTTCCAGACTACCACTCATTTCCTCTTGTTTCTTCCTTGGAAAGCACCACGCACTGCTCTCTCCTTTAATAAGGCACTGGCTTAACCGATTTGAAGCAGCCCAATAGTAGTCTTAAATTAATTACAAAGTCATCCCTCCCTTCCCCTGACATCTGAAGATGACACCTTGTGGCAGTGTCTCCCTTAGCATTGTCTTTAAGAGTGATACATGATTGCAATTTTCTTCCATCTGCTAGGACTGCCAGCATAACAGCAAGCCTGGGGACTTTCTGCTGTTGCTGGTACTTTTGATGATAACAGATTTGCACCTTTAATGCATACAGCAATATTTGATGGCATACTAGGAAAGTATCAGATTTCAACCTGTTCTATGTTTGTATTTTCAGTTGCATCTTCATTCTATGGAGAAGCATTGACATATTGATTTTTCAGCATTACAAGCCCTAGTTTTCTTATCCAAACTAGGCTTGAAAGTTACGATGGTTGGATAAACGAATGCATCCTGGATTTCAGCAGCTACACAGGAGCAGGCAGACCTTTAATGATGGAGTCACTTCTAGAACACAAGCCACACACGATATTCAATCCTCTATTTTTTTGCTTTTGTTAATAAATGATAGTGCATTTTACTTGGCTTTATCAAAAAAGTCTGTTTTGTTTCACTGGATTATGGATGTACACAAACTGGCACTGTGAACTTTTTTCTCCTTCTTTCCTTCAGTGAACCTTAACAATTGCACAGATTACCCTAAAAGCAACCGTAGAGTCGATATACTAGCCATAGAAACAGCATCTTTTCTAATGGCTTTTTAGTTATGTTTTATTCATATTTCAGTGATCGGTTTAAATTTGCATTCGAGCAGTCTCACATGCTTCCTAATGATTTCACAATTGAAATGCCTTCCTTTTCTGTTACCTGCCGTTGATTGCTTCAAGTGGGTTTAATTTATTTAATGATTGAGAATACAGACCATAATACTAAATATGTTTTCATGTTCATCCCAGTGTCAATTTGTGCTAAAAATAAACATGAAAGGCTTTACATAATAAGCAAAGCATCATAAGAGCGCATCATCCACTGGAGCAGCTATGTTAAAATTATAACTCTATCGTGAGCATGGATGAATCAAGAACAATTACAACACCTCTTCACTAAGTGTATCACATATAGTTTCTTTTTTCCTCATACATGAATCAAAAATAATTCAGAGTGATTACATCTTGACGGATGGGGAAAATATCATTTTGAATTTCATTTCAGAAAGACAGGCAGTAGATATTTCAGCAAAGTTCTGATTAACTCACTCTTTAAAGAGATTGGGAAAAAATACTATTATAAAGAAGCACAATGCAAATCAATTCTGAGGTCTGCAAAAAAACCAAAATCTTCCTGTTCACATCAACTTTCAAAAGTCCTGCTCCAGCTTTCATTTTTGTATATATGAGACACTGAAAAGTCCCCTAAACATTTCCCCTGATGTTAAATTTCTTCTGAATGTAACTCACTTCATGATACAAATTAAAGATTGCTTGTCACCTTTACCACTAAATGGCTGAAGATACTAATCTACTGCATTCTTACATTTGGGGACTCATTATGGGTCCACTCTGACTCCCAAAGCTCTGGAGGACCCTAATTTGATCCTACTAGCGAGCATGAGATAACCTTTACATTTGCTTATTCAACTTTTCACACAAGATATTGCAGAAGAAAAAATTAGCCTAAAAATAGAAGCACGTATAAAACAGTAAAATAGAACAAAACAGAAGAACCTTAATGAAATTTGAATCTGGCTTTGAATATGTACTTTTAAACATTTTTAAAGTCAATTTCATCAAGTGAGTTGGAAGACATAGCCCAAAAATGCATTCTTTAATATCAAATCCTGCATATCTCACTCAATTTAAATCCAAGTAAGAACTTTACAAGAAAAATATTGCTATTAATCTCATGTAAAATGTACAAGAAAATCACCTTTTGGTGTCAAATCCAATAGTCTGCTGCAAAGCTCCTCATATCAAATGTCTTCTCAATGCCATACAACGGGTTTCAGAGTAAACATCCTTCAAGGATTATTTAGGATGACTTTTTAAAGACAAAAGAATGACTGTGAGTATATCTATCTCCGTGTTAGGGTAAATACTGCAGCATTTATCTGCTCTTTGGTCACAATTTTAAAGCCATTTTCATAACTACAGTGGCAAGTGAAAGAGAGAATGATAATGAGAATTTTGACTTCAGAACACAAGATGGCAGCCTTCAAAAGGGAAAAGGAAGTTGTCCCAAATCACTTGCAACAGTTATGAACCTTTTCATGGTGACATTAGGTCTTGGACTGCAGGAGTCCAAACTTTAACCTCCTTTACATAGGATTAATCACAGAAATCATGAATAAAAGCCAAAAAGTAAGTATGAAGCTAAGATGTATTTCATTAAGAGAAAAGCATATTAAAAGTAGCTTATGGGAAATCTTTTGCATATTTCCATCAATGACTTCTCAACAGGTTTTACTTCCAAAGGCAAAAATGCAGATGACTATTCTATAACCAAAATTTACAAGTAAAACTTACTAATACATATATATAAGATCATCCAAGAACTATTTACATCTTTACCATGCATAAATTAATTAAATAAACGCTTCCTCCCATAAACAGACACATTTTATACATGTATGGCTACCTTGCAATTTACAAGGGAGCACTTAAGTGTGAGATTTCAGTTACAAATCTAGATCATACTAATCCCCATTAAACTTCACGGATGTTGCCGGTTACCTGAGACTACGCTGAGTACACTATGCACTATGTGAAGGAAAGGTCCAGCACAGTTTACTTTCCTCCTTAAACAATATGCAAACTGTTTGCATACAAATAAAAACATAAGTCCATGGATGGCTTCATCTTCTGTAACTCTACCTATAGAAGTCAGACAAGCTCTTCCAGACTCTCATGTAGCAAAGAAAAAGATTGAACTACAGATGTCATAAGGAAACTTGGGAGAAAGAACGTAAGCCGTTAATTTTTGACATTGGTTTAACCTCCATCCAGCTTATTTACATAGTAATGACTCAATCGTAGGTTGTATATACAATCCCACAACATAATACAAGTAACTGCTCCATTCTGTGTAATTCCATTTGCATTCACATCAGAGTAATGATAATGTCCTAACTACGCCTTAATAAGTCATAATATCTATAAAATATATGTATGACTAAGTAAAACAAAATCATATTTAAAAAGCTCCTCAGTTGTTTTTCATCTTTTTAAGCAAAGTATAATCCAAAAGTAACAAACCAATACACCACAAAATTTATTACCCTAAGGGCTGTTGATAAAAAATAGACACTTTCCACATCACAGACAAGTTGTACTTTCCCCTTCTTTTGTAATCACAGCTTTTACTCTTCTTTCCAGATGCAAAGTCCTTTCCTTCAACATTACTCACTAAACTCCTTGTCTGAAGGCACCTACTGACATCCACTGTCTGGAGGAGAAATCCAGAGCTGTTTAGACTATATACTTAAACCTCCAAGTTGCTAAAATTAGGCAAAATTAATCCATATTCAAAACAGGAGAATACAAATGTGGGTAACAATAGTGAATAAAAATATCAGGGACTAGAAATTTAGATTTACAGTACTTACTTGGGATACCAGGTCAAAAACAGACAAGGAAGACTGCAACAACAGCAGGCATCCTACAAGAACCATGTTATCTGGAAGGTTTCTATACCACCCAAATACTTCCCCACAAGCCATATGATACCACAAAATGACTTGCAATACAGAAGACCAAAAAACTTTCATGTCTCATAAAGTTTAAAGACAATTTAAAGCTGGATGCTGGCATATAAAACAAGTGTGTAGGCAGGCAAAATCCTTTGCAAGAGCAAGGCCTGAAGGATGCTGCAATGAGAATCCTAACTAATATAACAGATGGTAGAGCACAGCATACCCTTGTATTCTGGCACATTTCAGATACTGCCTATCATTTGGTTGCACCTGTGTCTTTCTCTACTCAAAGATTAAAGTCCTGGGAAGCTGAACATATTTTGCTTCCATTTTTTGTCCCTTCCACACAGTTCCTCTGGCTCTTGATTCTCTGAGGTCTCCACCCAGGCAAGCTGGCATCTCAGGAAAAATGGCACGTACATTCAGACCTCATGAGATCAGACAGCCCATCACCCACCTCCAGTCAGGATCAAAAACCCCTAAACATTCCTATAGGCTGTATCTCCCTAGGAATCTATTTTCATACTCATTGTCTGTAGGGTTTGGACTCTTTTCCTTGTGCTGTCTCTGAATATCCACATAATTTAGCTTAAACTACAAGGTGTTCTCGGCACAGGGAGATCTTTTTACTTCCCTCTCGGGCTATTCTTTTTCAGAACATCAATTCTTTCATTGGTCTTTCCCCACATCACTCCTACATCGCTCCAAATGGACCCTTCCAGCACCAAAACTGGGCCCTTCTCCAGAATAAGCCTTGCAAAAGTGCTGATCAGAGTAAAAGTGTTATCTCCATACATTTGACATAACATTCCCCCTTAAACATGCCAGTAGGACACTCGATTTTTGTGTGCTATGATGATGGGACCAACTCAAGCACAGCTTGCAATTTATATCCCAGAGCATGTTTTGCTTCTTAGTTAGCCTTCCTAGTGTGTGTACTTAGTGTGGTACATTACAAATAAGAGCAGTACTTTGCACTTTGCTGGATTGCACTGCCTTTATTTCAAGCCATTTCTCCAATTTTTTTCTAAGTCATTATGGGTTTCAAGCCTGTCCTTGAATATGTTGACAGGCCCTCCTGGCTTGTATATCACCAGCCGACTTCATAAGCACGGTCTCAGCTGTATCATCTAAATCATTATGAAAATGTTGAAAAGCACCAGAGAAGCATCTCCAAACAAGCAAATGCAGCTGGTCAGTAACTGCCCCTGTCGAGGCATTTACTGGAGTTGCAGAGTGAAAGGACTCAGTGCAGGCAAAACCAGACAAGCCTGCTGCTCACAGGGTCTCCACCAGTATCATGTCCCATCTTGGAGTGGGCTTAGCTCTGTTAGTGATGCAACTTTCATATGGATAGGAACTGTACAACTTGCCTGTGAAAATCTAATTGTCAAACAACTCTTTAAAGTCATGATTTAATCATGTTTATTTTGTACGCTTAGCCCTGTGGCTTGTTACCCTGTCAAAGCATGAAATCAGCCCATGTGAAATCCATTGTCTGTTTTTCACTTGCCACTTTTTTTATCTGGTAGAGATTTATAAACAGGCAAGTGAAGTATGCATACTCCAGCCTTTTCCCAGAAATTTAAGTTAAAGTGAGAATGCATCCTCTCCTTGTCTTGCATCCTCCTTTTTTGCATTAGCTCCATGTTACCCTTTATTTTTCCCAGAACACCAGATCCTCTCTATGACTTCTTTAATATTGCTGCTCTAAGAATGGATTAAATACTTTTCACTGCAAAGGACCTGGAAATAGAATGAGGCAATCTCAAATCATCTCACTTTAACGGTTACTGACTTTTGCTTCTTTCCTGTTCCAGCAGAGTTGTCACTCCTCTGCTGCTTTTTTAAACTATGCAGAGCTAATCTTTTTTGCAGACATAGTACTGAAGGATGGAGAACAAAACACTTTCAGCTTCCTAGTAATCATCCATTGTTATCTTTCCATTGGGTAGTAAGTCAACTTCATCATTAGTCCATGCAGGAATAGATAGGCTAAGAAAAGACAGTAAATATTCTGATTTCATCTCAATTTTCTCAGATCGTTCATACTTTTATTGCATTGGAAGGGTTTTTTTGTTTGTTTTGTTTTCATTCCTAATGAGGAATGAAGAAGTTGGAAAAAAAATAAGAGAGCTCTGGATGATCTACCAGAATCGCAGGTCCCTGCTACTGCAGTGTCTGCACAGGCTGTTCACAAAACAAAATAAAGGTTAAAGTGAAATCAGGCTGTTCATGTACAAACCCGCAGAAAAAAAAAAAAAAGCAGGCAGAATCAGAAGCTGAAGACAGCGTTGCGGAAAGCAGTGCAGCTCTGATTGGAGGCACCGATCAATAATCCTGAGAAGGAAGACTACTGCTGAAAAATATATCACTAACAACAACAAAAACCCCAGGAACTGAGGAATGCAGCAGTGACCATCAATAACAATTTGGTTTTGAGAGCACCTCCACAGATGAATGGATAGATGGGACTGCACTGGTTTAGGGGAGATTGTCAGCTTTGC
Source organism: Xenus cinereus (assembly GCA_025774025.1). NCBI lineage: Eukaryota > Metazoa > Chordata > Aves > Charadriiformes > Scolopacidae > Xenus > Xenus cinereus. The sequence goes on from JAOXJK010000012.1 coordinate 10,199,400, forward strand.
TCCCTATGTATCATCATTAATGCTTCATTTTAAAAAATACCCAAACACACAAACTAGATTTCATCTTTTCTGCCTTCCTTTTTTACAAAATGGCCTTAAATCAATTTATACATTTCAGAGTTTGGTAGGCATTTCAGTAATGGAAGATGGTGTTAGTATAGCACTACCGGCTTCGTTACTTTTCTCTCTAGGAAAATCCTTGGATTTCATACTAGGAAACACATTTCAGACAAAACCTGAGTTTGGGCAGGGTTTCCATTTGAAATTTCACGTCAAACAAAATCTTTGGCATGAAGACTTACAAAAAAGGAAGGAGGAAGGCGTATTTACAGTAGTGTCTTATTTCACGAGTCATATGTTTTTGCAGCAAATCTCTGCCTTGTGCTCACTGAACACAGTTTGGTTTCTATAGTGGAGCACACACGTTCACACTTTTGAAGGAAACGAGCACTAGTGGTGTTCAAGTCCCCAGACCAGACTAGAGGTCTTCTAAGGGAAAGCACCTCCTGAAATCTGTGCCAGCCTGGATGTCAGGTTTGCAAATCAAGTGTTTTGCTTGGTAGGTCTTCTCCAATTGCACCACATTATGTGCGAACATAAACACCGCCAGAATCTAGCTGAGAAACATTTTGCCTTCCTTCAAAATCTATAATCACATTTACACAGTCTCTTTCTCTCTCCTTTACAAGAAAACATTCTGTCATACCAAATGTTCCCACACTATTGATATTTACTCGTTCTGTGAGTTTTGTTCCCCCAGGAATGGTAAAGTCGCTTGCTAATTAGGGTTTCCTCATACCAGATGCTTTTCTCCTTTGATTTGATCATATTTTATGTCTCCCTCTTGTGGGAGAAAGACTGAGATTATACAAAAGAGGGAAAGATACTATTTGAACCCAATAACCCCTTTTCACAATGTATGATTTGAGACATATGCAATACATACATACATGACTGCAGAGAACTATAAACTCAGTGTTATAGTAGTTTTTCTGTTTGTTCACACTTCACCGAAGGAACCAACTGGCAGTATGGCCACTAAAATGTAACACACCCAGCACTGCTTCACACCAGGCGCCCCAGGCTTACAGTCAAGGAACAGGTAGGATACATGGAGGAACAACCCAGCACAACTGTTCTGAACACACTGTTTCCACAACAGTCACTCCAGCCTGCACAGGCATATCCTCTGGGGTAGTGGCACAGACCAGATGGCTTTCCATTCACATTTTCTACTGTTTTATAACACGGCTATCCTCACAAAGATTTCATGCAGAGTAACAAATGCACTGATTTTCCTGAATAAACTCCCAAAGAAGCAAATTCTAACATCCCTGCTAAACCCAGCCCTACTTTAGAAATTTAAGACTTTGTTCTTAGCTAAGAAACAGGGAGAAAGAGGTGAAAGTGAGAATAACAAGGTATTTGAGAGATGCTAAGAGATTTCCTTCCATCAGTGCGAACAACAGGGATGTACTTACTTTTGACCTACCCTTGTCAGAAAATAAGAATGAAATTCTGTCACATACTTTACTGTACAGAGACCAAGTGCTGGAACAAACACACAGGATAAGAAGCGATAAGCCACCAGCCTGGGCACATTGTCGTCAGAAACAGGGTTCAAAAAGCCAATGATGCTCGAGGTCTCACAGCCAAGCGTGACAGGCACTGGGGTTACAGAGACAACAGGTGAAATTTTGAATTCCTTGAAATCAGTAGGATTTATGCATTGATTTGATTCAAGGTGCTGTGTTCCTGCATGTCCACAGAGTAATTCACATGGACAAAAATGTATTGTTTGCTATTTTATGACAGATCACCAATTCAACTTAGTATGGGAGACTTTTAAATACTTTGTATTATAAAGCGTCCATGCTAGTATTCGAAAAATTATTTTTCAAGTAAATTGAGGTCAAACCCACAAGAACCGTAAAATGTAGTACATGTTAAATCCTGAATATCATAGCACCTCTTACGTGATATATATGCCCTGTAAAGTGAATTACAAATATTTGCAGAAATTACACATCTGCTCTAAAAACGTCAAATCTTGCTGACACCAGGAAAAACACAGGAAGAGTTATGGCAGCAGTAAACTATAGATGAAAATTCTCCAATGAGCTCATTTTGATTAATGTTGCTGCATTCACTAACGAATGACAGGCAAGGTCACAAGTAATTTCAGTAGTCCTCCATACTACAACCTCCATGGCTGTATAACAAAAGCCCATATTTTACAAGAGCACTTCCCTGAGACGAACTAAAATACTTTGGAAACAGTAATAATATAGATAAAGCGGTGAAATTCACATCAGCTATTCAGATATATAAAGCCATAAAAGAATTATACCTCATATTTTTTATGAAGGATCAAGATATCTTAAAAATCTTAGTTATTATATTTTTTCTATATAGTAGTGTCTTACTTATAAAACCTTAAAAGCTAAAAGGCAATCTACAACTTTAACCAAATGAAATAAAAGTGTCTGAGGAGACAGACTACCTGGCGAAGTTGGAACATTATGCAACTTTGCCTATGGAGACAAGCTTAATTAAAGCATGTCTGCAAAAATGCTCCACTACTGCTTGAGAACTAAGTTATAAAACACCAGAAACCCGTATGTTACCTATACCTACCTGCCATTCAGACACACCCTATTTGTATAAGGCTTAACTCTGGATATTAGATAAGATGAACAGTGAGGAGTTAGTAGTTTTATCTGCATTTCACAAGGTTTTTAAAACAGCATAAGGGAATAACAGTCTCTTACTATAGCCTTACCATGTCAAGCCCTAAACAGCATGGTTAAACATTTGAACTCCCTACATATTCTTCACTATCCCACTGAAATTCACCTCAACTCGTTAACAGTTGAGAGTGACCTCTCTCTCACAATCTATCACAGTGACTTTGACCCACTCCAGCTCATTTGTAAAGGATGTTATCACCAACTAAAGCAGAGCTCCTCCTCCAAACTCCTCTCTCCCAGCATGGAACACACAATGAATAAGTAATCTCTTCAGCCAACAATTTTATTTAACATTACTTTAAGCTGCTTAAGAATGCTAAAAGTTGGTGACTTTTCAAACATAGTCAATGCCATCTGATTTTATTGGGGTTTATATCAGCTGCAACTCCTGCTTTTAATCTCAACCACTCCTATTTGCATAGCTAAATAGAAACAGACTGCTACAGGGGAGGGAAGAAGGAAATAATGCACTTTATGCATTTAATACCTGGCCATCTGGTACCTCAGAAATGTGTTCAACTTCAAAACAGCAAAAAAATAAAATGAAGGAGCCAAAAGAGGCTTTGCTACAGAAAAAATGCATTTATTCTATTCAAACAGGACAACTAGCATCTGATGCAGAGGATATGCATTAAATCCAAATGCTAATACACAGTTCTTATATGAATAGGAATACCAGAGGTAAGCGGTATCAGTGGAAACTAGAATAAAATCTCTGTCCTTGATACCCTAATTTAAATGAGTTTTTTCTAATTCTCTCTTCTGTATATCACTGAAAGACTGGGAAGAAAACTGAATACTTAAGGCATTTCCCTTCACATACGGAAGGAAAAACAAAAAATGCAGTTATTTTTAGCAGCTTCAGCATCCTCAACAACATTTGCTAGATGCCTTGGGAAAAACATATAGGTAATAGGTGGAATTTCTCATTAGCACACTATGCGACTGCAGTACCGAAGAGAGAGGGAGTCATTCTACTTTGAAGAAAGACCTTAAGACAGGTACAGATAAATGGGTTTATCTGTAGAGAAAGGTGGTGATCCTTCTACAGGAAAAGAAAAAAAAAAATAAATCAAATTGGTGAAGGCCTATTACTGCTTCCAAGAAACTTCTGAGCTTCTCTTAATCCCTCTCTTTTTGCCACCTGAATAACACTTAGGAAAAAAAGCACTGAGATGCGTTTGTTGTGTCTTCTGGCAGAAATCTGTCTAAAAGAACACATTATTTAAGAATGAGCTTTCCATCACTGCTAGATAGTAAATGTTAATTGCCCTATTGATAAAAAAAAAAAAAATAAATGTGTGCACAAAAACTGATTTGCCCAGTGCTGATAGCCTTGCTGGAGTATGCAACATTGGGGCACAAAAAAATAAAAAAAATATATACACAAGTGAAAGGTCATACAATTTCTGAAAAAACAAATCTTCCCTAAAGATCCTTACATTTAGACAGCAGTTTTATAGGTTTCGAATATGTTTTCTCAACTACACCAAAAAAAAGACAAGAATTCTAAATACAAAGTAGAAGATTAAAACTGCCAAATGCTCGCTGGAAGCAGAATGCAGAAGGAAGGACACTGGGCTATTTATTTACATAAAAGCATGTGAAAGCAATAGAGAAAGACCCTCAACAGCTTGTTCTGGCAGAAAAGAAGGGATTTTCAACACCTGTCAAAGGAACTACAGATGCAAAAGATGGTGAAATGGCACAGGTCATTAATTCTTCATAAGAGAACAAGGATGAGGTGAAGGTAGGACTCTGGAAAGGCCAGTTTCACTGTGCTTAGAGATCTGGTAGGTAGATAAATTGCAAGCTCTTAGAAATAAATCACTTTGGAAGTCAAATTAGTAAGTAGGAATAAAAAAATAACAAGAGCACAGTGGGACAAAAGTCCAAAAGATCAGAGTATAGCTCATAATATAAGGAACAGGTAAAAAGAATATGCTTTGGAGACACAGAAATAGTATGAAAACAGTCAGAAAATAGATGGTTCAAATCCTCCACAGTTTCTCTGTCTATGGTTGGTAGATCACCTCCAATCCCTCAGAAAATGGTTCATATATAATAGTAGAGAACAGTGACAAAAAAAGACCCACATACACTTTGAAAATATTTGTAAAATTTTCTCCAGGTTTTAGCAGAAAAAAATAGAGGAAAGAAAAGGTAATAAAATCTTGCAGTTGGTTCACAGATAAAACCTGTTGTAATTACAATGTATGAAAGATACGTGCATTGTATCCAACACATGGATTTTTCTGTTGGTTATTTTCCCCACAAAAGTAAGTACAATGAAAAATAGCTGCATGTTACTCAGAAGAATTATCAATATATGACCATGAGAAAAATATTTAGTATAATTTGTCTTCATTTTTCATTAGAAAGAGAACTGCGATCAAGCAATTAATCACAACACACCAAGAAAAAGAAGAAAATGGTAGGTAGAATGAGGCAGGTGAGCATTTGACCAAATTCTACATTTTCAAATCACAGACCTGACAAAACTCATTCTTAGAAAGCAAACTAGAGGAAATTTAGAACACTTAGTACTTATTTTAAAGGGCTCATAGAAAAGAAGAGTGGCTCAAGGTGGATGGAAAAAGTAAACCAAAATACCTATCTTCAGAATGAGAGAAAATTGAAGAGTTTAGGAATATGTGGACTACTCAGTTTAGAATGAAGTCCCAGAAAAAAGCTGGAGCAAATAAAAAGCACTGAGAAGATCGGACAGATTACATAAGTATTGTCAACATGGATTTTTAAAGAACAGACTGCTGAATCAAGTTGATTTTCTCCATGACAGAATAAAAACTCTTGTGTGAAGGGAAAAGTCAGTAGATGGCTTACGTTCACCTCAGCAGGGCTCTTGGTACTGTCTCACATGACATTTTCATTAGCAAGTCTAAATGAAACCTCTTTAAATTGGGTAAAACTGTTTTGAAAACCATATTTAGACCTATCAATGGATAACTGTCAAAACAGAATGTCAGAAAAGGATGTATCAAGTAGGATTCTGCAGAGGGTCTTTCCTGGTCTAGTAGTATTTATTCAGTAATTTCATTAAGCATTTAGATGATGGAACAGAGTGAATGCTTATTAAATGCGACATTTGACTGCACACAATACAGGGCCTGCAGCTTCTTTCAAGCTCCTAGAGAACAAAATTAAAATCAAAATAATCTTGAAAAATTGGAAAAATGGCATAAAAAAAGGACATGATTCAGCAGAGAGAAGTGTGAAATACTATACCAATAGCCAGGTAGAAATAATAGCTGTACAGCACAAGACATAGAATGGTTGGCTTGGATGACACTTCTTAATAAGAAATTTCAGGACTATAATGGGTTATCTGTATGAATCAGCATTATCATGCCCTTACAGCACTTGAGTTTCAGTAAAATAATATATACCATTTCTAATGCTCCATAGAGTCTAAATGCAAAGTCTAAACGTTCAAAAGAAGAGAGTAGATGGAGTGAGATGGCTGAGCTTTCTTTTCCAGTGGTCCGAGTATCAAATTCCTGAAGCACTTCAGTCACATGTTATTAGACTTACAGCACACAGAAGATATTTTCTTCACGAATAATGGAGAACTTAGACCAGCTTTTCTCATCTGGGAATCCTCTCCAGCAAAGGGAACAACTATATTCTAAGAATTTTTTCTTCTTTTCTTGAAGCTGGCCACACCACTGGGACAGGTCAAATAAGTGAAGAGAACAACTTCAATTTCATTTGGAGTTATGACATAGAAAAATACTTCTAGAGCAAGGTAAGGAATTTAAATAACTTAGTAGGCTTTTGAATATGTTTACAGAGAAGTGTCTATAAAATTGGGTGACTTTAATAAATTTTGCATCAAAATCAGACTTTGTCTTTAGTGAAAAGATAATAAAAGATAATGTACTAAAGTCATACAGTTTTGAATTCTCTTACCACAAAACGGTCATTTAAAAAAATTAGTCTATATTTGGAGAAAATAAGAAATTACATAAGGGAATGCTGGTGCACTCTATTGTCTCAAGATCCTTAGAAGAAAAGTGTCCTCTGAGCCCCATGTCATCACATTTATAGAAGCAATGAAAGAACCCCATAAATGAGGTAAATATGAAAGTCAAAATGGGCAGGATTAAAAGCTTGTTCCAATAACAAGGCAGGATTGAACGCTTCAATTGAAGCCTGAAACTGCAGGAGACTATTGAGTTTCCGCAACAGGGATGTGAACTGTACAATACTTAGTACAAGTTCTGTTTGTTTCAATTTGAGCAAATTGAGGATTTCACTCTAGATTTACTGCTGTGCTACATTTAAGATTTTGTATGTTCTGCCAAAATACCGGTTTTATATAATACACATTCTTAAGAGGTAGCTTTATCATGGCATGTCTTTTGTGGACAGCGGGGTGGAAGAGAAATAGTAAATGTCAACAGATACCTGGATTGTGTTTCCATTATGGAAACTCTTTCAGAGTAACTGAGAACTTGATAACTTGCAATGAACGTAACTTTATGCAGACCATAATATTTCCAGAAAAGCTCCTCCCTACCCCCAAAATAAACCAAAACACATCACATTTTATTGTTTGTCACCACCATACAAAATGGTTAACACTGAATACTGAGAATCTTATTCTGCTTTGACATTGCTTAAATGGGAAGCTCAGATTATTAAACAAGAGCTATCCAATGCCAGCTTTTAGGCCTGACATACTCTTTGAATCTGGACATTGGAACTCGGAGAGGTCCACTTACATGATTAAGAGCATATTAGTGCGAGAAGGAATCTATGCATCTCTAACGCCAGGCAAACACATTTTTAAACACTTCTTTTTTATATACATAAAACTGATCGTTATAAATGAAAGTTCTATAAATTCACTTCATAGTAGGTTTATTTTGCCCGTTAGTTTTCCAGGTTTTTTTTCATTTGTGTTGTTTTTTAATGCTACTTTTTCTCTGAAATGCTGTACAAGTACATATCAGGAATCAACAAGTTTTCAAAATTCAGTCTGTATGATTGATTCAGATTCTTGTTAGCCTTAGATGTCTTATCTAAGGTCTGTGTTTGTTGGGTTTTTTTCCTAAGAAGCGATGCTGTTACAAGTCCTAATGCATTAAAGTTTGTACTTTGTTTGGAAATCCTTGGATGGAAATTAAACTGCAAGTTCATAAAAACTATATTTTTTTTCAGGAAAGATGTGTTCATTCCACAATACAAAAATATCATGTTCATGTTAGGCAGAGAATCACAAAATTATGTAAAACTATCAGCCAGAGATGAATCATCACCAAAACAAGGTCTGACAATTTCTTTTCACAAGTAGATGGAGAAGGAGCTACTAACCATCTGGATGCAGCAATTTCAGATTCTCAGCTGATACTCAAACCAAATGCAAAGCTTAAGTTTCCCACCTTCACAGCACCAATGCCATCCTCAGATCCATAATACAAACATAACATGAGCATACTTCTCACAGGAAGCTTTTTAAACAAGAAATGCTTCCAGTCAGTTATTATTTTAAAAATATGAACAAAACTCAAGAAATCAAAGATTTAAATAACCTTCCATATGAGAAGCAAGTTCAAAATGGATCCTTCTTGTTACAATTATCATGATTATGAATACATTTCTATGACTTCCATGAAATATCCCTTACCTAACTAGTCTGCAGAAAGTTTTTATAATTTCTGTAAAGTAGCTAATGATTACAATTTCACATATATACCTGTGAAGTAACAGTCTTATTCTGATCTATGATAGACCAAGAGGAGTGGCAAAAGTGATAAAACTAGTCCTCCTCATATCACTAGTTTCCACAATCAATATTCCTTCCAGCATTCTACCTATAAAATTATAATGCACAAAATTCTTTACAAGAGTAAGGCTTTTGTGGGGAATATTTTAGTCCATTAAACTTGGGGATATAAGATGAAAAAAAGCTTTACAGATGTGTTAAGTCTCCTATTACATCAAAATATCAAACACAAGCATATATCTAGACTTTTAAAAGCAGCTTTTGATTATTTAATGACCACACACATACAGGAAATCTGTACACCTTTTATAACTTCTGGCCTTTGGTGACTTTTAATCATACACACACACAGATGTATATTAACCCCCATGCACAAACAGAGAGCAGTCTGAAGCAAAGGCAAATGATGGATGAACCATGAGGTCATATTGATTCCCTCTGCTGTAATGCAACTCATTATTAGAGATGCCGGCCATTAATTTTTCCTTTCTCTACAAATCCTTAATTATAACATATTAGAAGTGCATGCCTGAGTGAGCACTGCTCTAATTTGAAACTGAAACAATGCTTGTGTTCCACCATGAGCAATATTAATTAAAATCTCTCTTCTGTTTCCCCTGAACTCTCCTCCTGACATTTCCAGGTAAAATTAGATAAAAAAGTATGCCAATGTGTAAAAGTTAGGTATCAGCAAATACATCATGTAATTGAAGTACCGGATGTTGAACATCAATTTAAACGGTTTCACTTTGGAAACTGTGTGTTTGTCCATGCAATTTCATATTACTGTCTTTATTAATAACAGTAATCATATCAGGCAATCTCTGCACATTTGACGAGTTGATAATACCACAAAAGATATATGCGTGCTTTCTGGAATATTAAGTGTAATACCAACTAATAACTCATTTGTGCATTTATTGATATTCCAGCTAAGGCAAATAGAATTAAAAAGTGAAAAAATAAAAATAAAGTTTTAGAAGAATTAAACCATATACAATGAAAGCTTGATATATAAGATAAAGTAAAACATACAGCAGACGAGGAGTAATAAGCAAAATAATTGTGCAAAAATTCAGTATCTGAAAAAAAGTTTAATATTTCTGGTTTAGGTTCATCGAGCCAAGTTAGTTACTGTTTGATATCAGGTCGTTTAGCTAATTACAAATGAGCATACAGAGTTCAGAAAAGCTCTTTGGTTAAAGTATACTTCACACACTCTGCTCTGCAACCAGCCCTTTTCTCAAGGAAGTAGCTTGGTCAGCAATATCTGCACAGTTACATTTAAGGCCATTCATTCTCTAGATGAAATATGTAACAAAAATTATACTCACCAGTACACAAGTATTTTTCTCAAAAAAAAAAAAGTACACACAAACCTACGTTCAAATTACTGCTGTTTGGTACCCAAATAGTAGTACCCAGTATGTCCACTACTGATGATAAGGACTACCTCACATGAAACGCTGGCTCTGCTGAGCATGAGAAACGTTATCCCAACAGAAAATCTCAGCTTGCTTTGCTATCAGAATGATAGCCCAAAATGCTCTTAACAAAGCTCCTACTGTTGCAGCCAGAAAGCATCCAAATAGCAGTGGTTTCATTAGTGTTCTGATGACAACCTGATTAAGCAAAGTCTGACCATAAGATGCTAAATTAAGATGCTAAATTAAAGTTTTTCTAGAAATGGCCCACCATCTGAGATAATGTCGGTTGGCCTTAAGAGGTTTTCATTCTTTCTTCTGGTTTTTTTTTTAAACTAGGTGGAAGAGGGAAGATTTATATTGGATATCGAGAAGAATTTTTTCACTATGAGGGTGGTAAGACACTACAACAGGTTGCTCAGAGAAACTGTGTATGCCCCATCCCTGGAGGTGTTCAGACCAGGCTGAATGGGGGCTTTGAGCAACCTGGTGTAGTGGGAGGTGGCCCTGCCCACAGCAGAGGGTTTGGAACTAGATAATCTTTATGGTCCCTTCCAACCCAGACCATTTTATGATTCTATAAATGTAAACAGGCCAAACTGAATCAACATCTGACAACATGTCTTCCATCAGAAGTATCAAGCTCTGGAGCCCTAAACACAGGAAAGAAGTGCCCTGTTGGAGCAAGAAGAGGGCCACAAAAATGATCAGAGGGGAGAGCTGGGGGATTTGAGCCTGGAGGAGAAAAGGCTCCAGGGAGAACCTATAGTGGCCTTCCAGTACTTAAAGGGGGCATACAGGAAAGATGGGACAAACTTTTTAGTAGGGCCTATAGCAATTGGACAAGGGGAAATTGCCTTAAGCTAAAAGAGGGAAAATTTAAACTAGATAGAAGGAAGCACTTTTTTATGCTGAGGGTGGTGAAACACTGACCCAGGTTGCCCAGAGAGGTGGTAGATGCCCCATCCCTGGAAACACTTCAGGTCAAGTTGGACGGGGCTCTGTAGTTGAAGATGTCTCTGCTCATGGCAGGGGAGTGCATACTGGATGACCTTTAAAGGTCCCTTTCAGCCCAAATTATTCTATGATTCTTATGTATCACATTTGAAATAAAAGTGTATCAATCAATAGCAGCAGCATAAATTGAAAAAAGAAAATCCTATTTCTGGGCTTTTTTTGTGTGTGTTTTTTTTTTAAATTGAAACCCATTCTGTTGTCTGGTAACCTATCCAGTTGTTTGTTGAATGGAGCACCCCTCTGCAGAAAACAGGTTCTTTGTAATATAACTAACCTAGTTGAACATACAGGGGAGGGAGGTTGTCAGAAAAGATATTCTGATCACCGTTTCCAAAAGGAATTCAACTTGTAGTTTAACTGCCCCCAGTGTAACTTAATATAACTTGGCAATACATTTTCAATTAACTTGTAAGTACATTAAGCTCATGTAAAATTTAAAGAGCAAGAAATTGAATTAATACATAAATATAGCTCAAGGTCTGAGAGACATTCCCATGGTACATGGAAAGAGCCCTATGCCTTACCTGCTATTAAGCACATTCTTCAATTCCCTAACATAATTTAGTAAACTAAAATATTTCCCTCATTTCTTGGGTAAAATATTTCCAAGAGGATGCAAATTTATTTCATCCAGCCACCACACTGTCTCGTCAATCCCACCTGGGTGGCACACAATCAGCTCCCAGTTCTAGTGTTGGCTAAGATCGCAACTGTCATTGCACTGCAGGTGGTTGAGCTTCCATTTATCTTCAATTAGGAGACGAACATAACCCATGACTACATACACTCACATTCCTAAGGATGGTCACCTGCAACCCATGAGATACAAGAGCTGGCCCAGTCTTGGCCTGGTATGATTCCAGTTCTGGTGGTCTCACCTGGCCTTGCGCTCAAGTCCCAAGTGCAAGATTGTGGTTTTGTGTTCAGTGGCTTCAAAGCAGCAACATCCTCAGGTGGTTTGCAAGCGAAAGCATTATCAACTACAGCAAACAAAGCAGGAAATGCAAAGCCTAGAGACTCACTGGAAGTTATTATTTTTTTTTTTAAAGCAAGATCTAGCACAGGTTTCTGAACAGATCCCAGTACAGCACTGACCAAGTTTAATGGAACTGTTCCACTTACTACAGAGTTTAGGTTTTTCTCATTGTGAAAGCTATTTTTGATTTATTTCTCTATTTCATAGGCAAGAAACTTCTTGGTTTTATGTGGCAGAGGAGATGATTCTTGGTAGAAGACAACAAATGGCAGAGCTAAGTTTTCTCCTGCTTGGACTTACCCCAGAAAGCTTGCTTCTAGTGGAGTGGCCAGCAATGATCTGGAACTTCATTAATACAGTTACTTAAGTGTTTTCAGACCACTGATGGAAGAGCACTACTAATGCATAAAGTAGCATGGAAAAATCAAACTGAAACTAACGTCACACCTTAAAATACAAAGTAGATCTCATTCATTTAAATCAATAAGCACAGAACTTAATGGAGTCTGATATTCTATTAATTACTGCTGCTAAGGCAAAGGGAAATGTTTTATAAAATAGCCTTTTATGAACCACAGCAACGGTACTAGAAAAAGTACTTTATAATCTTTGAAAAAGGAAGGGAAATATCAAAAAAATTAGCATTGGTTAATGCTGTGGTAAACACCTATAGAGAGTTATGACAGCAAGTTCTACAGATAATTTTCACAGTACTTAAGGTTAAATCCGGCCGCTTTCAAAACATGAAATTATTTAGGCTAGCCAGAAACATCAGTTTTCCATAAAATACTCCAGTATTAGAACAACAAGTTTTCAACAAACCCACTGACAAATAGCTGCAATTCCCACAACACTGATGCTAGTGTATTCAGTGACAATAAAGCCAAACAGTTCTTTAATAAATGTGTTGCTACGTGTCTTAATTGCTGTCCTTTAACTAAAATTAAGAGAAGACTTTTGAATTGGCTATATACATTCACTAACATTCAAACTGGTCTGCTGAGCAATCGCAAAATAAGGCACTGCTCTGCTCAGGAATAAATTTTAGCATGGTATGTGGAGCACAGCTCCTTGCTCCAGCATCAAATGTCCTCAGACTTGTTCACTTTAGATCAGTAACAGGCACCTGGGAACAAATGAACATTCCATTATAGAAGCATTGTGTGTTGCCACTAAAAGGGAAATATTTTCCTTTTACTAGCTTTGCATAGTTCATAAGGAGTAACACCTTGTGCATTGTGTACATGTGCGTGAGGAAGAAAAGAGTAGTGGAAAAAAATGTATTTGTGTTAAAATATAAAATGCATAGAAAAAGATATTGATAACCTTGGGATAAAAAAAAAAGCCTACCACCACACAGTCTAAGCCCTTCCTTAGACTTAGGGCTTAGACTCTATTTTATTGTTATATTGTTCTTAACTTGCATTCGGTACAAAAATCACTCTATCTAGAATATTCTCACTGATCTGAACACATGCACTCCAATCCAAATCTGGGATAAACCCAAATCTTTCAGAAGGCTGCAGAATGCTGAAGATCCCAAAATACAATAGTGACTTGCAGCGTAGCAGCAATGCTCAAACCAGTCACATCCCACAGGCACACTCGGAAAAAGGCACAAAACTTTTCTGTATCTTGGCAAGGAGGGGATCGCAGCATACCCCACTACCACTGAATACCCATATCATCAAAATCACTACGTACATCCTTATGTAGATGCAGTGCCCTGATTGACATGAAGACCACGAATACTCACAGTTCTGCTTCTGTGTACTAGCATAAATCCTCAATACTAAGTCTCCAGGAGCCAGACTGCAATTGAAAGTCCAGCCAATGCATTGAAAATACCAGTACAAACCCTGTATTTTTCTCCTTTGAAAAATACGATCCCCACTCCCATGTCCTTGATAACAAACTGCCTGTGAACAAGCCAGGAGTCCGGTGTATTAAGTGTGTTGTGAGCATCAACTGGATCCAAATACTCAAAGTGAAGGTATACTCAGCATCTTTCTAAAAAGCGGCTCTTGGCCAGTAGGAACTGTGAGAGAGTTACAGTTATGCATATATATATATATGAAAATTTACAGACATATATAACCTACTGACTAGCACTCTGTTCAGGAAATGAGAAATCTAAGTTCTTCAGTATGAAGAGGGTTCACTCCTGTATCTGCCATATCGCAGGACAATCCCTACCTATTAGGCTTTAAGAGAGGCTGGGACAACTCTCCTTTTTGCTGAAGGCACACCAGTGGATAGAAGAGCTGCAAGGAATCAGAAAGAGAGCAAGAGGAAAAGCATGACTCGGCACCCTAATAGGATATTCAACTGGAGAGCGTGCAATTATAATTTCCAGCTTCTGCTCCCAAGATTGTTAATGCATTGTACATTAAGTAGCTATTCAGTGAAAATTTGACATAATCTTGGGAACAGGACTCAATCACAGCGTAACCACAAGGGTAAAATCCTATTCCCTCTTGTCCTCTTTTTCCAGCTCTGCAAATCTTGTCGTATTTTCTATACAATGGCTTTAGCAAAAGGGAAAGTCTGTCTTCGCTCTGTGCGGTCTGTAGATTAGTAATTACCGTGCTACCCCTAGGAGTTAATAAGGTCTTAGACTGTACTTGTGGGTGTTCCTGCTGGCACTTTTTAAAGCAGTGGCATGTCTATCAACCATGGTTTGAGAAGAAGGGAAGGGTGCAAGGCAACAGCTACTACTGCCAGCAAAAGTCTGTCTTTCCTGGCTTCTTGTGGTATCAGATTCTTTGGCCAAGGCTACACCATATTTTGCTGTTGACTGACCCAACTGGACTGGTACTTGCTTTACCTCATTAGAGCAAGTTTCCTTCACAGGAGGTAGGTTTTCGATTTCACTTTCAGACAAAGTAAGGGGACAGCGGTTATCCTGGGGAGTGCCAACTGCATTAGCTACTTTGTACCTCCCAGTTCTTTTGATTTGCCTGGCGGTACCAGAAACTGGCCATTATCCAAGACAGCGTGGATGGGATTCACGTGGTTAAAAGCAGGTCTCATGTACAGAGCAGACCTAGTCAACCTACCCACTTCTTTTGCAGAGATGCAGTCAAGGGAACAATTTACCTCCTCTTACAGAAAAGATCTAAAGCATGTTAGATCAGTTGTCACCTAAAAATGCCCATTTTACTCTCAACTATATGGCAAACTTTGGGCAACCAGCTCAGAGACTGATAGCCAAACTGCAAACATCTATGATTAAGCCTGATGACTCCCCCCTCCACGTGTTTCTGAAGCAGAGCTTCCTCTGGACTTCACCCTTTGGCCTCCCATACGCCAACACAAAGATACTGACCATGCTTTGGGCCAAAGGAGAAAACAAGCCAATCCCAAAAATACTCTGGGTTATTTCACAGTGCTTTGGGCAGGAATCTGATCAAACCTTATACATTTAGAGGTTCTCTTTCCCTACTCAACTCTCACTAATTTAAACAGTAATTTGAAGTAACTATCATCATCAGAACAGTCCGAGTACTTACGCAAATTTGCAGTTCAACCATAAACTTAAATCCATATAGAGTACCCAAAGGAAAAAAAAGAGAGCACAGTTCACCCATTAGATCTAATGAAAAATTTCAAAAGCCAATCACTAGTTTTTCAAAGGAAATTAAACACACAGACACCTACTTTGTTAACTGTTAGAGAATATGTTTATCAAATTCAAATGTCAGATTGCACTTTGCTGATACCATTGATATTCTGGAAGAAAATTCTCTTCAGGACCAATTTCTTTTCAAAAAGAAGTGTAATTGGATGGAGTAGGCTAGGAATGGCTATCATAGATAACATACACGGTAAAAGCTCTAAGAAAACTGAAATAAACCCATAAATTATTCTGAGACAAAATTAAAGGAGAAAAGATTAATTAAGAAACCTGACTAAAATGTCTCCAAAAGCGAGGCTGTAGACTGTTGGCCATGAAAGAAATGTTCCCTACAAAGCAAGCAGTGAACTCAGGATTAATTTAGAAAGTGACCCAGGATCAGATTCACTCACTCTCAAACCTTCTCCACCCAGGACATTTTAATGAAAATGCCCTCTCGCATCTGCCCCCATTATTATACGGTACAGCTCTGCTAGTAATGGCAGAGTTATGATTAATATAACAGCTCCTGCCCTAGGAATTGGGTTGTTCACATCTGAGGTGGTAAGATCTGATTAAGGCCATGTTAAAAATGTTCATGATGGCTCAAACTCCATCACGACAAGCTGTGTCCCCACAGTAGCATGCAGTCCAAAAACAGTGCAAAGCACGATTTGTCCGGCTCCCAAATTACGCTCCAAATCTCCTTTAGTGCATTTACAGAAACCTTTATCCCTGAATTACAGTCTATGTGCTCCTATACACTGATATAGCAAATGACCCTAACTGCTCCATTACTTTACAAAAATTGAACAGCCAGAGTTCAGGCCAGAAGAGATCATTTGGCCATTTAGCCAAACTGCTCATGCCTCTCAGCCTTCAGCTTCACTCCTCTGCTCATATCAACTACCCAATGCTGCAGAAAAACACATTCAACTAAAAATACATTTAAAACAGAAAAGACAGAAGACAATCAGGCTTCTTTGAAGACAAGTAACAAATAATCTACTGCCTACTTTGAGTTATTGCCCACCAGTTCACATTAAGCCTGTTTTCTTGCTTTGAAGAGGTTCTAGTGCATGGTATTCACTGAGCATTAAAATACTATCACACTAGTCATGCAATCTCACAATATTCTTTGAGAAATTGAACAAATTGAGTCCTGTGTGCCTTCACATTTTCTCAAACCTAAAAATATTTCAGCTACTCTCTTCTGTACACCAATAATTTTGAATGCCGGCATGACAGTTTTATGCAACATTATGCAACAAGTAGCCTTATCATTAGACTTGATAAAAGTTAAGTCAAAGCCAACCCTCCACATCCCCAAGTTACTTTTTGTTCTCATATCATGAATTATATTAACATTTTTTGCCATAATACCAGAGCAAAAACCTGTATCAAGTTATTTTCCACCCATGTCCATTACTGAGGAACTGCTCAGAAGACTGTGCTACCCTGTTGTGCATGACATGCATTTTGCCCTTCTAGAAGTACATCTTTGCAGTTGGGTTTACCAAAACTATTTTTGCTTGAAAGCACAAGACCAGCCACGTCCACATCAAAAACCATTCTACCCACTCCTTGTGTCATTTGCAATTATTTAATAAAGAAATTATATATTTTGTCCTTGTCATTTGTAAAACCAAACAAAGCTGAGCATTGCTTTAAAATCCAGTTCATGACTAGCTTGACATTGGTCAACTCTGGCTGAGAACAAGGCCAAACCAACCAAGCCATACTCCTACTGTCTTTGCTAGCTCTACTTCAAGATCTTTTGGCTTTATGCCATTATTTAAAAAATAGATGTACATATCCTTCTGTTAAATGAACTTATTCCATGGCTCTTTTTTCCCCCCAGTAATTCATGCCCTTTAATCTCTTAAGGAAATCTTATTCCCTTAATAACAACAGTGACATTACAGATGGGTTGGTTTTTTTTCCTTCACAAGAGATCTTGGCAAGAGAGAGCACAGAGAGTGAGAGGATAATTACATCCTAGCACTAGAAAAATATATTTAACTTCATTGATCTATTTAAATAATGCAATTATTATTTTAGTTTAAGCTAATTTAATTAACATATTTAAGTATATTAAAGAGGCAGAAGTTAAGAAAAACCAACAAAATCTATTAGACGCACATTCTGTTTTTAACAATTGTATATTCACAATGTGTTCAGTACCCTGGATATTAGATAATTATTGTTTAGTTGCTTTTATACTTTCTGCATCCTCACAGTCCTCACCTGTCTCCTTCTGTTTTCTATGTCCATTGGAAGTGGGAAAGGAAGCTCATTTCTGCTTGTATTGCACCTACTACATGACTGAAGCTCCTTGTTGCTGTAGCTATATAAATAGCAAAAACATGAAAGTGTGTATGATGGGGAAAATATGTTGATTATTCATGTACATAAACATATACCATACCTGCAAATTATCATGTTTATAATTACTATTGAATTAAAAAAAACCACAAATGAATTCAAGTCCAGCTTTGTGTTCATTACAATCTCTGTAACAATTACAGATCTAGTTAGCTTCCTAATTTGCTTTCTGAGAACTTAAACTAATGCTTAACTTTAATTTAGGTGAGTTATGCATGAACCTGAGCTTTTTGCTATATGTTTGGGAAGGGGAAAAGAAAAACTACAGTATGGGAGCTTAAGTCATTGAAAAACAAAAGACAAATCAAGAATTTAAGGAGGATTTTTTTGTTTTTTAAATCTGAGCTTCTATACATTAATGAAAATTTCTTCTTTTTTATATGTACACATACATATATGTTTTTTTATATATATATTTGTTGGAGTTTGGGGTTTTTGGGTTTGTGGTTTTGGGGGTTTTTTGGTTTTTTTTTCCCCCCCCTTATTTCTCAGATCCGGTCATTCTATACGCAAAGCTTCCTAAATTCAATTTTTATTTTGTACACGTGCACTTCTTTCTATTGCCAGGAGGCACACCCAAAAAAAAGAAAAAAAAATCAAGGAAAGAAAAAACTGACCCTTTACTCCAGAAGAGTTTGCCTTGACATTGCAACAGATACAATCACCCCTACGTATTGCATGTGAAAACCCCAACTAGAATACAGTTGCGAATAGCAGCGAGATGAGCAAAGGCCTAGACAGAGATTGGTTTGTCTTTTCATTCCCAGTACGAGGCACTTGCTGAACTCAACTCTAAAAAATAGCCTGAATCCTTTCTGATCAGCTGCCCAGAAACTTTCTTATGAATCCAACTGAAAACTTAAAATCCAGTTTAAAAATACATATTTACATATTCCAACAATACTGAAGTGTCATTTGAAAACTGGTGAAAATTTCAGGGTCATTTCTTTGCCGAACTCTGGATGAGCTGAGTTTCCTGTAAGTTTCAGTTCTGAACTTGAACTCGCACCTTTACAAGCCTATCCATTACAAGATAAAACTATTCATCTAAGCAGCTGCATACCTCCTACACAGCACACCTTAGAGTGAGTCAACCACACCAAGTGGTTATGTAATTTAATTACACCTTTGGATAATCTTTGTAAAATCAGGATGTGCTTTTAGAGATTGGAAGACCCATAAAGCCTTTGAAAGGAATGCCACAAGTCCAACACTTGTTACATGGATAGCACATATTCTTTTGTCTTCTTCTAGGACTGCAAAACTTACGAGGTAAAAAAGTTGATGTATCTTCCACTTTGGGTACCTAAATCCAAATCTTTATTAAAAAAATTAAATATTAATTAGCAAAAATTAAATATCCACATTCTCTCAAAATAGATAGTTTAACCCAATACCTTGTTTGTAAACAAAAAGCCCAACTCTTGCATAACAGAACTTAATTTTATGCATTCTTTGTTTGAATTTATAAAAACAGTTTTAGAAAAATGCATCTTTTGTTGGAAATAGCTAAATTTGTTTTTTCTAAAGGTAAAACACAGACCACTTCAAAAACCACGCTTCCTCTGGCAACACATGAACCACAATGCAGATGACAAGTCATTTCAAATTAGGTTGCACAATCATAGGAGCAGAAGCTGCGGCAGAGACCCTGCAGTGAGGGCCAGACAAACTGAAATACCCACAAAGTGTGGAAAAACATAAATTTAGTTCTGGAACTGAGCTAGTAAGGAAGCTGTTTTGCATCATAGTTCAGACAAAATTGCTGACAGCAAACACATTAGTTCCCTCTCCCCCAACAGTCTGCCCTGGATGCCCGTCTTCCTCCCTCACATAATTGTGCAGGCATATTACTTATCCACCAGGAAGATTTATTGAAACCCAAAGCAGATTTGAAACAAGGGCTCTGAATCCAGAGAAAACCCCAGATGTGGCACAAGGAAAGCAGTGGGTGCTTCTGGCTGGCATGGGAGAAGAGACAGAAACACCCCCCCCCAACAGCAATGTGGTTGGCCTAACCATAACAAATTGCACCCTAAAATTCATTTCTGAGAAGACCTACTCAGGTCAAGTCCAGCACTATGACTCTAAGCTGGTCCAGGTTCCAGTTTCAAGACCTGTATGGTCACCTTCATTCTGCTATAAAGCAAAGTAAAATAGAAAGGTTTGCGTATTGCAGACAGAACTTCATGTGTTTACTTTGAAAAGGTAAATAGTAAATTTAAAGGAAAGTCAGAAATTAGCGGATGTAGCACAGTATTCCCAGAATTCCAGCAAAGTGCTTAACCTGAATCTTTGCTGAAATTTCTTTCACAAATGACTTTCCCCATCACACGTGCACTATGTACTATTTCTTCAGGTCAATTTTTGTGCCACTTTTAAAATAAAATGGATAGGAAGTTAATCATTTACATGCTTCTATAGAAATCATTACTCTAACTTTCTTGTTAGAAAAAAAGAACATCTAAATTTTTCATAAGAGCAGCTGTATCCTTAGCGCAATTCATTTCTTCATTTAAATTAAGATGAACAGATTTAGATGGATTGATCTAAGCTATTTCGGTCAATGTGTTTACCAGACTTCATAAACCACCTCCTCGCTTCTGTTGTTCTCTTTTCTTCTTCATACGCAATACAATAATCCCATGTCACATCAACTTCCAATGCTGTACACTATTTTTCTCCAAAACAAAAGGACATGCTTTTGAAGTTCCTTTTGCTTCACACTATGAGCCTCTCTGAACATTCAGGGAAGCATACAGCAATGATTAGTGCTGTACTTCTCATTAATGTCTAAATGGTAGGAGAACAATGAGAAGAAAAACATTGCCAAGTCACCGCAGAAGAGGACTAATTTTTTTACAATTACTACTGCAGATTTGTTCCAAATCAGAACTGCCATTATACTGTCAAGGAGATTCAAGTTTCAGAAAGGAAATTGCATCATTAGCTGAATACCAAAAAGTCCAAAAAAAAAGTAAAGAAAAGCATTTAATGTATATAAATCTCCGTTCATCTGTTAAAACCTGTGGCACATTCAACAGGTCACATTGTATTTTTGTGCACAGGGATCCATTTTATTATATAAGATTGCCTCAAAGATATTTGCATAGAAATCTTTCAAACTACATAATCATTAGCATTGGATAGTACAAATCCACACCATAATACACATGAAAGGCTTATTTCAACAGCTACTGCGTATCACTTTTTTTTTGTGAATCAGTAACAGCTGCAAGCCGAACTAATATTTAAAACCTCTCCAGTTTTAGACACACTGCAGCTACCACAATTGCCTTTCAACAGGTGTTTTCAGCAGCAACTGAAGGAATTTTGAGATCTTCACAGCTCTGTTTTCATGTATTAATATGCCCCTTCCCATCGTCTCCAGTAAACAATCACCTAAGTGTGTGGTTTCTAACTGATTTATAATCCTCAGAGGTACGGTCTTTTATGAAGCAAGTCAGGAACTAAAATGGAAACGCCACCTGTGAGGCATTAACATTTAGTTCAAAAGTGTTATTCTGCTAAAAGAGCAAGCATTGAAAATTAAAGCATTTACTGTATAGGGGATAATAGGACTGTTGTTGCTTTTCAAACCATCAGAAACAGAGCACTGCACCTAAAAATTCTATGCTCAAGGTCAAGCACCTAAAAAAGAATAAAAGCTTCCATAGGTTACACTCCTTAACCCAGTCCTTTGTACATACGCATTATGACAATATTTTATCCCTCTACAACTCTTTTCCCATTCCTAGTATAGTCAAATGCTCATCATTAGGCATCTTGATCTGTAGCTGTAGAAGGTGCAAACTGATTTCTTGCTCAATAAAAACTTCTTAGAATTTGAAAGTATTATTTCCTTGTGGATTTCCACTAGAGCATCTAAGATAAGGAGCAAGATACAGCCACAAAAGAGCATGTATAAGCAGGGATCACAATTCACATAGCCTTCCCAGTAAATATTCTCCTGCAGTTCTGTATGTGATTGAGTTGGGCCTCTAATGATTATGACACACTATATTTCTGCTGATTTATATGACACATACCTGGTAAAAATGCAGTGACACACACCTGAACAATTTTTTTATGAACATAAACAGGCATTTCAGAAACCTGTCCCATTACACACTTTGTGCTAGTATGAATTAAATCACTTATTTCTGTATTGTATTTGTGCTCTCCTAGCAAATGGCTACATTTTGAACCACATTTTGATGTCTAGCACTGCACACTGCTAACAAAAAGCACCACCCCAAAACCTGGAAAGCCAGTTACCACACCAGAACACACAAGATGAACAAACCTTTTCCTCTAAGCAGCACATTCTCTGGCTTTCCCAAATCCAACTGTATGCAGACAAAAGGAAAATAGTGATAAGAAAATGGGCAGCCCCAAAATAACCTGTAACCTCCCTGAATCCACTCCTTTTGCACCTGTGACTGACTGACGAGGAGGTAATTAATAGCCTCCTCGCACTGTTACATACCAGTCACAGCTTGCCATCGGTTTTTCCAGCTCTTTTGGCAAGGCAGTGCTGGCCCGTGAGCCCATGCCTTCTGCAGGATTTGTGACTCCCGAGGAAAGGCGCTGCGCAGTCGCGCTGCCTGGGCTGTTCTCCAGCCAGCTCATCCAGAGCTGTTAATAGTGAGCTCATTGCACCCAAGACTTTCAGCCTCAGGTTTACTTTTCAGTCCCGTAGCCTTTCTCTGGCGTAAGTACAAAATGTTTTCCATACCATCTGCTCATCTATGATATAAGCAGGGTCAGCACAATGTTACATCAAAGTAATTTACACCTATTCATGCTGACTTACCAATAAATAACACATCAGTACTCAGATGAATCTATCAACAGACTTCCTAAGGTGTATAACCATTACTGAGAGAAATCTCTAGCTATACTGCATGTGTAACTGCCAATCACACCATATAATAAAAGGATTTAACAGCTACCGTTTCCTCCAGCTACCATAAAAGCACACTTAAGGCTAGTCATACTGTCGTTATGCTGTAGCAATCCTAGTTTTAAGAACTCAGCTCCACAGCCTTCTAACAGGTTGCTTTTCTATTTAAAAAAGAAATTAAAAAGGAAGTTGTCAGCCTTCTGACTAACTGAACCAAGATGCTCTATTACTTATGGGGACAGGACATTGGTTCATTGTGTTTTCAAACCTTGAGTTTCAAAATTCCCTTTCCTTGTGAAATTTCAGGATTTACCGCAGCAGCCCAGACTATGAATTGTGCTTTCTGGTCAGCCCTACCTGTCACCACCCGTCAGTGATGTTCACAGGGCATATTTGGATGCTCAGCTGTGACTTCTGTGTGATCGACTCTTCGCTTGCTTCTGAGGGCTGCCTGCCTCAGCAGGGGACAAGAGGGAGAGGTTGATGAGGAGACAAGAGACAGAGCTGCATTAATGCAGGAAAATGAAAGGTCAGAACTCAAGGAGGGACTAATGAAAGGGAACAGGAGGAGAGAGCAATTCATTCTGGGGGAGAACAGACTGTTCAGTATTTTAAATTTCATGGGAAGATAGGACTCTTCTCTCAAAATTAAGCTTTTTTTTTTCCTAATACAACAGTACTGCTACAGCAATTCACTTTCAACAAAAGTAGTACTACTATTATAATAAAATATGAAATAAAAACACACTAAATTATCTCATAACGCAAAACATTAAATGTTTCAGCAAAATGCAATTTCCCCTCTACTACTACTCACAAAAATATCATAAACTGTAAAACAATGCATAGTTGAAAATTAATCTTTTAATTATGGATAGAATTCATGTATTTTAGCAGATTTAGATTTTTCCTCCTTTTATTTGCAACTATTTATCATATAAAATTGCAAATAAAACACAACATTTTGATCATATAAGGCTGTTTTCCGCCTATTACTGACCGAGGATGAGCATTTTCTGTATATTCATAAAAGAGTTAAAACAAAAGTACTGGCAGACCCTTAACAACATCAATGCCCCTAAATGCCCCTCTCATAAATTCATCTGTTTAATAAGAATGTCATCTAATAAGCAGGTCAGCAGAGAACTGCAAAGCAAACAGGGTAGCTCTGCTGCTGCAACTACTCCCCAGACAATACTCTCATCACGTAGAAGATAACCATATATATATATAGCATAATGGTTATTACAGAATAAGTCATTTTAGCTGTACATTTTCCAGACAGCGAGTACTATTATAATTTCTCCTTTAAAAATTAATTAGTTTGTTAAAGCCATAGTCTTAAACGTGAACACTGTATACCCCTGCACTGTCTAAAAATGGAACCTTCCTTATTTCCGCATCTGTTATTATTACAGCAAAATAAACCTGTGTATGGGAGAAGGGAAAAAGGATCAGACCTGGCCAAATGGGACAGAACGATTGACTCACTATTAGTAGTTAGAGTTTGGTCCAAATTATGCTCCCAAAGCACATTCAGCAAAAGATTTTTTTTGGAGGTGTTCAGTTCCAGGTTTGAAAAAAAAAATAAAATATGAGAAATACCACTTCTGCCCTGTTCTTAGCTGAAAGGGCCTGGTGAAATATCCATGCACCTACAGTGTCATGCTGTGGGCACATCTCCAGCCACAGGAGGATTTCACAAAGCCACATTGCCAGCCTGGCAGTGAACACTCGTGGTTGGGAGATGCCTCCCACCAGCAGAACAGCCATAGCTACAGCCCAGGGGAACTTCACTACCCAACCTCACACCTCCAGCCACAAGATCCCCAACACATTACCTGAACCCCCTGGCAACCAGAGCACTGTACCCAGCAGTGAGGTGCCAGTCTGGGCCTCTGCCAGGCCAGGGGGAGAGAAGGACCTTCCCTAGAGCAGGAGGAAAAATGAGACTTGTGCTTCTGCTCATGGATTTTCTGATCATCAGGGAAGAGATCCTTAGTGGGTTATGGAGTTTCATCAAGGACAAGACACACTCTGTAAGCCGAGTTTAACTCCCAGTATCACCTTAGCTCTGTGCTCACAGATTTTTGAGGTTAGCTCATATATACGTAAGGTTAGCATCTCTATAAGATACTACCACATGGCCTCTGGCAGACGACTTTCTATTTTCACAAAGGTCCCATGCAGACTATGTCTGGCCAACATTAACATGCCTCTGGCCAAGAAGATACAATCCATCTTAATAATCAATCTTATTTCACCTTCTCTCCATGCAAACCAAGGGCTGCAAGCCTGGAGGTAGACCTTGCTCACTCCTGCCACCTGTTTAGAGTGGCAGAGGAGACACTGTTTCTGACACACGCCCAGGTCTTCCCAAATGCACGAAGAAGATAACTTCAGCTGGACCCAGGGTATTCCTGGGATGAAAGCAAGAGGCAAAACACCAAGGGCCAGAGAGGTTTTCACCAGGTGCGTCTAGCCCAGCTCCATCCCAACAGGCAACCCTCTCCTTCCTAATGCCCACTGGGCTGCACAGCCCACACAGGACACGGCCCTCATAGGGTACAAGGTAGAAAGGGGAGCCCAGGTCCTCCTTGCCAGCATCAGCCACAGACACTCTGAACCAGACAATCCAGCCACAAGAGTCTGGGAAAAGAAAAGAGCAAGTGTTAATTTCACATTAGCAATATTCTGACCAGAGAAGGGAAAGGAAAAGACAGACTCATAAGAGTCAGGCTGCCTGCTTTTGCTCATGTAGAGGCCAAGGAGGATGGGGAAGAAGCATCTGGAAGTTGGAGAGAGCAGCCAAGACTCTCAAACAAGGCTTGGGATTTGGAAAGGGCATCCTAGCCACAACAGCACAAACAAGGTGGATTTGAGAGAGCTGTATCTGCCGAGGCTGTGCCCAAGACCATAGTATCTTATTATTGTCCAGGTAACAGCTTATTTTAAGCATGTAAGTTTTCAAAACCTGTAGAAACTATACCACAGGCATGGATAACACAAACATAAGTTTAACTGTTCTTTTATATAGTAGGAGAACACCTCAGTATTAATTTTCTTGTAAGACTTTTTGCACATCACATTTCACCATGATTGTGTTGTTCACGGTTACACGTGAACATTGTTTTAAGACAGGTGGCATGCCACACACACAAAAAATTGTATTTCAACAAGTTATTTCTAAGATATTAGAAAACTTATAAAGTTCTGAAATAATAGTCGTTTTACAAAGAGAACCCAAATTCTTTAAAAAAAAAAAAAAAGAAAACACACAAACCAAAAACCCAACACTAAATTGTCAGTCACTGCTGCCACTTGTGGTTGATGCTGAATTATTCTAAACAGAAAAGATTTGCAAAGTTGCAAGCGGTCACATAAATACTGCAAAACTTTTTCATTTTTAATTACTTTTCTAAGTCTTGATATTTTTTGTTCTTTCTTCTCTTTGGTACCTGCCAGCTCTATCAATTTTTCTGAATCTCCTGCAGCTATGAAGTTCTTTGATTCCTCTGTTGCCTATTACAAAAACCAGTCCTGATCCCATCAGCTTTCCACAACCCATTATGTTATTACTCCTTGTTATTGTACACCAGTTTCACTGATTCTCTTCCATTCTCTGAGAACTAATTTTAACAGGAAAAGGTACATGGCTCCTATATGGCAAATTAGTTGCATTTCTAGCTCTCTCAGACAAGACAGTTTATTTGGATTTCCTTTCTATCATACATAATGCCACTACATCTGATAATTCAATCATCTCACAGGAACAAAAAGAGAAAATACACCAGGTATTTGAAAACCAGTACTAAAAGCTTCTTCCCAAGCCATGTTATTATTACCCAAGCTCACCTCAGAGTACGGAAGCATTTTTTAAGAGACTAAAATTTGTCAAAGTAGTGAATTTACCTCTGTAATGTTCTTGCTTACCAGTTTCATGTTGTCTGCCACTTAAATAACAATGGACACACAATGAAGGCTATTAGCTAATTCTGGAGTAGAGCTTGGCATCTGGCTTTATCCATTCATTCAGAATTTCCCATATTATTGATGAAGCTGCCATTATGGCACCCATCCACAACTCCACACACCATATTGGCACCAACCCTTCACAGATCACCTTTCTACTTAAGTAATGGTATTTTCTGCAGAGTCACAGAGTGTGTTGCTCCAGTTATGCTTCTCTTTGCAATAGCTTCAATCATGACCCTGACGTTATAGGGCTGTCAATCAAGCCTGTCTGGGTGACAGCTCTACACTGCTATCACCTTTCATCCTATCTTAACAACTTAGCAAATGCATCGGGCGAAACAAATAGCAACGGGATTTAGAGATTAGCTAATTCATCCAGTTACTGTTGAACCACTCCTGGTTCAGGCAAGACAACGATAACAGACTAAACCTGTTAAAACAGGCACAGTGATTGAGATAGCCAGACATCTTAACGCACTACGCCTGCCGACTGGCTCCACTCAGCACTGGTGACCAACAGTCTCTCAACTGCTCAGAAATACCAGGTGAGAGTTATTTACATACAAACAAGCACATCAGCCCATCACAGAACTATTGAGGTTTAGAAAAAAAAAACCCCACAACTCCCATCATTCCTACAGAACAAGCATGATGTCAACTTAACTGACTTAACTGTTGTGTCTTCTGGCCTTTTCTGACATGTTCTTTCATAAACTCCCACTTCAGACAAAGCATTTAATTTTTTCAGACTTCATATTCTCTGAGAATAAGGTTATCAGGCCTCAAAGTATTTAGAAGATTCAAGAAAAGAAACTTTCTTCCCCTTATACGTCTCCATCTGTTATACGATCTTCCAGACTTCAGGCACTGAAGCTAACTCGTTTAAGTAAAGCAAGACTTCTAGCCTTTTCCTCACGCAAGCACTTGATGCAAATGAGCAAACAATGACTCATGGAATAAAATTAGGGACCAACCCTATAAATTAGTTTTCCCCAAGAGCATTGTACCTTCTACCCATAAAAAAGGGCAAGTTTCCCATTTTAAAAGCAAATATTCCTTTAAAAAGATGAAAATTAAATAATATTTGCTATATTTTTAAGCTATACTAAATTATGGATTGATTCAAATATAAAATATAAAAGTCAAAGCATGCCTACAGCAAATAGTATTTACATGTTATTTCTGAATATACATAATAACCCTTGTTAGTACTATTTT
Source organism: Xenus cinereus (assembly GCA_025774025.1). Classification (NCBI taxonomy): domain Eukaryota; kingdom Metazoa; phylum Chordata; class Aves; order Charadriiformes; family Scolopacidae; genus Xenus; species Xenus cinereus. The sequence continues at coordinate 10,227,416 of JAOXJK010000012.1, forward strand.
TTACTGTTTTCTCTTCAAAATTGCTGGTGAGGTGCGACTTTACCAAAACATTACACACTTCTCAATTTCATATAAGCTTTTAGAAACCCCTAAGCTACTAATATACCCCAACACTTGACTCTGAAGTCAAGACCTAGCACAGTAAGATGTGTGGATGACTCCTATAAATCTACAGAACAAACAAGTATTTCAGATCAATATTAAGTTTGGGTTAGTAACAGATCTGGGGGTGGGATTGGAGGTATAATGGGGTGTCAATGGAAAAAACTTCCAGGGTTTCGGGATCTGGTAGGCTAAGCAATTTCTATGCTTTTGACCCAAGCGGCTGCTGCAAAAGACAACATGCAAGTTAATCTGAGAGCCTGGCAGGACAGAAATGGCTACTTTATCTCAGTCTTGATGAAGCTAAACTGAAAGTTACTGGCACTTTCTCTACACCTCTCTACCATCATGCTTCCTTCTTAAGTGTCCTTTCCAGAACAGTAATCAGAGCCATATCTTCTCCTCACCCAACTGAGGCTCCTATCATTGCCAAGGAGATCCCTCAGCCACAGAGGCAAAACTGAAATTCATTTTTGGCAACGCCCTGGGAAGGAAAGGTGAGGGTGTTAATAGGAAGGAGGACTGGGGGGAGGCAAGATGCCCCCAGCCTTTTACCACCTTTGAGATTCTCTCATTCCTTCCTCTCTCTTGTGCACGTCTCCAGGCTTCCTCCACAGTCCTCAAGCATCTCTCTTTCCCCATTCAGCACCCTTTCAGTATCTCCACACTTGATTTGCAAAAAAACCCAAACAACCCATCAGCTTCCTTTCCCTCAAGCAGCAAATGCTGCTCATACAGGGCATCCCAGGCCACATCAAAAAGAAAAGGTGTCAGGTCAGTGTTGGGCTCTGCTCCAATACAGTGAGGACAGCATGACTAGACATGAAAAAAACCGGCACTGAGCTGAGGAGCTCTGGAGAACAGAGCTCACTGTGGCCCAGCTCAAAGAATAGCAAACCACTACTTTTGCTGACCCTGTCCCCCCCACCAAAGTTGCTGTAAGGAGCATCTCAGGTCAGAATATCTCATCATCATCTTCTCAGTCTTGCCAGAAAGAACTGCATTCTTCAGTTAAGTCTGAGGTTGATTCAGATATTGTTAACAGCAAAAGATGAAATTGTGAGTCGTTAAAGCCCTGCTCCGATTCTCTTCCACCTTCTGTAAAAGTGGCCACTAATCAATACTATTCACAATTTCTTCAAGTGCAATTGTGTAAGATGTTTCTGAGAAGCTGCTCACAGAGGGGGAGAGTTTGCCACAGAGCTCTGCAGAGCACAGATCCAGCCATGTAGCTAGCACGGCTCACGGGCACAGACAGTAAACAGGCAGAAATAAATCAATCTGTTCCCCCATTAAATTGTTGCCACTTGAACTGCAGCATCTCCCAGACTGATATTGTAGATAATTCTGTTTCATCTTGATTACAACCGGTATTAACACGCAAAGCAATAAAATCTTTCACATTCTCATTTTATTCAAGCCAAAGGACAACCCTGTTGCAGTGACATATGGCTCTGCTCCTCTGCGAGTATGTTAGACTGCCTACAAAATCTCCTTGTCTAGCAAAGGATAATGCTTTTTAAAAAAATCAATGACCTGCATTAATTTGTATTTTACACCAAGAAAACCTCACATATCATCATAATCATCTTTCTATACAACAGACAAATGAGTTTCCTCGCATTGTTTGTATTTTTTCTCCTTTAATAGAATGGTTTTAGACTATGTCATTGATTATATAGCCAGAATGTGTGATTATTTTTTTTTTCCAACAAAAGTCAGCTTGGGGTTAACCGACTGCAGAGCAATTCCTGCGTAGTTGAAACAACATGAAGAACAGTCTGGGGGATATGAACTGAGGACAGGACTAAGTTTTGCACCACTTTGAAAACAAGAGGCAGTTCGTAGCCATTTACTTATGAATTTAAACCTCAGGGCATTCGGTATGTCTCTGAATTTTATTTTATTTTTATCCAAAAGGTCTCTCTGTTATATATGTTCTGGCATCCAAGTGAGCATCCCAAACTCAAAAAAAAAAAAAAAAAAAAAAACAAAACCAGGATTAAATGCCCCCCTGCTCTTCTCTTGTCTGCATGATTCCTTCCCATGTTACTGCAAGATGACCAGCTGCCATGGGGAAAGCAGAGATTATCCTGGATTGCTCGTCTGTAAGAACCAGTATCTCCATTGTTGTGAGACAGGGACCTGAAATCATGGTCCCCCATGTCCTGCAGGAGACCTTTACAAATGGATCCTTGTAAGCCTTCCTTGTGAAAATGGAACAGATTTGTATTCTTACGTGGTTAGCAAGTATTTATCTGCTTGAAGATGCAGGTTCACATAAGGAGAGCTGCAGCTCCATAAAATCATAACAGCTGATGTACAAGATCATATAAAAAATAGGCATGAACAGGTAGGAAAAAATATTTCTACCCCCTCTTTTCCCATCTAAACCTACACTTTAAAACCAGCTGATTTCAGACCAAGGAAATTACGTTTATTTGTTGTTTTCAACAAAACCTCTTCTGCCTGTGCCAACAACTTCTTAATAGTAAACAGGATGCAAACTGCATGACATACAGGAGCAGATTTTGTTTAGCAAATGCTTAATGTCATTGTCATGGTTTCTAAAAAGGCAGCTTGTAATGGCACTGAAATTTGCACTTACTGCAGCTTAATTAACAAATGTCCATTTCCCGTTTATATCTAATGCAGAGACTTTCAGATTAAAAAAGGGAAATATTTACCCATGTACTACTGTACAAGAATAAAGTACACGATGAAAACCCCTTAGCCCTAGAATTCTGAACTATCTTTTTTTTTTTGAAGCTGCAGATGTCTTCCTTTCTAAAATAGACTGTTAACCTCTGTTCTGGTCATAACTTATTTTCAATTACCATTCCAACAACATACATTGAAACCTGTAAGTCTTTTTTTGGCATACTTTGTGAAGGGTAATATTTCATGAAATAGCAAATAATTTTACCCAATGACCTAATTCATTAGGAAAAAAAACACCACCTACTTTGGGGGGCTAGTATAAATCTATTTTTAGGTAACTTGAAATCAAGCCCAGGAAGGAGTGACTTCTAATTGGCAATGCATTAGGAACTTGAAATGGGTACTGACTGGCTGATTACCTTTGGAAAAAAAATTTTTTTTTTTTTTAAATGTCACAATAAACATAGGAAACAGCCAAGTTCATTACTTAAAGCTAGAAAACAAAACTTAAAATCAAAACAAATGGCATCACCCCACCCACCCCTGAAAACCACTCCACCTCCAAAGGAAACAAAATGACTTAATTTGGGAAATCCACACTCCATTTAAACTGCTTCCTCTGTGACTCCGTATTGCAGGTTGTCTTCTATAAGTGTCCAACAAGCTATAAAACTATTGGCAAGAATTACCACACACACATCCATCCACCTAACTCTCAATCTATCCTAGTACCCTCTTTATCTCAATTTCACAGGAACAAAGATACAGCAGCACAATGTAGAGTCAAAACAGAGGACTACAGGACAACAAAAAAAAAAACCTGAATGGTCCCACTCGTTTTCAACTTTACCCTCAATTTCCTCACCCTGCCCAGCCCCACACCAGCACATTATATAGGTTCTGGTTAGATGATACACCTCTTCCTCATCTATTATAGAGATCAACATAGAGAAAGAATCAATTAAAGCTCAATAACAGAGAAAGTTAATAGAAGACATTCTTCCCATTGAAAAATTGCTTAACATGCAACTGCTCACAATCACACCTGTCCTGTTACTTCCAAGAAAAAATTACAATAGCATAGTCTAATCTCAGAAAGAGTCAGTGAGAGACTAAATACAATCTTAAAAGGGTCAAGATTAAATAAAATAAAATGAATATGCATTTTTAACCTTATCATAATATTGCAAATACAATATTAACACAGATGTTTGCTGCATTAAAAACCAAAACATTTCCTTTTGATAGGCATATTTCCTTGAAGAGTTTAGACTCCAAACATTAAATGTTATATTCCTTACTCTCCCTCAACATCTACTGCTCTTACCAACCTTCTTAAATCATGCTGATCCTACCTTAGAGCCAACAGAGGAACACACTAACAGCAGTAAAAACAACCAAATATTTCTCACTTTATGCAGAGCAGCAGCCAAAGCTATTTAAATGAAGGACTAAATTACAGTAAATAGTTTGGGACCATAAAATATATTTGTAGTTCTGCCTACCTCTAGAACAACTTTTGTTGCTGTTGCCATGGAGGCTGTAGGGCATGAAAGAAAACTCTGTTTAAATTAAAGGCTTTGAATAGCTCATAATGGAGAATGACTTTTCATTAACAGGTCTTTACCTGTTAATCAGCAGTACTATGATTAGTTCACTTTCAGATTGTTCTTATTTATTAAATAAGGACATAGAACAAAAAAAGCCTGTCACTGTTCCTTATTACAGAGCATTTATTCTAAGCATTAGAATAAAAAGAAGGTATATATTTTCTAGCTCCCTTTAGATGAACCTTCTACTTTGAGTCCAACCCAGTTCAAAATAAGGACATCCAGTAATAGGTATCCAACTTGGGATACAACTTCTACATTCTTTATTTTAAAATTTGAAAAAAATAAAAGCAAATGATGTATCTATTTAGTTCATCTGTTCAGAAAAATCAGTCATTGGAAGTTATTTTCATATAATTTATATGTTTATGTTTTTCATATTCATGCAAACTTCCATCTCATATTTAGAACGTTATAGATTAAACTAATTCCCTCTTCCTTAGCTTCTTACATGACATGTCAAGGATGTTATTTATTATTGAATATATATCTAGATACAAGCTACCTTCAGATAAAAATGTCACTATGTTTTGCAGAAACTGCAATCAGAGTTTTGCTCTGCTGAGGCAGACACACTTTCAGTTGATCCAATTCATAATGTTTTGCTACTCAGTTTTCTCATATTCTTTGAAAAATTACTTAGCCAGGATCACAACGTTGCCCCCTGCAAACCATAAATATAATTTTTTTCCCCTATTAAGTTTATTATCTAAAGGCAGGTTGAGAGTCAAAAAAAAAAGTCATTAGCGTTTGTCAAATGCTATTAAGCGTGCAACAAAAAGGTGTTTATTAAATGATCATTGTAATGCAACTGCAGTCAACCGATGCATAGTCTGGCCAGCAAACAGAGAGAAGGATTTTTGACAGAACTTTTGAGAGGAAAAAAAAGAAGAGAAAAAAAATAGAGGTATGCATCTTAAGCACAGAGAATCTTGTAACTGTAAAGCAACATCCAAAAGGGTCTTGTTCAGGAGATGATTAAGAAATCTACAGCTTTACCTCCCCCACACCCAAGAAAACAGAGAAGGAATAGTCAGTCATTCATCAATGGCCTTGTAAAACTGGTACATTTTCTAAATATATAGTCTGATTCATTATCCCAAGATTTAAACATATGTACTATGAAACAGGATTATTGAAGTTTTCAAAAAGAAAGATACGATTTTCTCAGGCAGGAAACATGTTAAAAGTTTTCTAGTCTATCCTCTTAGACATTCCTGTCAATGCCTCTGTTAATTACCAAACTACCTTGATAATTAGTGATAATAATTAACCACTGCTGCACTGATATAGTATTCGCTTACTGATATTCAGGGGGACAAAGGCAAATATCACAGTTTCACATCTACCAGAGATTAGGTGAAGCCCAAAATAAGAAAGCAGATCTAAAATTACGCACTTCATGTTTGGAATTACACATTCCTAAGTAATCAGATCACTAAGAAGAAGATATCTTTTTAACACCAGGAAAAAAAAAAAATTTATCTCATTCAAACCTGGAGTTGCCCAATAATCACAATACCACTACGTAGCTGTCACTGCCAACTCTCCAAGTTCACATCTCCTTTGTTTTGACAATCTTTATCACTGTTCTTTATTCATAAATAAGTTTATGATCGTGTTTCAGGCTTTGTTTGGTGGGTTGTGCTTTTTTTCAGTAGAGGTGAAAAATTAAAGAAAAAAAAAACCCGTCTATTATTCTGTCTTTAGAATGCCACAATCCAAACACCTTAATCATGAAGTAAACCATAAGGCTTCTGAATGCCCCTTGATACGACAAAGGGAGAAAGTATGATGGATTCTCAGCAGGGGTGCACCGCCGCAGTGTCACTCCAAACCAGGATTCGCTTGTTTTCCACCTCATTGCCAGAACATTATGCTTTGGTGTTCTCTTCTTCTCTACAGACCATGCTGTCCTTTTCAGGCTCTTGGGTTTCATAATTCATCATTCACAAATTTTACTGAGACTCCCTAAAGCCTTTTTTCAAACAGGCTGTACTTTTCCATGGTCTCCCAAATATTTCAACTACTTTTTTTTTTTTTAGTATAATAAAATAATGAAAGAGGGAACATCTCTGAACAGGTCCAACACACATGCCAACAGCTGCTATGTAACTTACCCAAGAAGAGTTAATGAAGCCGTCCACCACACACTAATAAGATACATGATACAAACACTCTCAAATACTTTCATGAAAATATACTTGGATTTTAATATGCTAGTGTAACATACAATTTAGGGTAGCTTAGAAAATGTATGTATCCAGCCTAGTATAGGTTCCAAAAAAGCAGCACACAAATAGGATTTGCTTGTTTTTTTGTGATAAGACACACACATGCATATTGTAAGAGTGAAGAATTCATATCAACTCAAATATTCAATAGAGGAATACTGAATATTTCCCCCCTGAAAAAAGCAAATCCAAAAATTCCAGTACTTCAACCCTGCTTAAAATCAGATCATTACATTAGATTTTGGATACTCATCCACATTATCACTACAAATACATGACTTGGGTAACACAGAAAGAGATACTAGATAAATTTAATTCTTCGATGACCTAACACCCCACCCCACACACCCCCGCCAGCCTCTCCAACTTATGGCTGAGGATGTGTAGTCTTGTAACCAAAACATCTTGAATTGAACACCAAAATTCCCCCAGAACCACTCAAACATGCACCAATTAAACTATTTTACTTGCAATGCTTACCTTGGTTCTGTGAAACCCAATGCTGATATCTGGAGTGAGAAAATACCACAAATCACAACACTAAGATAGAAATGGAAGTTTCCCTATGACAACGCAGCAGTGTTCTTGCCTGAGCTGGAAGAAAAAGGAGGTCTGACCACATGAAATAATGCTGTGCAACACTGAGCGGCTCCAAGACTTATTTACCAGCATAGGATGCAGGAATATAAAGGATTGCCTATGGCTGGCGGTAGATTTATGGTTGTACATACTTGCCTCTCACTTGCTGCTGGACAGCAGGCTGCCAGGGAAGTCTGAGTGATGGTTTTGTGCCCTACAGGAGCTACAACTTGAGATTCTTCGCACACGCACACACACAAAAAAAATCACAATAAAGCTTTTAGTGACAGCTAGGATGGTGGATAACTATAGCTGTGTTATTACACTAAGTAGCTTTTCCTAAGGAGAAGATTGTAACTTTACCTTTGATTACTACTCCACTTTTAGTGCCTGTTGTGCTAGACAATTCTACCCCACTATGACACAGGTAGCTATTTTAACACCATACTGAGACAAAAAAACCAAGACACAAATAGACAATTTGGAAGATAGATGGGCTTTTCCTTCAAAGAGAAAAAAAATAAGTACCACTCTCTATTTCAAGGTAAAGCAGATTAAGTCATCACTGCCCTGGTATTTTTAACCTGATGGTAAAACTGGAATGCTATTTTTTTCCCCCAACAGTGATTTTTCCTCAAAACTCAGAAAAGTTCAGCATCAATGTTGCCAGTGTTACTGTCAGTGAACACCGGGCTGAGTGTACTCAGTAGCATATCACAGCCCCCTCATTTAGAAACAGAGAACAATTTATTTGCAAAGCACAACACGGTTGGGTGGGGTAGAGCTGAGAAACGCTGAAATTTCTACAGTCACCATTTCTGACTCCCCTTCACTGTGTTTTCACCATTCATACTCCTTGTTACGTTGGAACCTCTCTTCCACTCATTAATCCTGAGGAGGTCTGACACTGTCATTAATACAGGTATTTTTAGAGCTTCATATGACAAAGAGAAGCGAGAGCTAAACACCGACAGTAAATCCATGTATAATAATTGGTCAGGTTTTTACTCCAAACATATATATATTCCATTTACCTCACAATGCAGGTTAGAAATTACATCAGGTTTATCTCATAGGGTGGTATTAGGACTTCAGTTACTTGTGAAGAATTCCCATGTCCTTGGAAAGCACAGAAATTCTCTGTGCATAAAGTGGCAGCATATAGAGGTTCTGCTTGGCATTACCCTCCAAAGTCTGAATTTAGTTATAACAGAGGTGATTGTTACCGAGAAGCTTTGGAAAGCTCGGGCACAGATTTGTAGTGTTATTTGACAAAATTTTGATAGCTTTTGTAAGAGCAACACCTTGCAAATGCAGATGTAGCTGCAGACATCTGTTAGCTAAACAAAGCTGAGGTGCATCTCCCTCTGTAATTCCATCCTACTAGGCAATGATCTGGAAAACCTCAAAGCGTAACACATTAAGTTCAAGAAACCATTTCAGGGATCCTGACTCTTTTCCCTTATCATCTGTAGCACATGTTTACCATTTATGGCTCATCACCAGCACATGCAATCACTTATATTCCAAATGTTCAAGGAGCTCCGTAGCTGAGGAAGAAAGTACATTAATATTCTGAACTATCTAGAGACATCCAAACTTGGAAAGGCTCATGACTTTGTACTGCAACACTTGGATGCCTTTGACACACCGTGCTAACCTAAGTCCTTCCTAACAAGTGCAGCTTGCATACATAAAGCAATATTGATTCAGCTGTGCATAGCTGTTTATACAGCCTTTCAGAAGCACAGCATCTTCAAACACTGCTGCAGACATCAGACCGTGTCTTCCTAGGAGAGGTTTAGTCGTTGTCACTGAGGCTTGACTTAATGATGCACGCTGCGCCAGCGACTGTAATTAACTTTTTTGGTTGGCCTCACAGAGCTGTTTTCTACAATCTGATCTGTTCTGCATGAACCCTGTTATGATTTCATGCGGGAAGGAGGCTTGCAGCCACAACATCTTTCATAAATAAAACTGCCCTGATTCATAAAGGCTGCGTTGATAAGGAGCAAAGATATGGTATCCACGCATGGATAAAATGCAGCACAAAGCTTCTTTCTGAACCAAAATATCTGGAGATTAAACCTAAAGGAAAGAATGCCATCCTTCTAAATGAGCAGTTCAAACAGTGTAATAAAGGGAGGAATAAGGACAATAAGGACAATATTTTGAAATGAATGCTTTTATCTATACCACATGGTGTCTTTCACAGTGGCTCTACCACGACTCAATAGCAGGATTTCATAAGAAAGGATAAGAACTAGTCTTTGTTTTGCTGCTTTCAGGAGCCAATTTAAACCTTCCAACACGGAGGTTATGTGAGCTAATGTTTCACATGAACTGCTTTACTTAACACTTAAAATGCAAAACAGAACATGACATATTCCCACTTATCCAACTGTATTAGGCTTAATATACAAATACAAGCGTTCAAGGATAAGTGAAGGATCTCTGTCTCAGAGATCATCTAAAAATTCTTTCGTGATGCTTCTTTTTCTTTCCTTTTCATACAAACACATTCTAGGCATAACAGTTAAGAAAATAAAAATACACACAGGGGCAAACACATTTGCTTAAGCTGCTAACCCAGACAGGAAAACGTACGTGAGCACCATATCCCGCTTTACCTACAGCTCTGTCACTACACATACCTCATTTCAAACCCTATTCCTTATATTAGTCTTTTCCCTTCCATATATCTTGTCTAATTAAGATGCTATTATTTGCTTCCTTTGGCATCTGCAGAAGCTTATCAGCACTTACTGGGAGGAAGCATTTCCAAGCTTATAGAGTGCTAGATTATTTTCTATTAGGGTCTGCAGCTCATTAGCATATCCACCTTTCACATCAAGTTTCTTAACCACAAGCTTTCACGCTTCAAGCATTTTAGATGGGTGAAAATATCAGTTCCTCCAACTGTAAGAGAGAGGTAATGATTTACCAGAAGTTACATAAATGACACCTAAGCCACTTTACCCCGCAAAGTTCTAGCTTTGCAAAGGAAGAGTCCAGGAAAATTAACTCAGTCTTTTTGCCTGGCTTATCCTTATGCCATTAAAATAAACATGAAACAATATGTTCCTTTTTAACCACTTGATGAGTCAGTGCAGCTCAGGAAACTGATAAAAGGTTTATGGAAATAAATTAATATTGCATGAATGCTGCTGGAGCTATTAAACAAACATAAACGCGAACCCATCACTGAAGCCAAAAGAGACCTTTATATGATGAGGGAAAGTGGCAGAAAAGTCAACAATCATTATTAGAGCAGGTTCTTTGCCCTGAGAAAATTGCATATGACCTAAACAGATGGAAGTGATGCAACTGATACAGTTATGCTGTTTATATCAGAATTTACAACTGGATTACACTGCTTTTAATAATAAAAGAAGTTTCTTTTAACATCTCTTTTTTTATTCATACAAATGAACATTTACCAAAGTCTTTCAGACAATCTCTTCTTCAAAATAAATGAGAAAGAAAGAATAGTATTTTTTTAAGTTATGAAACTGCTCAGTTATTTGTGTTTTGGTTATGCATTTACAAGTCTGATGCATGACAAGTACTTGAAGTTGATGACATGACACAACAAATACTGTGACATATCTTGAATAGGCAAACTCAGTTTCATTTTTAAAATGCAGTCAGTTCAGTTATTTTTGCTGAAGACTGAGAGAAAGATCAAAATCATCATCCTTTCTGCAGGAGTCAGACTCAGATCTGCAGATCCCAGATGCTTCAAAGATGCTACCCAAAAGTTAACTGCTGTTTCTTACCCACATTCACAGTGTACTTCAGAAACATGCACTTGTGTGACAACAAAGGAGGCAAAGCTTTCCATGACCTTGCAATACACAAAGTAAGCTCCATTCCTGCGCATAGTGACCTCCACAGACTGAAGTTCCCGAGCTTTTAATCCAGCTAAGCACAAGCATTTTAATATACCAGGATTTCTGAAGAACTTCAGAAATACAGTTGAACCAGAAGCAGTTTGGACAGGAAAAATGGGAAGGACTGCACAGAAGCAAGCAGCCCTTTTCTTTTCTGGTACATATAAAGAGTTAATTCTGATGGTATTTTAATACTCCCAAGTATGATCTTCCAAAGTTTCTGTTAATTTTCTCAAGAATGGTGTATTTTTATTTGCAAAGGTAGCATATAAAACCCACTCTAGACAACATTTGCCCAGCCAGAAAAAAAAAAAGAAATACTTTGTAGTGACCTTAAAGACACTGACAGAATCCCTGCATGTATTTTTTTAGTTAAGACCAGCCATTAGGAAATATCATTGATCAGCTGGCTTATTCATTACTCACATTTTTTTAAGTCACAGTTATGCCAAAATAAGAGTAGATCTACAGAAGATGTCCTTTCTGAATTCAAAGATACTATTTCCATAGTTTAATGTTGCACTCTAAGGAAAGTCACATTGAGTTTTTAAAACCTGTGCCTTCAATTAAGAAAACAGGTAGAGTAAGAAACTATGAAGTAACCTTTAGAGGAACATCTTTAATAAAGAATTTGCCGACAGTTAAAGTACATTTATTTCTTTACTATCATCTGTTGCATAAACTCCCGTTATACTCTGTCTGCCAGATAACAGTGGCCTATCATAAAAGCCAATTAAATATACTTGTATTGGGGAAGACTACAGCCCAGGCGTTGCAGATCATTAGTAGTCAGCAAAATACACCACTGGAGAAAAATGCCACTACCCTCCCTGGTGTCATAGAAAGTGTCAATGCAGAAATTTTGCATATTATCGGAATAACTTGAATAACACTTTTACACAAGAATTACCTTTGGAGATGTTAATAAATGCACTGTTTCTAACCTCCTACCCATTTTAACTCCTCAACCCTATTTTCTGTCTTTTATTCCCTCTCCTGCCTGCTTTTGTCTGACATTCAACAATACCAGAAATGTCATCCCATTCCATCTTAAGTGTTTGATAAATTAGCATGTTAATAAAGTTTATTTATTAGACCTTTATTATTGGCTCCTGGGTTTGATGGAAAAAAAAACTACTTCATTATGCTGTATATTCACAAAGAGAAATTTTATATATAAAACTTATTTTTTTAATTAAATCCCTAATTACCACTCTAAATATTTTTAAACAGTAATTTCTTTAAAAGATCTGTCTCTAAACATGGTCCATCCTCCATCCAGACTTAAATGATTTCATATAGCACATTAACAATCTTTGACTACTGTCAGAAAAAGTCTTTCCTACTATTCCATTAGACTCCTTCATACATTTGTTTTGAGAAAAATTTTGAAGGAGAGCACAAGAAAGCTGCTTCTGCATAGTTCAAGTAAAATCACAGAAAGAAAGGAAGCATGATAATCAAGAAAAACAGAAGTCTTCCTTTTAGATCTTCTTTCTTATTATAATAAATAACTTTTTGAAGAAAAGGACACTGGTAATTATTCAACATCATCCCCTAAAAAGATGAACAACCTGAGGATAACAAAACAGTTATTTTCACCCTGTATGAAGACAAATTAAATGTTAGCATATTTCAGTATGTTTAATTACAATCTGTTCCTCATAAAAAGAGATGATGTTGTTCAAGGTTGAGAAAATATTTATATATTTTTTAACTCTATTAAATTTTCCCTAACTGCTGACCAGAATAGTCACACTTGGTACTTCCCCCACACACACCTTTTCCTCTCCTTCTCATTCATATATACATTTGGCTCATTGAATCAACCACATCACAATTACACAGCCGAGGACAGAGTAGTCAGCAAACAAAACATTGAAAACTTACCATTTACACAGATTTCAAAAGATTTGCAAAGGTCATCCTCAAACAGGCAGCCTGAAAACACAATAGAAAGGTAAAAAATTAATACAGGTATCAAACTATGGATAATTAGTGCAAACTGAAGATGTCTTGGGCTATTAACTGCTCAACAAGAGTCAGATATTTGGTTGGCCTTAGGAGTCTAAATTGGGAGGTACAAAAAGTCAAGAACACAGAAACAGGTCTAGTTAGACATACATCTTACTAACAGGTTAAGTCCAGAATAACTTTTGATGTTTTTCTTTCCCCACATACCTCTACTGAGGGTTGAGTTTCCTCTGTGCACATCTCTCTCATATAGTAACATGGGGAACTTCACATTCTCTCAATTTTGAATGCACTATAACACAGCAGAGTAACACTACAATACACTACAAAAATATACACCAGGCAATCAGGAGCTTTCTCAAGATATTTCTACTGCAATGATGAAACAAGGCTAGGAATCTGGTATAAATTGCTCAAATTAGGCTTGTATTTGGTAACTGCAACCATAGACCATGGCTAGACCCTCAAGAGCACTAACTCTTTGGGGAAAGGCTTAAAAATTAAGCCATCCATACCAACATTGCAATACCTCCACAGACAGCTGACAAATCAATACAGTTCCACAAAAAACATCCCAAGGGTTTTTTCCACTTATAGCAGGAAATTTTTTCCAAAACGTGTTGCTTTATGGGCCTCAAACCTCACCCTAGAAACTGCATGCAGGCTGGCAATCCCAGCTCATGCACTTTACACGTCTTCATGGATAAAAGTGTTCTGTTGCCTTGTTGCTAGTATCACCTAACCAGGGAATGAGACACTAGCTATTACCTCCTTTATCTTCAAATAAAACAAATCGCTGATGGTATTCATGAGGGCAGCAGAGAAGTGGGCAGGATACACCTCTGCTCTGGTGACTCCACACTGGGGGACAGGGACAAGGACCAAGTACAGAAGCAGCATGAAATCCTGTGCTATTGTTAAGGGCATGCACTCTGTTAACCCAACTAGTAATTTCTTTGTTGTGTGTTTGGTTTGTTGGGGGGGTTTTCTTGAAAAATATAGAAAGCTAAGACTGGATAGACTCCAAGGAATGAAGATGTATTTTGAATACATAAACTGCCATATTATCACAATTAAGCCTCTCTGGGAAGTACTTTAAGCTTACAAATGGACACAGGGATTTATCAAAATTAAGCAGTCTTGAACATTTTCACACTACGCATCAAAAAAAAAGCCAGGAAGTTCACCACATCTAAACACAGGAGCAAATTCTCTCTCCCCAGCCGTGCCTATGCCTGCAGAAGCACAGAGTACAAGCATCTCTATTCATCAGACAGTCAAATGGATTAAGTAGCCTATTCTTACAAAACAAAACCAACCAACCAAAAAAAACCCACATACCACAGAAAAACAGCAGCAACTGAAAGGCTCAAGACTATGTTTGTGAATTACCCAATTCCTAACCTTGCTAAAAAAGAGAGTTCAGGAGGATAGAATGACTTATGTATGCCTGCATAGCCTTTCAGCAGGTAACTATATTAGCACACCATTAAGCCTGAACTAATATACTGTGTCTCTCAGCAGGATTTATTAGCACAGTTCTAGGTCTGAGCAAGGCAAGCACATTTACATGAATTCGAGTCATTTGGAGTACCAGCAGAGGCCTTTATATCGATCTCACACCTGCCTGCAACAACCCCATATACATAAGCGGATAATGAAAGCCTGCAATATGCACACTGATAAAAGCGTTCTCTCGTCCTTTTACCTATTCACCAATAAACTGTGGATACACATCTGGTAGCTTTTGAAAAGTAAAGGAAGTTTCAGAGCAGGAAAGGCTTCTTCAAGCAGAGTATGGCAGAAGAGCATGTGCCTACACAAACTCTGGTTTGTGACTTATATTTGAGATGCATATGATTTTGCTCCCGACAAGTCTACTGTAACAGCCAACCAACCTGAAGCAGTATCTAAAAATACCCCCCAAAAAAGTCAGCAAAGCAGAAGGATGCCTTAACTATACATTGACTCATAAAGAACTTAAGGCACAAATGAGGACAGGCAGCGACCAAAACACATCAGCACAGATTATGCAGCACAAGAGGAGGTCTAATTAAAAGCATGGTAATGATCACTGAGAAAAAGGAAGGTAAAAGACTTCAAGTACTAATACAAGTTAGACAAATGAAAGTTGTACTTCAACATTGTTTTCAGAAAATTGAAGTTTTCTTTTCCAAAAAAAAGTTTTAGAGTTAGAAAAATCCTTGGTTAAATGTCTCTGTCTTGTTTTCCTGAGAGATCACAAAAGGGTTGGAACCAAAAGCCTGAAATATCCGTGTCCAATGAAGGGCTGCCAAAGGTGGTATCCTCTCATGGAGGGAAAACAGGTAGCTTTGTAGTTGATTTCCCATCCTGCAGTGGCTGCACCGTCAATCCAAGAGGTGCCAGATGAGAAAATTCAACCAGGAACATTTCTAGTGCAGTCACACATTAAAACAGCAACTGGTTCACCCAGACCTGACTGATTTTGAAACACCTTAGAGCTGGGATCACAGCCACCTGATTCCCATGGCCACCTGCTAGAGGTAGGCCATCCTATAGTGTACTGACACTCAGAAAGAGAAAAATCCAGATTCAAGATGAGCAAAGCGAGTATACTCTGGTACAAAGAAATAAACTGCCAGGCTAC
The DNA here is from genome assembly GCA_025774025.1 of Xenus cinereus. Taxonomy (NCBI): domain Eukaryota; kingdom Metazoa; phylum Chordata; class Aves; order Charadriiformes; family Scolopacidae; genus Xenus; species Xenus cinereus. The sequence continues at coordinate 10,243,098 of JAOXJK010000012.1, forward strand.
CTCCATACAGAACTCTGACTCAAACACACTCTGATTTTGCTTGATATATTTTGCATTATCATCTAATATCTTTTCCATGAAAAGCACAAAAGAAAACTGATTTTATCATGGTTTAGTTTCCCTTTTAATAATAGTTGGTTATTTGATGATTACTGCAGCAAGGCATCTGACACAATTAGTCTTGGAAACATGTTTTGGAGAACAAATTAATGAAATCAATGCATCACAAACTATACCCATCTAAAATTACTCTAAAATAAAAAGCACCTCCAAAACTCCTTGAAAAATATTTTATTTCAAGTTATTTATTGCTAGAATTGGTTGTTATGTATATTTCACCCAACCGGTAAATATGCTAATTTAACTACCAATTTATCTTTTGTTGTTATTTGCTGTGACATTAAGCAGCATCATATTTCATTCTAAATATCATCTACCTACTAATAGTAATAGTGGAAATAAGTCACCACTGAAGAGGGAAGTAGTATTGTCTCCAGAGAGCACTTAATTCTGTTCATGCCTTATGGGATCAAAATTACATTCCATTTTCTATCAAACAATCCCCCTACCAGGGGGATTCTCCCAAGACACAGAAACTGTGGATGCAATACCTTCAAAGCCCACAAAAAACCCCAAAACACCCACAAGCCAAACCCCGAGTCTTACTTCATACAGGAGCCCTGAAGTAACAAATTCTCCATGTTACTATTCAACCAGCTGACGGAGAGTATACAGCTTTGCTTATTCTAGAATTCAAACGTAGGTTTGTTACTTCACTTGCATGAAAGAGTCAGCTCTTCTGTACCCCTTGCACAGTCCCACATCTCAGTAGTGACAAAGAAGGCTGGAGCAATGAGTCAGTTGTGCACAGGTGCACCACTAGCCACCAGAAGTTCAGCTGATCCTCCTCCCACCATGTAACCAAGGCACACAACTGTACGCCATGTATCTCGTTAGTATAGGGAAAGTGGTTTCCTGACACATATTGGAGCTATTTAAAACCCAGTTAGCAAGGCAAAAAGGATTATCCCATGTAGTTGGGTAACTCTATGTTTTTTCACATTCTTAAATGAAAGGGTTTGCAAAAGTAGAGTATGTGTCCATTAACTTCTACTGACATAAATCATGCACTTGTACCTTCTTGATAATTTGCCACAGTGAATTCCGGAAGAGTTTACATGATTGAAGTTCACTAGAGGTCAGAAAAGTCCAGGCTGACTGTGTAATATAAACCAGTGTACTGAACTTCCATACACCAAAGTAAGCAGGTCTTTCAGAGAGAATTCAAGAAAAATAAGTAAATAAATACCTAATTTTATCCTTGCTTCCAAGCACAGTCTTTAGTAGCCTGCAGTTCTACTAAGTCGTGCCAGGTGTGAAGACTATTTGTATTTAACTCACTCATATAAACCCACACTTTCTCTCAATGTTTTTTAACTTTATGACTGCTTAAAATAAGGGCAGGTATCTATGCTATATATAGCAATACATTTATATCACGTTTTCTTTGTTAACTAGCCAGGAAAAGAGATTCCATAGAGCCTCGCAAAATCTTCTACCTCCCTTTCCTCTCCCTCTACCCTACATCTCCCTTACTGGTTCTCAGACTGTCAGCACAACATAATCACAAACCACTGTTGCAAGTACAGGACCTAAAAGTTTAAATCTCTTCGTCAAGATATTCTTCTCCTGAAACACTAATAAAACTATTTCCTTTTCCCCTTCATCGGGTATACACCAGTTCTGTTTTCCCAAAGACAGACTAGGAAGGTCTAAGCCACACTGAAATACACTGTTTGGATTTATAATAGGTGCCTCTGAAGGGAGTCAGAGGCACCCGCTAAAATCACTTGAACTCCATTTAGAAAAAGCTGTAGTAATTCACATCTCATGCAAATAATTTTTAAAAACCCACTGATCAAAGAGGTTATATTAATGTTTGTTTCTCTGTCCTTTCCCCAGTTAACCAACCCAAGATGACTTTACATTATACATCTCTTCCAAGAATGCCCAAAATCCACAAGCATTTTTATTAACTAAGATAAAAACCATAGCGTTGCCACACTTCATAAAAAAATGCCTTATAATTATCAAAGCAAATAAACAAACAATAGGCAAGAACAGCTAAGTTTCTTCTCTAGTTATCAATCATAAATTGGGAAAATACAAACCTCCTAAATCCTTTCTCTTGTTGAGGGTTCTCTGCCTCTTCATTCAACTGCCACGTGAACACCTCCTGCCTGTTCACATTTGCAGACGATAACAACCTCACCTTATCACAAATTCTTAGCCAGTATGTGTTCCTTTATTCAAAATATACCAATGCTCACTAGCATTTTAAATAGTCTATAAAGAAAACTCACTGCATTTATCTGCTTCTTTCAGATTTAGTTGCTATCTGGTAAGGAGAGCTTGAAGGGTAAGTTCTGAACACTGCTAATGAGAGAAGCAAAAAAAGGAAACACCTGGGTAAGCCAACACTGGGCATGTCTGATGGGCCTCGTTGGGTCTTTAGCACCAGCTGTGAATGATTCTAAACAGAGAGCACCTGTTTATTTTCCTACAGTCAGGTTAAGAAATATGGTCCAAGAATGACATTTTAAAAGTGCTCAGCTCACACAACTGGGATAGCTCTAACTGAAAAAAATCGAGGTAGTGCATAATAGCAATAAGGAATGATATGATGAACTGATTGGTAGGAAGAGTCAAACGTGATTTTTGCACAGAAAACTGAATGGAAAAGTCATCTCATTGAGAGAGGCATATTCCTCTCACTAATAGAGGTGAGAGAAAATTTTGCTCAGTCTGCTAAAGCTGTGATCTATCCAACACATCCTCATCTGTCTGCCATACGTATGTTTAACAACTATAAATTACACAAAATTGCAAGAATGACTGGGGAAAATGTACTTTAAGCTGATCACAGGTTATAAGCAGAGCTTACGTAGGTGCTGTAGGTGTATGTACGTGTGTAACGTAAGCATTACTCATTACTCAAAACCTATCAGTGGCATATGAAAAATCAACTTTCAACTTTTGTTTCTTTATTTTAGTTTTATTTTGGCATTCACTTTGATAATGAATTTGGATATTCCCTGGCCCTACTTTTTAAATTTTCGGTTTTATCCCCTTTTTTCTTTGCATTTTTTTCTGTTTCAAACTCCTCCATTACCCTGAGAAGTATTTTTTCTAGTTCCTACCTATCCTCTCCTACTCTTCAAGAAACCTGTGTTCCACCACCAGAATGCAGTCTCCCCTTTCTGTCACTCCCAAGCACATGCTGTACCCGGGCACTGCCCTTCCTGCCCGTGCCCGCTCCTTTCACTCATGCAGGTAAACAGCGTGTCTGTCACCTTTTTACCATCATTGATTGCTGGCAATTTCTGGATCTCCAGTCTCACCCTTTACCATGGGTGTCCTACACTTCCCTTCTTCTAGCATGCTCAACCATTCCTCATCTACCTCCCTTCTGGTGTGATGAACAGGGGAGAGGTGAAGAGACAGAGGGAAGAAGGGGGCAGAATTTGCTCCTTCTTGCTCTCTTTATTCAGAGCTTTTCAGGAGTGGAGCAGGTTCAGCCACGTTCTCTCTTTCTCCTTGGATTCTCACAATACCCAGAATATTCTTCATTGAGAAAGGCATTTTATCAAGACATCAGAACTTATGATGGTTTATCAAAAACTGCTTGGAACAGTCATTTAAATATGAAAGAAAAGCAAATCAATGTGGTCAAAAACAATATTAGAGTATATAATACTAAAGGGGTTCTTTCTCCCAAGAGAGAAAGTGGGAAAAATACAACAGGATAATATGCACTGAGCTTTCATCTTCTTCCTTTACTCCATCTTTTAATTTTTTTGAATGTAATAGGTGCCTGATGTTTTTGTAACATTTGAAACTCTTGAGAGCAGATATTTATTTATTTTAATTGTGTGCATATACAAAGCCTAGTACAATGAAGCACTGATTCCTGGTGAGGAATCCAGGCCTTACTGTAATCCAAATTAACAGTCCTAAAGATGACAAAAGAAATTCCCACAGTGGTTAACTGAAGGACCGTGCAATCTCTTACATGAAAAGTTTCCAAAGTAAAGTAAAGAAAGATTTCCCATAAGTGTTACCATATGGTGTTAACACTTCCACATCTCAGAATTACTCCTTCTTTCAATCACTTTTCATACACACTGATTTTGTATATTGAAATATGACCCTAGCCAGAATAATTCACCATGGAATAATTTTCATTTAAAAGGGAAAACATTAGTACTAAACTTATAGCCAAGATTTGCCCCTGAAGCCTCAATCACAGTACATATTAGTCCTTCAATTACCTTCTTTATATCACTTGCCCTTCAACATGTATGGATTGAAGCACTAAATAGGCAAAATAGCACAAAAATGTTGTGATGTATGATACTATTTTTCACTATGTAAGGGGGATGCTTTGTCCTGTCTGCATTTAGAAAAAAAAGTAATGAATACATCTTTCCTTTTGCATGTAATTATCACAAGCCTGTCCACCACTAAAGAACGGAATTGCTTTGTGGTGAAAATACTATTAACTTTTCTGATTACTAATGCCATGATTGCAATGATGTAGGGCTTTTCTTCTGGGGAGCACTGAGAAAAGGTCACTACTAGGAATAATTGAAGATGTGAGCAGTAATAATAGTTCATGAGGGGAAGAGACAGGGAAGGGCCATCACTGGAAAAGCTCCAAGCGTTTCCATTTGCCCAGGGCTCAGAAAGAACATGGCGTTTCCTGGGCTGATACAGTCAATGTGTGTTTTGGTGTGCCTTTTTGTCATTTTTTCACAGTGAATATTAGAAGAACTTGTGTTTTTTCCCCTGAAAAATGACAATTCTCTCAATGCTACATTTCCCAACTCTGTTTCTTCAGCAGAGACCACCACTAGTTCAGATAATTTCAGCAAATGGGGAGCACAGATATAATACTTCTGGCAAACAAGTAGCTCCACTTGTTTATAATACTTCATTATATTGAACACTAAAATGTCCTCCATTTAAATAAAAAAATTGCAGATAAACCCAGTATTGGAGAAAAAATAGAAGATAATTTAAAAACTAACATTAAAATTATTACTTCTTAGGTTCAAGACCAAAATCTTTTATCCGCACCATTAACTGTGGCAGGAGGGGTCAAATGTGATTTTGATCAAGTAACTCAGCCCCAAGGAAAAGATCTTTGCCATGTTAGTAGCCCATATTGGGACAAAATTAGGATCTCTACAATATAAAACGTATAATCTGTTCCTTCAAAATTAGTAGATGTGAACTGAAGTGCTCACAAGTTATATAAAAAAAATATCATAAAGATCCAGACCTGGCTTTTAATAACTTCAATTCAATACCTTATATTGGTGACAAGTTGCTAAAATTAATTTCCTTGCTGGGCAGTAAACTGAAATCACCCAACACCCACTAAAACCACAACTGTGACCCAAGCAAAACATTTTTGCATTTAGCAGAGAATTTGAGGGTTGAACACCATTGACTCGAAATGAATAATTGCACTTTGCTGTTTAAATACATCAAAAAGGAGCCTGATTTTTTTTTTTTTCCCTACTATTGCCTGTCCGGTATCCTTCCCCATAAAATCTGTAGGCAGCAAGGCCCGCTAGTATTTCTCATAGCCATTAGATATTAACAACTGAGGCTTACATACAGCAGAGTATGATGTTACAGGCAAAGCACATAGACCAGCAAACATTGCCATTCAGTGGCCTCTGTCATATTTATTCTGTGAAAGAACTACTGTCATCATTATGTCTGTCAACCTCATTTTACCCATCAGTAACTGTCAGTCTATTCCTGTATATTTGTTTTACAAAACTGCAGAACAGAGTGAATTCTAAATCCTAATTATAACATAATTCTAGCCTTCTTCCACAGTCAGAGTTAAGACAAGCTGGGTCAAAGAAGTAACAAACCATTAGCTGGAGGAAATAGGAACTATCTGTCTGGGGGTTACGTGCTTTGGATGATAATTCTTTCAGATAAAATTTTCCAAAACACTTAGGTGATAAAGAAGCTTGTGTCCCATCATCTGAAGCTAATCAGCTTCTAAGATGCACAATCAGTGACAGTTCTTTTAAAAAATAGTTCTCTAAAGTTGTGTCTCATGTTTTGGGAAAACTTCCAGTATTCACATAATCAAAGAAAGGAAAAGAGAAATGTTTATTATTTTCCTCTAACAAGCACCAAAATTTTGTCTTCATTATTTGACAGAAAATCTTAATGAGTATCTGCTTGGTGCTTGAAAAAACATAAACAGAATTCACAGAAATTCTCATCCAGTTTTACTGCCTCCAAAAGTAAGTAATTACCCAATATTCTGGGGTAATGCACCTCTCCCAACACTGTCTTGAGCAGACTTCAAAGGCAGAAACAATTTGTGGCAGAAGACCTCCTTGGAATGATTGGGTTTTCTGTTCTGCTTCATTTAAAAAATAGTACAGCAATGATGCCTGTGCCCACAGCTGCAGTATGGTCCATACCTGTCACGTATGAACCCTTCTTTTTCCTTCCTCATTCTTCTTAGAAAATTACTCTTCTTTTTGTTCCATCTCTCTTTCACAGTTAATTTGAGCTGAGTAAATTATCATGTGGACTTGGCAAAAACAACTTGGGAAGGAAATAAAGAATCTTATAACTCAGTGGAGTCTGAAGAGCAAGGGGATAGTCTACATTCATTTATTACAGAAAAGTAATTCTAATCTAGACAACATCACATGTGGGTTGGGAGCTACTTATAACAGATGAGCTCCAAACAGGGAGACAGTACCAAACCAGTACTTTAAATCTGTCTGTTTCTGTGTATCCATATTGAGGCCTGCTAGATATTGAAAACACTTTAAATTGTTATTATTATGTGTTGTGTGTTTGGAAAAGCAGCTTAATACTTTTATCATGCAATTTTTGAATCATACTATAATGTTTATTTAGAGTGTTGAAATCACCTAAGTTCATGTAATGAAAAAGACTATTATATATCTACTTGGTAATTTCTTTAGTAAAGAGTTTAAATAGTCCAGAGTAATCCACATTAATTATTAATGTTGGAGAAAAATAATGGAAGTCAATGCAGAAAGTCGTAGTCCCTTAAAGTCCTTGAAAGAAAAAGAATAATATTCGGTAAAATTCAATGGACTGTGGCACCAAGATGTATCTATATAATTTACCCTGGGAATTTGAATTGCAAATGAAGCTGCAGCATTCTCTAGTATGGGCCAGAGTTATGAGAAATAGGTCATTCAAGGATATTAGTAGCACATCAAACTTAACAGTACTTAGTGGAGATGCCTAAAACTTTTTGTCTTCCACAGAAAAGTAAAAGAATTTTATAAATGTTTATGTACGAGAAATTTTTTCAAGCTACCAAGATCTCAGCTGTTCCAATCAATACAAATTACCTCTTGACATATAATCAATGTGCAGCACCTTGTGGTTTTGTTCAGGTCTGTTGGACTTACAGCATATATAACTGCGTATAGGGGCAACACTCCGCTTTCTCGTCTGGGATAGGTGTGAAGGGGCAGACTTGGGACAATACTTTGTTAATGCTGAAAAAGAATTAAATCTATCTTGTATTGATTCAAGCCTCATTCCAGACAGTAGAATAAAATCATTACAGAATAAAATGATCCACTTCTACTTACTTTGGTGAAATTACACCGATTTCAAAGAAAATCTGGAACTGAGAGTGAATAGTCCTGATTTTGACCAATAAATGTGCCCTAATTACTCCTGACTCACCCTGATGTATCTGAGGCTGGCATTAGAGCCAGCTGTCCCAGAAAACATTATGCCGTTGTCTCCATGAAGTAGCTCTTCCTGCCCTGTGATACCAGTGAGATGTCTTTTTTCCCCAGGCTAGCTGTTGAGAGGAAGGTACCATAATGACACGTATCAGAGAAGTAGTTAAGAAAAAGACTAATGATTAAAGCAATTTGGGGAGGAAGCCAGGAAAACTAGAGATAATTCTGAAACATGAAAAATATGATGCATGCAGAGTAGCACCAGAATTCATGTTCTCGTTTCTTCTTAAAAAGTACATAAAAGATGATTTTTCTGTCTCTAGAAAAAAATAACATTAGAAGGCTAAACCTCTCAGATTCTAGAAGTTCATCTGACTGTTAAACTTCTTTAAACACCAAGGAAAAACTACTCTTGAGAAAATTCATTATTTAGGAAAAAAAAATCTGAAGCCTGGATGCCATCAGGAGTTTATATAGGTACCTTTCACCATTAAGAGTAGCCAAAATTAATTACTATATTATAGCCATATAGTCACCAGGTCTTATTATATTAGCATCTAATGCCTGTTGATTTTGATGGAATTGAAGTATCTGAGCAGCTTTGTGAATTAGGGCCCCAAAGCCTACTTTTTTTTTTTGTTCGTATTTATTATCTTTGTTATTTATCCTTGGGCAGTAGGAAGAAAAATCTTCAAACTTTTATTGAATAGATAAGAAAAAGTTGTTAACAAACAGTTGTTCTTGCACGTCCCCTGAATATCTTAATGTCATAAAGAGTTGATACCAAATTACTTATAAGCCAGACCTACTAGCAAGATTACTAGGCTACAGTCCAGTAGACTGGAATTCTAGTGTTTACCCTATTTTTTCCTGCTAGGCTGGGCAAATCAGTTCACTGCAACTTTCCCTCTGTATTTTGTGTGCCTTTTCCTCTTCTCAAAAAGTGCAGGGATTCCAACAGAAAATGTGAAACAGCTCCTTGCCTGCCACTGGTATCTACAGTACATGAGCTTTTGAGTTTATGTTCCCTGAGAACTGGGGTGGGGTGGTGGCAGGGGACTGAAAAGTGTGGCAGGGGACTGAAAAGTATGTCAGGGGACAAGAATTCTAGTTAGGGTCCTGAGGGTGCCAAGTATCAGACAGGTAAGGAGACCTCCAACCCCCAGGTGACAAGTTGTACAAATTTCTGTATGGCTTCAGGAGCACCATCTGTCGTTCTTTCTTGACTTGTTACAAAGATACTTCTAATGAAATAATACATTGGTCTTCAAGTCTCAGCTCAGATCGTTTCTTTCCACTGTTTGACTTATCTACCAGCTTGATTTTAATGAAAGGGAAAATCAGGCATATACAAAGTCAGGAAAAATTACACCTGAATCTTGTGTCCATCCTCTATCATATTCTTTTTGGATGAGTAGAAACTGCAGTCAGAGTGATTACACTGCAATTACAATTCATAAAACTTGTACTATGCATGTTATATGTAGCACACTGGAGTTGTATAGTGTTATGATCCACCTGAAGATAACAATCCACTTCTGAGAACAAGTGAATGCTAGCATTGTCTATTTTTCATATTTCCATCTAAACTTAAACTGAAGACCGAAGTTAAGGACACTTGCATTTCTTTAGCATCACTCAAAGTCTCCAGATCATGTTTGCTGAAAATAAATTCCTTACAGAAGGCAACATATCCCACCAAAAAAAAACCAAAAACCAGGTACTTCACTGAATATCTACACACGTCATCATAACACTATGTCTTATAAAAAGTCAAATACCTTTTACTGCTTGCATTCGTGCACCAATCTTTATTCCCATCTTTACAGACTCCTCTGTGCTCATTCCCTATCCCATCATGTTGCCTTTGCTCCTGAGAGTTACCAGGTAGAAGGAACATAATGGAAAAGAGAAGGGAATGGGGATTTTCACATCAATATTCACCAACGGGAAACTTCCTCCACTGTCCCACAAAGCTGCTCTGAACTCCAGAGCTGGCTGTGCCTGCTGAATCCAGCCTCTCACTAATAATGTTAACGAGCCCAGAGCCTACACAATGAAAAAAGAATGGGGCATATTATTAACTTCAAGAAGGGGTTAGCTTTTTTTTTTTTAATGGAAATATAAAAAATTAAGATGGGTGAAAAAAGTTACACTTGAAAACAGTAAAACCATGGGTTTACAGAGGAAATAATAAGCACTTCACTAAACAATAAGTGAAGAAAAAGAATATACAAGAAAAGGGAAAAAATAAGAGTCTGAGAAAGGAAGTGAAAGAGAAATGTCTGTAATGCACGATGAGTTAAAAGTGATAAAATGTCTGAAATACAGAAATAAAACAGTGGCAGAAATAAGAGCAGAACTGAGTTTTCCTCATAGCTTGTTACATGGACTTCAGAGGAGTGCCACCTTGGGCTGTCAGAGAAAGCAGGAGCTCATTTCTTGCAAGCATCCCGAGAATAGCAGTTGTTTTACAATAATCCCATTGATAGTTTGCAAGCTTATTTCAAAGTTTCATTAATTCAAGAATGGATTTTATTTTTTTTCTTCCAAAAATGCTTGGTGATAATATTTCACAAAGTTCCAGACATGAGTCTTCAGTCTGCAGTTGACTGTAGGTTGACTGGCATTTGCATAATTCTGTGAGACATGATATTCAATGAGGTTTAGAATCAGTCTGGCACCTCATATGGGAGCCTTCTTAAGAATTCTTAAATTATTTTAATGAACCAGTATTATTCAAAAAACTATTTTTTTCTGTCAGGATTTGAACTTCAGCCAAATCACTAAACCATAATCTTTAAAAGTATTCTTGGAGACTTTCTATTTGATGCATATCTTACAAATCTAATCTTGTGTTGTTTCTGAATTTAATACTCTGCAGACAGCAAAGAACAATGTGTGCAATGTTATGTACATCAATATAGTGTTTATAAAAAATTCTACTTATAAGACTCTTAAAATAATAACACAGAAACCCAACAAATAAATCACCAAAACAAAACAAAGCTTTATGACCTTTATCCTCTCTTCTACAAACAATACATCATGCAGCAGAAGTACAGGAACAAGAATATTAAAATTATGCCCAAATGAGGAATTTTTTTTTTTTTTTTTTTTACAGTGCGGCCTCATTTGAAGCGTTCTTTCAAAGCAACATGAGGTTGTGACAAGAATGTCTGAAAGCTCTGAAATTGTTTCATAAAAGGTATGTCAAAAAATGCAAAACACGGAAGAGTGATTACACAGTAGTTATTCCACACTAGTCTGTACAAGGAGACAATACACAGCTTCTTCTCTTCATTTAGATTTGCTGAGAATAAAGTTTAACTATCAAATTCACATCAAGTACTAGCCTTTTTGAGAAGGTGGCTTCAGTTTCCTGCAGACAGCTAAAGAGCATCAGGTCAAGGACCAAAACAACAATCATTGTATCTACAGTTCTCCTCCTCTTGTATAATTTCCTGGAACGCTTTCACTGAGGAGCACATTGGAAAAAAAAAAATTGGTGTTCACAGAACATGAGTTTATGGTTATTCTGCTGTTGAAATGCTGTTGAAAAACGTGCATTGGCAAACTCTTGGCTGGAACTTAGTTAAGGATAGCCTCAGAATCTCTACAGCTAAGAGGTTTTGTCCATCAATTGAACTTCTCTTCAGCTATTAATGTAATGTCAGAACAACTAAAACACAAAATACTTTGCACCATTTTCTGTGTAATCACCAAAACCAGTTTTAACAATTTTACATAGCTAAAACCATGAAGTTAACGTGTACAGGTTCAATGAAAAAACTATCCTCAGAGTGGCCCGAGTCAGCTCTTCATCTTCCCAATTTAAAAAGAGCATGAGGACAGGGCACAACTGGGATGGGATGGGAGAGGGCTGCCCAGGGCTGACAGTATGTGAACGTACCTTCATCCTCCATACCTCCCAGAAAATCCTTACTTTGATTATACTCAGCAGCTCTGTCCATTGACATCTGACAATACAATAGCATGCAGTTTATGTAATACTGGGTTAAAGGTAGAACACACATATAAAATATAATTATTCTTGCTTTTAGTTGTAATGCTTTATTTGCAAAGAGATATGAAAGTGTCTGCACACTTTCAAAACAACTGCTTATTAGAGCCTTTTATCACTCCAGAACTCCCAAGCCTTTACCTTCACTGTCAATAAAACCTTCTCTAGGGTGTGATTCCCTTGTTGTTCTTTGACAATCTGTTCTTCTGAAATCTCCACCACACCCCTGTGGCCTGCCTAATCTTATGGTCCATACAGTTTACCAGTAAGGACCTTATGAGCAGGACAGTGAGTTTAGGCCGTGGATTATCCCCCCCAGCCACTACCTTTCCAGATGTGTGAACACCTTTATTGCCACTACTAGTCTGGCAGTGCAGAAGGCTAACAGCCAGCCTCAGAAAAGATTACCCAGTCTTCTCTACTTTTACAATCCACTCACTTTATAACATTTACATTCCCAGGTGGGTAACTGATTCTAGACCCTGAAGAAGTTCTTTTTTAAAAAAAATTAAATATATCAGAAGGAAAAACTTGCTTTTTTAGTGTAATTTTTACTAAAATATCCTAAGAGATTTAAGATGACTCACAAACCCCTAAAAATATGGAAGCTATTTTCCTCCTGTGTGTTTTTTCCTTTATGATGACGGGAAGGTAAAAGTACTTTCCTTTTGTTTCTTGTTATTTTCTGCTTAGTTTCTACCTCCCCCTTTTGTAAGAATAGTAACGTACATTATGTTTTTGCTTGAGAAGCTCCTGAATGCGTACCGCCTGCATCAGCAGGAGGCATGGCAGATAAAAAGCACTAACCACATAGTTGCAATTACAGCTCAAAGATGAGTGCTAATCTTACTAGCTGCTACATGTTAGTTCTCCCACTTTCAGCCAGTGCCATCCACTTTGCAAAGCGCTATCAATGTTCGTCTTTGAAAACTACATGTATATATCTGTATTGAAAAAGAACAAATAAGCTTTCCCTTCCCTGTATTTCGCTGTCGTCACACAGAATGCCTTGTGTGCAAGACAAGAAACTCTGCGAATCAGAAATAACTCCACACTGAAAAGCAAGCAATTTTGCCTAGAAGTATTATGGTAGAGATGGAGGCCAAGCAGAAGAAACAGTAGGCCCACCTTTGCTTTTAAAGGAGAAGGTTCAACACACCTAAATAACCTTGCATTATATTTTTAGGATCCATTCCTAAAAATACTTAAAATTATCTAAATATCGTTGAATATTCTTAGAAAAAGAAGTCTAAAATATGAAGATTTTCCATGGAGACCTAAGGCTCAGAGATCCAGTCACCATGCCAGGTCACAAGTTTGTGTGATGAAAACAAATCTAATGGGTTTATTTTTAAATACAGCCATTTCATAATGAATATTCAGCAAGCCAGCTGCAGCCCAAAAATCATCCACTGAACATAGCCAGGAATGGTTGCAAATAATCATTGCATCCATGAAAAAACCCAGAACATTCCTCACAGGTCTGCCTCTAGCCTATGTATTTGGGATTATTTTTTTTTTGTTGTGTGTGTTATGTATACCTAAACAGTATTTAAAAGGCAATTTAAAAAAACTAGCAAAACACCATCAGCACCTCTGGAAACACTTAGGATTTTGATTCTAGAAACATTCATCTGCCAACTTAAAAATGTTCATCTGTGGAATGATTTAGAGACTAGCCTGTTTTTTTTTTTTTTTCTCCTTTCAAATCACTGGGAAGGTAGAATCTCATTCTGCACTTCTGCAGTAACTATTATAGCTGAAATTGTTCTAACAGCATTTATCCTACTTTATGCTGGCTTCTTAAAGAACACTAGGATAAAGGAAATTAACACTTCAATCTTCTTTGCAGTACTATTTAATCGCTATAAAATCATGGGGTAATAAACCAGTCTGTAAAGAAGACTGTCATCAAACACACACACAAAAGGTAAAATAATTAAAGTACAAAATTCAAGCAGGACAGCAGACACCACCCTCAAACCAGTATGGATGGCTTCACAACTGTTTGTGATAAGGCACTGATAGTCAGTATTTCTCCCATCTCTAAAGCTGTTTTAACTGTAAATGTAGCAGTGACATTTCGGCCACCTTAAAATTAATGGCAAACTCCAGCTTATTGCAACTGGCTCAGAGAATGTTATTTTGTAGATTTATACTAATGATCTGAACATAAAATCTTATTGCCAGACAAATAGAATAGGTATGATAGAGTAACAAATAACGTGTTTTTAGACAATCATCTATGCTGGTAATAATCAAGCTTAAAAAATGATGCAATCTCATTCATACAAAATTTCTAGACATTTCTCTTTTCAAAATATAAACTTGGGTATCACTTATTAAATTATGCATTCTGCACAGAACAATAAGAAGATCTAATACCATATAAGATAGAAAGTAGGCATGAAACTGAAGATTCTACTTATCTAAAACCTAGTTCAGAAGGTTAATTTTCAGTTTGACAAGTGAGAGATCCACTCTCTATTTCTGTGCCCTGCTACAGCTGAATCCCTGAATGATCTCTACAGAAAAAGTGAGAAGGAGCAAAAATGTAAGGCTATTTCAAGTCTATTTCAAGTACTGTAGGAGTTTGACAGTATTTCATTTTTCAACATATGCTAAAACACTGTGGGATGACTTTAGAGCTTCTGAAGCTTCATACAGATAAATATGGCTAGATAGGATCTGGATGTTTCATGCCGTCAGAAAGATGTAAGGAACAGCACCAGCAGGTTACTTTCTGCAGTAGGGTCCTTATAGAGAACAGCAACGCATGAGCCCTCCATAACTAGTTACAGCAGCAGGAATCCAGGGACAAAGAAACAGAGATCACATCCAAGCTCATTTGCCCAGTTCACAAAGCAAGGCTACACAGCGTCTGAATTGTACTTTACAGTACTAGTAGGCTAGTTCACTCGGGGCGAATACCTCAAACACTGGTGAATGACTAATTTATGATGAAAAAGTTTCATTTTTAATGGAAATGAGTCAAAGCCAGGAGAAATAATGAGAAAGGAAAAAAGAATAAATTCCTACTATGTGACCCAGTTCAAGCTTAACTCTGTATATGCTATTCCTGCACGGTGAACTTTTTGCTCCTGTTTTGTTTTCTGTTCTTCTGCTCTGCAGAAGGCAGCACTACTGACCATTTCCAGCCGAGAGCTTTTCAATTTCCATACTCCAAGGGCTCTTTTCTGTCTCCTCAACTCATTAGAAGGAAACACAGGCAACAGAAGATGGAATGTTTTTCTTCCCCTTTTATGACAGCTGCCATTTGGTCAACTGAAGTGGCACTGCTAGCACAATAAAATCACCAGCATGAAACTTAATGCATCCCACAATAGCATGCAAATTTTAAGAACATGAGGCTGGCCATTTGCATCAGGGGAGCTCTGTCTGGACCCGGATTGGGGCTATGAAAGTGGCCATCAGCAGATGTTCAGGGAGAGAGCATCAGAAAACCTTTCCAGTGTGAGGCAACACACTGTTTAAAAACCTTGAGTGAGAGGCTGTATCTGGACTGTGATGTCTGAGAAGGATCAATTCCCCTTCATAGCTCATTGAGTCTTTTGGCTTCCGTGAGACTCCTCAAAGCCCTAGTGACAGGCAGGTAAATAAATATTATCTACCTTTAACAGGCGGAAGAAAATGTGTTCTATAATGTGTGCCAGATGTTGTGAAAAGTAAGCAATTAACAGTCCTAGAAGTAGTCTATGTGCCACTTGTGTATCTCTTTTTGCCTTAAAGATCTTACAGTCTAGGCAGATGGCATAAAATACTCCAGAAGAACCGAAAAAGTGTCTAGCCTGACACTTTGTAAAGGTCTTAATTTTTTTTTTATTTTTTTTTAATATAGCAGTGGGTGACTGTTGGTTTTTTTTTCTTCTATTTTAATGCATTAAGCCTTCTGGTTCCTAATATCTGATATAACACTGTTAGACCAAAAATGCTTCCCTGTTTTTCTCTTACTTTCTCAGTACATCACCTTTTCCACATATAATAGTTAAACAATTATTTTTTTTTTAGGCTACCAACAGAAGATAAACTACTTTTCAGGCTAGAAAGCATTACCATCTTCATTATCATCCAATTAGATCACCAGTAAAGCGAAGATAATATGTTCTTATTCTTCAGTCATAAAATAGGTTCTAATGTATAAAAGATCAAAATACTAGAATTTAGGCTAGGCTGGAAATCAGGTTTCAGTATATTTAATCTTCCTACCTTTGAACAGCAATTTTTACTTTCAGTAATTTCAGAGATCAATTTCTGGGATCTAAATGCCGAGGAGATTTAGCCAGGGTTGCCTATTTTATGTTCATGTGAGGAAAGTTATGCAAACACACAGAGACTATATTCAACTAACAGCATTTTTCATGCTAATGAAATTTTCTTCCTTTATGCACCAAACAATGTTTTCAATATGAGCATTTAAAAAAAAAACCAAACCTTTATTATTTCATTTATCCAAGCAGTGATGTGCATCCAAAGGAAAACACAAAATCTATGGTGGGTTTTTTTTTTTTTACTGTGCTTTGATTTACTGTAAAATTTCTTGCTTTTCCCTTCCAATGGGCAAATACATGAACATACACATCTAATTAAAACATTTGAAAGGACTTGCCACGGTTTTCCCAAGCACATGAATCTTCTGGGAAGAACTAAACTTGGAAAGTTTAAGCTCTAGAGATGAAACTTTTCTGAATGTATTAGCATGTGATAAAAGGAGGGAAGAACAGAAACTTTTTATACTCGCTACGTAACCTGTGCCACCTGCTCTCCTGTAAAAGAGCTCGGTTTTTTTCTGCATCGCCTCACAAGTTTTATGTGAGTAGAATCTTTTCAATACATCTGAGGATTAATTAATATTGCCAGTTTATGTCTAAAGCATAACATGTAATATTCATAATTATGCACTAGAGGTCTATCACTTTTTGGAAAGACAATTTATCCCACAAAAGAGCACAGTGCACCTAACCATAGTAGTACTGAACAAAATGCCAAGGGGTATGATAGTTGTCTGCAGCTGCTTATATTCAGCTTTCCACACGATAGCTAATGACAACCACAACTGTAAACTTCATTGCAAGAATAATTACAACTTACATATGGATTTAGAAAAAACATAAATAAGTATCAGAATGTATATTTCCAGCTAAGCAACAAAAAAAGACTGGTGTCTTCATTACACGCTCAATAGAATTCAGAATTGCAAACCTTTGGAAAGGAATAAAAGATGTTCGCAACCAGTGCTCCTCACAGCACTTACAACAGCCTCCCTCAGCAGGAGCCTCTCACCGATGGCAGAAAAATAACAGTAGATAACATTTAAACTGATTAACACCTTTGTGCCTTCCCTGTTACACACAGAAGAAATTTTCGTTCTGCAGAGGATGATCTTAAGAAAATGAAATAACGGTTCATTCATTTTGTGAGTATCGGTCATTTTGTCACCTGACTAGAATTATGTTTGAGAACACTGGATAAAAGGCATAAAAATTTACTATCAGCAAATGCAGCCTACTTGAACTCCACCTATTTTTAGCTACTTGTGCTATTAATCAGCAGCACAGATCCCCACTAGGATAACAAGACCAAGCTCCTGACACTCAACAAACAAGAAATGGAACAGAAAACACAGCATGAGCAAACTAAAGGTGACAGCCATAATACAGAAAACAAAACAGACCATGAGAGAACCTTGCTTTACAGAAAGAGAAGAACACAAACTTCCCTGTAATAACAGCGTACAAGTGATCAGAAGCCAAAGTAGAAAAGATGGTACTAAAGTAAAAATTAGCAAATCAAAAAGGAGTCTGGAGTGCTAAATTAAAGCAAGTGTATTATTCAGTGTTTTGGAAGAAAGCATAAGCACCCAGGAATTTGAAACTAGGAGTCAAACTGTCAATGTGTATGAAGCCCAAGCGTTACAGCATATTATTTTATAATATTTGAGAAATGTTTAGAAAATGAATTTGCTTTTACTTCTTAGTGAATGAAAAAAATAATAGACAAACTCAGTTAAAATCCTATATTGAAGATATTGTCTCCATCCTACAGCTGTATGACCTTCAGACTTTTCCACACACTAGTTGCATTTTGTGGCACACATCATCTCTGCAAACAGAGGTAAACACACAGCAGAAAAATACAAGATTTTACCTGAACTCATATTTCTAGTAATTCTTTTCTTCATAAATACATAACTAAAATGCAAGCAATTTTGTATTGGGCATTCCTTGCACCTTATAATTTTTCTCATGCAAAGGTTGATTTCTAAAATAAAAATTAAAAGAGAATTTTATTACCCTGTACACTTTGCTCCTAAATATTCTTCCCAGACAATATACTACTTGAATGAAACAAAGCCACATGCTAAGAATAGAAGAAACAAAACACTGAGGATGATAAATAATACACAGACTTTGAGACCAAGTCAGAAAGCGTCTTATAATAGGCTTCTATGTTTAAATTGAATTTGCACTATACATTTTCCAGTCATCTTGGCATGAAAGGAGACGTTTGAAAGAAACTAGTTCCTAGTGACTTTTTTTGTAAACTAAATGTTTAAAGCTTACCTTGATTTAATTAATCTGTGTAGTTTCCTAGTGAGCAAGAAGTTAGATCCCATAGATTCAATAACATTTCCATGCCAGGAGCAAAAAATAATATATAAACAAATAAAGGGATAAGTTCTCTGCTCTGCCAGAGAAAGAGATGCTTAATGAATCCAAGGTTATCTAAAATATTTAAACCCTAAATAAACCTTCACCTGTCACCCTAGTAAGTTCTTAAATTGCCAGGTGACAATGTATCTGCTGCACACATCTTTTCTTCTAGAAAAAAGGATGTAGAGGGCATGTTTGCCATACGCCATTTAACACCATCATCTTAATTTGCCAGGAATGTCTTTACACGTTCTTTGGTGCTAGATTGTGTACTGGAACCCTGAAAAATTACCCCAACAGCACACTTTGTTAGCATGTGGGTGTACTGCTACCAAATCCAGTGGTGAATAACACCTGCATTTGATTATAGCACTCTTTATCCATAAAAAGGAGGGTCAACATATTATCTGAAAGAGGTAACAGGACATCAATAGCCTGAGAGACCTTCTGAGTCCTCAGCTGCTATATACTTAAACTGAAATTTCTGTTCCCACTCTGCTCACTGCAAAGAGTGGAGAACAATATCCAAAATATTTAAATTACCACAGGAGGTTAACTCCCCAAAAGATGGAGCACAAGGACTGAATACATGACAGACACTCTGGTTGCCTTAGGGAGGAAATTTTGTCTACCAGCAAGCACCAGAGTTGTCATAGCACCATTCAAAACAACCAAAACAATCACCTGCAACTCCTACACTTGCATTTCTTGGACAATAACATGATGGTAGACTGTATACCAATGTCTTCTGCAAAGACTATCCACTCCTCTTTTAGGAGAGAAAACGTACATATTTATACAAATGTAGATAAGTCAGCAGTAAGGACAATTTTCTTTAATAATAAAGACCTCATGAACAACAGCACATTTTTTACTGAATCTATTATAAAAATAGACTAATTAAGACATTGACAAAAATAGTGCTGTCTCCTAGTCAGCTGCCACAATTGTGTAACCACCAGGCTTCAGGCCAGGGCGGTTTTGAGACAGTTTCCATTGCTCTGACAAATAACCTCCTCTGCTCCAATAACAAGGAAACTGCACCCAGGCTCATCCCATTGGGCTACTCTGCAGCACAGGACAGGGAGGTTTCCTCAGACGTTCATGGTTACAGGGAAAAACAGAGGTATCTGAAATGGTGCTTCCTCTCAGAATGAACCCAAAGCATCATCATAGGCCCTATGGAGCCCACAGGTCTCAGCCCTCAGCATTATATTACTGAAGACCAATCTGGGCAAGCCAGGGAGGCAGATTCACTGAATTACCAGCAACGCAGGTGACCGCGATTGTTTCAGTTCAGATAGGAAGGGCACGTTCTCCTACTGTTCTCACAGCCTGGCTGAAGGCAGGACTTGACTGAAGACCAGATGGCTAATCCCAAAGCCAGAAAAAATGAGGATGCCTTTTGAAGAACATGTCATTATTTCCATTAAAGTAACATTTAGGATTTCCAACACAGAGAAGAACCCAACAGTGAGCTCCTTACAAGCATGCCTCAGAGAATATACACCTTAATTATACATTAGCATTTCTGTAAATTTACGTTCCAGATATTCATTAAATCAAATCTGAAAGCTAAAGAGCGGTAGATGTGACCATGTAACCTTAAACAAAGACTTACTCACTGAACAGAGATTGATTGAGGCAGAGATCTGTGGGAAAATTGTCTCAGAGTACATAATTAAAAAATTATCACAGTGTATGTATGCAAAGGAAGCAATATAACATAGGTGTTTTCCAGCTTAAAGTGATAAATGCTACAGGCAAATATTTGGCCACATAAAATAAATTTGCCACAAAGAAGGCTAATGGTTTCCTGAGCTACATTTGAGGGGTTTTGCCAGAAGGCTGAAGGGGTGATCCTTCCCCTCTACTCAGCACTGGTGAGGCCACACCTGGAGGACTGGGTCCAGTTTTGGGCTCCTCAGCACATGAACATACTGGAGAGAGTCCAACAAAGGGTCACAAAGATGATAAATGGACTGGAGCATCTCTCCTATAAGGAAAGCTGAGAGAGCTAGGGTTGTTTAATCTGGAGGAGAAGGCTCTGAGGAGATCTCATTAATATGTAGAAATATCTGAATGGGGACTGTAAAGAATATGAAGCCAGGCTCTTCTCAGTGGTGCCCAGTGACAGGACCAGAGGCAATGGGCACAAACTGAAACACAGAAGTCCCCTCTGAACATCAGGAAACACTGTTTTACTGTGAGGATGACAGCACTGGCACAGGTTGCCCAAAGAGGTTGTGGCATCTCCCTCTCTTAGTCATCTGGGCATGGGCCTGGGCTCTAGGCGGCCCTGCCTGACGAGGTGGGTTGGACCAGATGACCTCCAGAGGTCCCTGACAACCTCAGCCATTCTGTGATTCTGTGAAATAAGCTAACTCCCCAGCTAAGCTGAACTCAAAGAAAATCACTTCTGTGTGCCCACACAGAGTGGGTGTGTAACAAATGTGGCACAACAAATCCCCTTTAAATTCACACTTTTCATAATTCAGGTTATCTTTATGCGTGCACATGCAGAAAAACTCCAAGAAGAAATATTTTCTGTATTTTGGGGGTGTTTTTTCTTTACTTTTTTGTTTTAAAGGAAAAAAAATCATCCAATTAACTGTAGGAAATCCTGTACATCAGTAGCTGTCTGCTCTGTAGAAGTGCCTTTACCACTTAACCTATAGGAGTATACCCTTTGCTAAAAGCAGTAGAAGATTGCGAGACCGGCACTGCATCAAGCTGACCTTGAGCTGGGAATTCATTTCCAGGAGTCCATTCTTTCCCCTCATACTACTTTAACAGATTTCAGGCTTTTCTTCTGCAAAAGTGGTATACAGTTGTACTTGGATGGTTCATTGTGTTATTCCATTTTGCAGATAAAAAATGCAAAGAACGTTTTCAGTTCAAAATTAACAAAACATTTCCTTCTATCCAAAAGTCTAATCAGATTGCTAACGACTTCAGAATATTTATTCCACAAATTGGGGTAACAGAGCATCTTAGCACTTTCATTTTAAAAATATCAAGTACCACATGATTGTATGTATTTCTTAAAAAATTTTTCTACCTGAAGTTATAAACTATCTGCAAGAATGTAAGCTAAAGCAACAGGAAAGGCTCATTCCAGGAAGCGCAAGAGATCATCAGCAAAGACATTAATGTGGCTTGTGACACAATGTTGCACAAGAATAAAACAAAATCAAAGTAAATATTCCCTATTTGCTATCCTCTTTTATTTAAAATGGGTACATATGTAAATAAAATATCTTAATTATTTAAAAATAGAAACACAATTTTCAAGTTGAAAACATTTCTTCTGCTTTTTCTTATATAAGTTCATAAAATTTTCCTAACTTATTTTCAATAATGGGAAGGCAAATGCACATAACTAAAAGCATATCAGTATTTCAGTTTTAAGACTATTCAAGGAGAAGGGACATCACACTTAAGGGGATTCCAAGTTGTCAACAGTCCTTTATTTTTCACAGCTAGGTCTTTGCCAAACCATTTAAAAGCAAGCTTGCTATTTTGCACATCACTAACGCCTACCCATCCTTCACATTTCACTCCACTAGTGCCCTTTTGTATTATACATCAAAGCACAGACCTCTTAAATAGAATGTTGGAAAAAAGAGAGACGCTCTAATGTTACTTACATTCCATCACACTGTTACTCCTTGCTTTAACTTGTCGTTCTCTTTGAATCCCCTATTGATGTGACACATTGGGACGTGGATATACTACAGATGCAGCATGATTCATTAGGAGTATATGGCTCCTCTTTCAACACAAAAATGCTTTTAGAAGATATCCAAGTTCAGTGACTCAATGTTTCTCACTAGGAGGCTGTTTTAACGCTGGTTTTCTTAGTTTTCTCATGCCAGAGTAGTGTTGCCATTTTCCCTGCATCCCTGCTTCTGAGGTCAAGGAGCATGTTATTAAAGCCCCTTTAGGTGTAGGCACTGGGCTAAAGTAAAATAAGCTTCTGCTAAAATCTTAGTGCTGCTTGCTAGACTGTTCGCTTCATTCTGCCTTCTTGCAGATAAAAACAGTATTTGAATTAGTTTTTTGAATTATATGAGTTAATTTTAACAAATCCTGACAATATTTGATCTGACAAACAACTGAAAAACAGAAACCTAAACAGGATAAAGCAGTAAAAAGAGATAAAATGACAGAGGGCAAAATAAAAATAATCCTGATAGTATCAAACTAAAAGAATATGTAATTAAGGATTTTAGAAACAGGATTGGCAGAAAATCCTCATAGCTGGTAGAAATGTCATTGTGACTAGATCTGACAACCGTCTTGAACTTCTGACACCTGACGAGTTAATTGAGTCATTTGCAACCCATTACCTGCTCCAGCTACTTTCATTTTCTAAGAAAAAAATACCTGTCCCGGAGCAAATCTTTCTATGACACTAGAATATAGTAGCTCGTCGATGATGAGTAGCCTTGAGGAGATTTTATTCTGGCTCTATCTCGGGAAGAAGAGAACATAATTATCTGCAGAGACACAGAGAAGGAAAGAAACTCTGGAAAATAATAATTCCGTGAGCACTTAATACTGGCATAGAGTGGCACGATCACAGTCACGACTACTCGTTCCTGCTCCTTTCCCCTCAGGCTAGTTCCAGCTGGGATTAGTTCTCCCAACCTGGAGAGGAAAGGGGCAGCACGAGGGCAGGATTGGGAGCAGGAAAGGATTGCCAGCTCAATAGAAGGCAGATGAGCAGGACAGCTTGTGTGGCAGCAGGGTAATTTTGTGCTAGCTTAACATGCGCATGGAACTACGCTGTTAAGACTCACTATATTGTTGCCAGAACTGAAAAGTACCATTGCGTTCGATAGCCCACTTCCTTGGAATTCTGCAAGAAGAGTATTCAGATGTACTATTCCAAGTCCTTGACTGGATGTTATGGCCAAACTTAAACTGAAACCCAACTCAGCGCCCGTATTCCTTCTAAATTGCTTTATCTCTCCTGAAAGCCCTGTGCCTTCTTACTGCTTGCCACAGGATGATCTTAGCTTCCATGGAAAGATCCTCTTTTCCAGACCAGTTATTTTGCTTAATTACTGCTAGCAAGCAATGCTGAATGAGCTGTCATTTCCAAATCAAGGTCATTCTTTGTAGCAGATATATTTGTCTGGAGTAAGTTTAGCTGCTGTTTTTACCCTTTCAAGAGTTAGAGTCCAAAAGAATGATCAAACAGCCCTAACCCCATGCATTTTCATTACTCTGTGTAGTTTTGTCGTTTGCTACTACATAGAAAGCACATAGACATTCACGTTAAAGCCAACATACATATACTCTGTAAAGGAATATTAATTTTGCTGTTTCAAATATTTGAGGAAAAATCTGGCTTCCAGTTTTTTAAAAAGATTGCCTAGAACCCCCTGCTCACTCCCTGGCTCAAGCAGTAACTTGTCAGAAGTTTCACAACTGAAAACTTCTAAGTTACACTAACTTGTAGCTCTCGTGCGAATGCACAAATTTAGTGTAAACCAGACATCTCTTCCAAAATATTAAAATCTTTCTCTCTAATTTTTTTTCTTAAGTTGTAGAATATGATCTATGGCTTCTTTCAGTTTCTGGAAACACCTCTATTCATCACAGAAATCAGGCAAAAATCACAGTTATCCAAGGGGGTTTAGGCTGAATTAGTGAAAAAAAAGGATTACTACTGCAGCCAACCCATCAGATTTTATTGCCAGCAGTGAAAAACAGAATAAAATAAAAAATAAAATAAAATAGGTTTTGACAATAAATTTCCACCACTCAAGATTATGGAAGAAAGCTGTAAAACGTGATCTAGAGCACACAAAAAATGGATCCTGATTTTAGGAAGTGTCTCATAATTTTTCCAATTTTTGCAATACTGAGTTGCTATGACTGTTCAAATCTTTTAGATGCTACATCATTTCTACTTTTTTATTTATCAGAATCAACTTTCTAAATTCCTGACATATTATGACATGTCTCTATCCCCATTTCTATTTGGAAACTACTATTAAAAATTATTTCACAGAAAAGTAGATAATGTTTTTAAAACTGTATTTGAATGGCATTCTATAACATAAACACTAAAAGATGTATGAGCAACAGAAAAAGTAACCGGACATGGAAAAA
>JAOXJK010000012.1:10267796-10277875 GCA_025774025.1 Xenus cinereus
GGACATGGAAAAACTACAGCAACATAAAAAGAATTCAAGATTAGAGGAGCACGCATTTTATGAAATGGAATGACAGAAATAATTACAACCTACGCCTCAAATTTCACTAAAATTCTAAATTAAATTTTAAAATGGTCACATAGGTTCTGTCAAACATTATTCCAAATCTAGAAACCTGAGAAATCAAGTTAGAGTGGCAGTGTTAGCACATTTATAAACCTCTAAAATTCCAGGGTGTAGATAGAAGAAATTACTTTTCATCCACTCTGATTCATAACAGTGAAGAGTCCAGAGCAGTTTGCTTTAAAAGCAGTTCAGTAACCAAATCAAATGTGACAGTCACAAAACCGCCAGATGAATGATAACTGCCTGCTGCAGAAGGTCAGCAGTTTAACTCATCTCTGGGTTTCCATTAAATTCAAGAGCTAAATTTAACACATCCACAGGACAGAAACATGTCACCTTATTTGCGTACAGGTGAACAGACGACAGAGATGTCTGAAAGCTGTGTATCCTGAGATACTAAACAGCAATGTGTCATAATAGTAAGTGATAATACAAGACACAGAAAATATCTTTAGAGAATGAAGAATACATTTTTCTCCTGGGCTGCTTGTAAATATTTAAAGTTAGGGAAAAGACACCGTAATTTATTGGTGATTGTCAGAGGAACAGAAGAGGAATTGTTCTCACCGGTAAATCACTGCTCTGTCTGCCAATAAGCAATCAGTTATTCCACACTATCGCATCTCAGCTGCTCTTACTTGTCCCTGTGATGCATCTCCACTTTGAAAAAAAGTATCTAAATACAAAATTTGTACTACTTTGCCATTAGTGCAGTTTTTTTCCTTAAGCTCTAATGCAGTTACTCTTGTAGTTGAGTGGAAACAAATATTATTGACCAAACTCTATCACAACATACTTTATGCAGAATAAAAATCAAAGTAATCATGCAGGCTCTGTGATGATGAAAGGCCGCAGCGCAGAGGCAGAAAACTGAGTCCTTTGGGATGGGACAGGTAAGGACGACATCTGGTATCCTGCCATAGTGATCCTCTCTGGGATGATCAAACTTCATCCAGAGCCCAAAATGAGGGGCAAAAAATCCCAGATGACCTCACTTCAGAAGCAACTGGTATATATCATCACAGTTAAAGCTTTTATTTTCAAAGCTGCCAGCCCTGCTCCAGGCTGTGTGTAAAATTAGCTACTTAGGCAAAAAGAAGAAAAATGAAGATGAATTAAGCCTAACATACAGTGCAAAAAGAAGTTAAAAAATTATAGCAAATCAATCCAGAAAGGACCGATACTTTTAGTCTAAAACTTTTCTAGATTGTGTTACATTTTTTTTATCTAAACATAAAATTATCATCAAGTTTCCATTAATATTATTGAAAATGTATTATCCATATCAGTAACTACAATCATAAGCATAATGAAATAAAGAAAATTAGCATTTCAAAATTAAAATATAACTATCATGCTGATATGGTTTCTTTACATGTGAAAAGCTACCTTATTTCTGATCAAAATTTTTCCAGAGCTATATTCCCATTCACTTCCATCCAAAAGCCTCAGGAGTTATATGAGTTTTTTTATCTTAACCATTCTGTCTGTATCAGGCTTTTCCAAGCTGCAGCAATTAATATAATTCTACTCAGATAGCACACACTTACTGTTTTCCAAATTTTTCCAATTATTAACATAATTTGGAGATTTAGAACCACACTAGTTCAGGCAACAGGATCTTCTCATTTCATTAATTTCTAATTTAATTTTTCAAAGTATATCTCATTCGTTTCTTTTTAGGTAGAATTAGTATCTGTGTAATCTCATGAATAACTGTTCTTTTTGTTATTTTGTTATAGAGTAATTTTGTTATTACTCTAATATAGCAATTAAACAAAAATCAAAAATAAACCATAGGGTGACATGTTCTATTTGTATAAGTAGTCTTTAAAAGGAAAATACATAGTGGACTATATATCGCCATAGGACAAATAAACTGCAGGTCTCTTGCTACTATTGAAACAAGGTGAAATTTTCCACTCTGCTTGATGCCCATAAAATTGTATTTGGGTAGAACTGCCCTCCAGACTCAGGTACTTCATTGAAATCCTCTGCCCCACAGTACTCTTTATTTTAGAGCTGATTTACCTTAACATTTTGAACAAAATAGTAAAGAAGCTTGAATGAAAGAGTTTTCTAGGGAAGAACATCTGGTTTTTATTGATTTAGGAAACCTTTGTTATCCTAAAATTTCTTCGCCCTTGAAAAGGTATGATTACAAAATATTTCTCAATTTTAGCAAAGTCCAAAAGGTAGAACCACGATTACTGTGAAAAATTGCTTTTATTAACCTGCTTCCTATGAAGTTTATTTGACATTATTGCAAACTAATATTAGATTAACAACACTTAGTATGGAAACGGTGTTTACCAACATAGAGGTTAGATGAATAGGAACACATTTCTTCTTCTACCTATTATGACTAGGGAACAAGATCTTAGAATTATGATACAAGATTCCATAGAAATATAATCTCTGTCCTCAGTTATGGTCGAATAAATAAATCCAGAAAAAAACAGTAAAAGGATTTAGCTTGTTCCCCAGCTGAGGGACAGGCCTTAGGTTAAGCCTTTTAAGATAGAAGGCTTAAAAATTCATAAGTAGGATGGAAAAAGTAAATAGGAAGAACTAAGTTCACTATCCGTTCAACCACAATAAGCAAATTAAAAAAAAAAAAATTACTCTTATAAAACTCTAGAAATTATTGCCCAAAAATGTAAGATAGTCTTTGATTTCGGACTCACTGAGCTGAAAATTTCTGAAGGCTAGCAAAGTATACCAGAGAAATGTGTCTTGCCCTATTATTTTGTACTTTTTTAGGTAAATGCTACAGGCAACGGGCAAAGAGAGCGTATAGGGGTGTATGGGTCCTGAGTGTGGCCTAGAAGTGCCCTTATCATGCTCACTGGCAGGTAGTGATGTTCCACAGTTAAAAATAGGGCCAAGGTTACACAGAAGCAAATAGAAACCAAAAATAGATACAGAAGTTCCAGGTACTATTTCTCTGTAGCATATGGTTATGCTAGGATAACCAGGATGTTCAGCTGGATACAGATATTGCAGTGAAGGGATATATATTTTAATTTGAAGATATAGTCGATAGGGTCACCAAGGCATTTTTTAAATAATCCTAAATTCTTTGTTTATAATGCAAACATTGCAGAAGTTTCCTCTGACAACTGATTAAAGGCATATCCTTCATGAAGAATGCCGTAGCTGTGATAGGTAACCAGTAGACACAAAAGCCAACAACTATTCAGTTCACTCTACCTTAACTACCCGCATTTGATCAGCCGAAAAGCCCTCTAGACTTGACAGATTATATTGACTATAACGGGAGTTTAGATAACTAATTCATGCACAGACACCCACATGGAGACCTCTAAACATAGGTGTCTTAATCCGTAGCTGAATCCTGGCACATGTAATTCAAATGTGCCTTGACTATTCACATTTAAGTAATGCATATTATAATGCTTTTATGGTTTTATTATCTTCCAGCCTGGCTTTGATTGCTGACCCCATTTAGCTTTCCAGATAATAGCTGTTTGATGATTTGCCAAAACCAAAATCATATGTACAGATTGTTCTTTGCTGAATTGATTGATTCAGGACTTATTTTCAAGATCATGTCTGCCCCATTTGCAGATGTTCTGTTCTTCTTAATAAGGACAGGAAAACTGACAAGTCTTGTTAGAAAATTCATATCACTTCTCTTCTGTTATTCCAGTCTGCAGCTTGTCTGAAAACTTGCTGCTGCTATTCATTCTTTTAGTCAGAACCAATAAATCCCACTCTTCATCCAATTTTTATTTTCAGATAGGATTTTCAAAGAGACCTAAAGGATTAGACTTCTCAGCTCTCATTAGCAGTCACTGGGAACTGGGCTTTTAACTGTCTGAAACTCCTTATCTCATTTCTATAAGCTTTCACATCCTGCAACTCTGACTCAATACAGACAGCAGGTCATCACTGAAGTATGTTTTAAAGGACTGTTTTTAAATTGAGGGGCTGCTTACCCGAACACAACCAAAGCTGATGTCTGTACCATTATAAACTTGCCAGCCAGACATGATTCCTTCACACGTAACTTCCAATGCCAGGATAACTCTGGGATGCTGGTACTCGTTCTTTCAGGCTGCTTCTAAAAATAAATGAAATGGGCCAGCAACAGTTCTCTGCCCCTAGTATTGATTAGCACAGCATGGCTCACATCCATTTGGCTGACTTCTCTCACTCTACTCTTATCTCCTTGTCCTCCAAAACAGAACAGCTGCACTCTACCTGCCTCTTTGCAGTGGCCTTTGGCCCATGATATATCCTCAGTCCTTGCTGGGGATTGTCTGGAAAAGTGCTTATTTAACACTCCAAACTCAGCTATGGACATGAGCATGCCAGCAATTCAGCAGCATGGATGATCATAAATCTGTGCTCAGGCCCAAATTCTGTTCATGACAAGTTTATTAACAAAGACATAACTTCATGCTCCTAGAGTGTGATGCAGTTTGGGTGACAGTTGGATTTTTTTAGACTGAAATAAGGAGATCTCTTGACGGGTACATTTCACTGAAGATTTTTTTTTTTTCCCAGAGCAATTATATTCTTCCCTGGGGATGTATCTTTCTCTGTCCTTTCTTAGCCTGAAGATGTAATGACATTCTCTGAAAATGGAGAAATCACTCAAAAATCACTTAGTCATCTCTTCAGTGTGGCGGGCTCTCTCTGCCGAGGGTTGGCAGTGTGAGTTTCAGAAGAGAGCCTTAACAAACCTCTTAACAAAAATATTTTGAGAGGGGTCTATTTAATTCACTGTCACAGTATACGTGTCAAAGTAAAAAGGTGACGACCTACAGTCTCAACTACATGGAGTTTGACTACATCTTTGAAACAGATGCCCAAATCCAGACAGGAGAGAGAGGTTAGAGTGTTGCTGCTTCTCCACTCACAGTTACTGCTGTGTATTTCCAGACTTGATGCCTTGCTTCTCTTAAGAGTCCCATGTCTATCAGATGCCTCTTCCTCTCTCTTCTTTAGAAAACTGTTGCCTAAACCAAAATTGCTTAGCCAAACAATTCACATGCATTGCTGGCACAGGCGGTCCTAACAGTGACCAAGTTCTTCTTTGGATGTGGTCCTCAAGACTTTTGCTGCCTTTTCTTTCCTAATTCAGATATCATTTCCACTTTTCCTATGCTATTCTCATTCTCAGCCCCTCATATTTCTCTGGTTTCAGTTGTCTCATTTTGAAAACATCAATTGTTCCTTAAACAACATGATTCTTTATCTTATGTTCTCCCTTTCATCTCCTTTCTTCTATAACTTTTCTGGGGGCAAGGTCTTCTTTGTCTTAGTTCTGTTATCTCTCCTGCCAAACATTAAAAAAAAAAAAAATCCCCTGTTGCCTTATTACATCATGATTCTATCCCAATCACCCAATCTTCTTCTAGACATTCCAATCTTGTCTTTTATACGTGAGTTCTTCCTTGTGCAAACCACCATTTCACTGTGATGCTCTCAGGGCTCTGAGTTTTTTCCTCTCCACCTAGAAGCAAGGCGGCTCAAGGCCAGCTCACTGACAGGAGCCAGTATGAAAAAAGAGCTGGAAGTGGGGGCTCCCCGCTCTGTCTCTTGGGAGCTGCTGTTAAGCTGAGACCCTGGGCCCCAGCCTGAACTGCGCTGCAGCTCTGTGGCCACCATTCCAATGCCTGGGCATGCACCCAATTGATCCAGACCCTGACCCAGACCTTCAGACTTAATACCCCAGCCTGATCTCAGGCCTTTCTCATCACCATGGGCTTGCTCAGTGGCCCGGACTCTCAGCTAAATCTGCAAGGTCACCAGATCTGCCCTGCTTTCCTTGCTCAGGTGCAGTGGGAGCGGGTCACTGTCGGTGAGGCTGCTGCCTCTGCCAGCCTTGTTTGTGTCCTCAGCTTCTGGCTCACTTTCCCTTCGGGAGCAGACTGCCTTCGCTGTTCCCTGGGCCGTTTTTCATTCAGACTTTGACTTCTGCTGAAATAGCACTTGGCTTTTATCATCTGAGGGACAAACACATTCAAACAGCTCTTGCTTCTTTCATTATTCTTCTGAACTACTTTATTTAGATGGTGTGTATCAATCTTACATTTTATGATAGAAGCAGGGTTTGGTTTTGTAATCATACAATCAAGTATTTTTTTTCTCTTTTCTCTCTTAGCAATCTTTCAGGAAATATGATGATTATAATCACTTTCCTTTATTAATAGGCATCTCCCAAGAGTCTAGCAATTTCCTTCTTAGCACTTTCTAGTGCTTTCCTTCGTTCACATGCTTTTTCTAAAAAGTCTTTCTCCTTTAAAGGTACAGTTTCTGTTCTTAAATTGAAAACATGCCTTTCTAGGTTTTCTCAAGTTTCTTTACTACTTCTTCTTGGCTTAGTTCTATTGACTCCATGGAGACAAATAATTGAACACAAATATGCCTGCTTCAGTTGTCACCTTTGTTTACTACTACTTAAAAGTTGTTTTCTATCCACCTGTACTCCTCTTATAATTAAAATGTGAAGATGTACTATGAGATCTGGACTTGGTGAGAACTGTTCAGTCTTTTGATACTTCTAGAAATACCGCTTTGTCTCTGACTTTCCACATTTTTCCATATTTACACCATTTCAGTTCTATTTCAATGTGTCCTATTTCTTTTTAATGCCCCTTCAAAGGGCTGAACAGTCACCAACTTGTTTTGTTGCAAAAGCTATTTCATTGCCGTACTCTTCTGTTGTTCTTATCTAATTCTTTATCAAAGACATTACAAATAAAAATGGAAACATTAGATGCAAGCATCTAATTGTTTTCTTCACCTGAAAGCTCCAATGGTTCTCTAAAGCCCCTCCTGTCCTTTCATGTACAGTAATACATAATTCTTCTCCATAATTTTATCATGGAGAAAGCAGAATACTTCTGCAAAAATTAGATTAAATTAGAAAGTACATGTAACCTTATTTTTAATACCATTTCTTTCAGAAAACAAAAGATTGCATTAAAAAAAACCTGTAAATTTCGCCTTTGGAATATGTCTTTATTGAGAACATTTACTATCAATGATTCAATCTTTTTATGAAAGAATTTATACTGTTATGACCTGCATTTGTGTGAAACCCTTTGCTCTGAGTCACTTGGCTGATGGCTACTTTCCAAAATACTGGAATTACTCACCACAAATCTACTGCAGTGACAGAAATCTAAGTTTTAAATAATGGATTTAGGAGCCTATATTATATTTTGGCTCATAAGATGTATTACCATAAAATAGACATTAAAGATATGTGCGCAGTGCAGCAAACTTCCAGAACTCAAGAATAGGGTGACACATGACATGAGAAATTTAAGGTTTTCTGGAGTTTCAGAAGTCAGTTGGGATCCAGTTTGTAAAAAGTTAGTCTTATGATCACAGAAATCTAATCTTTAACATCATAATTATTATTGCATTCAAAGAGCATGTTAATTGAAAGTCTTAATCTGTTTTTCAGAGCAATAAATAAACCTGGTGATAAATTAGAGATTTTCCTGATGAGCAAAAGTAGCAGAGAATGCTGTATCTTCTTTTCACCTTCTACCCTTCTTCTTCCTCCTTCTTCTGATATTTCAACTTTCTACCAGGTTCTGCATATTAAATACAGGCCAAAGGAAGCCAAGGGAGGGAAACTCTGACCCAAAGGGTTTCCTCGTCTTTCTCAGCTCCAAGCAGAAATTATATATTGCTTTCCGAATACAATAAGGGGAGAAGGATCTGGGAGAAATTTTGATAGACTGGAAGCAAAATTTTGAGGATCTCATTAGCAGGAGCAGGCCTGGGGGAGTGGAACAGGGTTACTGTTAATAATCTTTGGTTTTTGTGTTCTTCAGAATTCATTAGGGCAGAACTAGGCAGCATTCCTAAATTCCCCTAATTTTGTCAATAATTCACAGCAAAGCACAGAGCCAAGCTCATCATGAGAATTTCTGGCCTTATCACTACGCTGAATTAGCTTCTCAAAGTTTTTAATTTAGGAAAATTGTACTGACGCTGGGTGAGGTGCGGGGCAGAGAATAGAAGACAACAATAAGTATTTTTTTTTTTCCAAGGGCAGGGAAAAATATAAAATCTATTGCTAAAATGTTCATATTTTCAGTAAGTCTTAAATAAATAGCCATGGATATCACTTGCAAATCATACGATGACAATTATGAAGAGAATCATGGCTCATGTCCCCATCTTCACATAGTTTTATTTCATTAGCATAATGACAGATGTACATTTCTGGCAACTTGACTGGTGAAGTATATTCTGAGTGAGAACTGGACTGCTAACCAGACAATTAGTATTATGTCCTTTCATTATTATGCCGTTTGTATTTGGACAGTAAGATAATTAGAAACTTACCATATAGCTAAACTTCCCGTTCTAGAATGAGATCAAGATATCACAGATTTAGTGGGAGGAGGAGACACCTCTGCTTATATTGGGGTCTTTTGAGGATTTGGTAAAGTTTTCATTTTACCAAAATACCCTTTCATTCAGTCTTTTTCAATCTACATATGCCAATAACAATACGAAACCACCTGGAATATGATTGGTCTTAGTCAAGCCTTATAATAAATGAGGAAAAAATTTCACAAGAATGTTGTAAAAAAAGATAGAGATTCAGCAATTTTGATTTCAAAAAGTCATTTCTGGGATTTCAAGTCATGAATAGTCTCTCACAACACACTGAAGAAGCTGTCTACACTGTAGAAATAAGACAAATATAAACTCATTACTTTCCTCTGGCCTTTGGAGGACTTACATATTTGAGGAGTTTTTTAATATAGGCTTACAAGCACTGTCATAAATTATTCAGACTTGGATTTTATATTGGATTTGTTCCATAATGCAGTGATCAATCTGTGTTACTTTCAAAAATGAGAATGGCAGTTTGTGGGAATTACAGAAGTTAATAAATTCTGTTTTAATTGTTTCCAGTCTGTCACTGTGGGTCAGACAATGGGTCAGACATTTGGCTTATTAGTGCAGACTGTAATCACTATGTTTTGCTGCATATTCAAGAATCAGTTTCTCGGTTCCTTTTTAGTTTTTTATTTAATGAGCTACAGAAGACCTTTCATATGTATTGATGATTCTGTAAGTCCATTCGCTTGCAGGTTTTGCTCAAGATTTCATCATTAGCAGATAATTACTGCTGACCCTTTTTTTCTGCCATATTGCTTCTCTGTTCTCACTGCAGCCATAGAAAGGCACTTCCTTTGACAACTACTTCACAACCACAACTGTTTTAATATTAAATACCTTGCTAATTTTTAGTGGATTGAGAATAGCCTATTTTGCTCAGGAGATAGCTTGCGTGTAGAGCAGTATGGTCAAAGAAAATAAATGACTGTGCCCTCCAGCTAAGAGTAAATGGCATCTCATGCAGCTGAAGTAAATGTGTCAGTGATACTATTACTGTTAAAAAAAAAACAGAGGAAAACTTTTTCCAGGAAGTTAACACATAGGAAAAAATATTCCTTATCAGTTTTAATGAAATGCAGTAATATACATCGACATTTCTCTTCTTAAATATTTGTAATTTTTTCTATTTGTTTTCCAATATCATTCCGTTCTTTTTTTTTTACTAGATTCTTTTCAATCCTAGTATTTCTCCCTCTACCTTCACACTCCTCATTGTACTGCTGCTGTTCTGAGCAGCTGTTCTCTCTTTCTAAATTTTGTGATCAGTCCTTCCAAAACTTGCATTACTTGAAATTGATTATAGCATTCTGGAAATAGATATTCAGCAGTTGATAATAGTAGAACAGAACAGAACGGAATAGAATGGACTAGAATAGAATAGAATAGAATAGAATAGAATAGAATAGAATAGAATAGAATATTTCCATTAGAAGGGACCCACAATGATCAGGGCTCATTTCATCCCCTTCAAACCATCTATAAGTTAAATTAGTGGCATATGATCTCCCCATGGTACAGAAGCACTTCAGAGTTGTATCCATCAAGAG
>JAOXJK010000012.1:10279969-10306115 GCA_025774025.1 Xenus cinereus
AAGTGGAAAATTACTGACAAAACCCTCCAGCCACTCACATTTTATTAAAGATACAAACTTTACCTGCCTTTCCTCAAGTCTCATTCACCTTGAACTATAATAAAAATGTTGATCAAGTTGGTGATATGTCTGTGATGATACATTTGTCTTTTATGTATATTTCAAAATGCATTTTATACAACCATTCAAACATACTTAAAAGTTCCCATCTCTTTTTAAAGCATAAAAATATAGGTATGGGCCCAACCCTATGCTGTCTTATTCCTGAAGAAGTCAGAACCTCTCAGAAAAAAAGAACCTCTCATAAAAAAAGCAGTTGAACTTCTATCTGATGCTCCAGCCTTTTGCTCAAGTCCTGGTCTGTAAGATATGTAGTCTTTTCATTAACCTTCCTATTTCCCAGTAAGGTTCCTTTTACTCTTGGGCCAAGAGGACTCCTGTCTTCTGCCTTGGATATCATTCAAAACATTAACAACGATTGCTGAAGTTTGCTTAATACCTCAGTAAATAAAACAGTTTTACTTTCTACTTCATATTGGCTGTCAGCCATCTTCTGTGTTCCCAGTCAACACTGCACCTATATACCAGCAATAACACACTTTAGAAGAGCTGAAACTGTGAATATCTCTTCAGAAATACAGTTAATCAGGATGTACTTACTTGCGTGACAGTCTTAGCACTGTTTTTACTCTGGTATTTCACTGTAAGCTATCTATTTCCTGAGCAAAATAGACTATATTCATTCTAATCAATTTTTTTGACTGTCTTCTGTTGTCTTACTATACCATATAAATGAATTCACACACACATTTTTTTCCTATTAGCAGCAGTGGGTAAGAAAGACAAACTGTTTTGGATTCCAAAGGACAACCACAGGATGATCCGTTCACATTGACAAAATAAAAACCTGAATATTGAGTGTCTCTTTTACCATTAACTCTGTGATGTATCCAGACTCGTCTATCAGGTTCTGTATTTTTACTGTATATGTTTTTTTTACATATGTATACATGTAAAAACACATGTATACGTACATGTATACATGTGTATACTTTAGGTCCAACACAACGTGTAAATTTTAACTGATCAGATATGCGTAATGGCTCTTTGTGCTTTAGTTTTTCTTTTTCATTTTAAATTTCTTGTGTTTTCCCAGTTGCTATGTGATGTTTTAAAATCAATTTACTAAAATGTGTGTTTTCTCATGCAACTGCTTTATATTTGACTGGACTTATTTGAAGGCTGTTTTCAGCTAAAGGGTATTGTGCTTCCATAGCAAGGAAGCTAAAAACAGTTTCCAGATTGGAATCACAGACACATCACGTGTGTCAATGTTGATCATTTCAACTCACTTCTAATAAAGCCTGAAAAGAAAAAACGTGTAAAGATAAGAGATGGAAAAACACACATCTGTGGAAAAATAAACCTTTTCTATCTGCCCAGCCAGATCTGCATCTTCATTACTACTGCCTCACTGAGAACAGACTTTAAATCATAAATTGGCTTTAATAAGATGCTCGGCACTATCTGTCCAAAGATGAATGTAATTTCCCATTAATTTGTGAGAAATTGTGAGAGTACTACCATCTAGTTGGATGAGAAGAAATAGAGAAGGCTAAAGCAGAGTCAGTAAACTTGATATTTTTAAAATAATCACTGAAGACATATTTTTCATTTTCATGATGCCCCAACAAGGATGGGCATCTAACTCTTTTAGAATCCTAAGAGAACCAGTGCAGGCTTACTATTCTCCTAATCCATTTTACAGGTAATAAAGACTGACAAATCCCCTATTACAGAGATTATAAACAGTCAGTCTGCTACATATTTACTACGGAACAGCAACAAAGACACTTGCTGAGATCATTCAACATCTGCCAACTAGTTAAAACTAAATCACAGGAGAATTTTTTGGGATTTTAGCCAGTCAAGTAAGAATCTAAAATCTATGCATAACAGTCTGTCTCATATTGCTTTTGTATTAGGTCTCACACCTCAACAGACTGTATTTTGCATTTTTTCCTATTCTTTAAAAAACAGGGAAAAAAAGAAACAAAAAAAAAACCCAAATCCAACATAAATCTGTATCAAAATCTGTCTAATAATGTCCTTCCTTGAGCAAAACAAAGAGAACACATGGTCTGAACTGCTAATTCTGCCTCTCTACATCTATCACTGTCCCTTACTCCACGAAGACACAAAATATTTGAATTAAGAGCATGTTTCCTGTATGAAGAGGAAGGCAGAGGAAATCACATTGCACATGGATACTTGCAATTTTACCCAAATCAGAATAATTGACAAGTACATACTGTCTGAACAAAGATATGCAACAGAAGGAAAACATAGCCTGTAGTTGACATTTATAACACCACTTTCAGATGGTCAGAAACAGTGTGTTCAGTTCTCAGCTAGCAAGGTGTTTCTGGCTACATCTGTCATCTCTTACAAATCACTGATTCAGACTGCC
Source organism: Xenus cinereus (assembly GCA_025774025.1). NCBI lineage: Eukaryota > Metazoa > Chordata > Aves > Charadriiformes > Scolopacidae > Xenus > Xenus cinereus. Next base: position 10,282,440 of record JAOXJK010000012.1, read on the forward strand.
ACATACTAAATTATTTCAGTATATGTTTGTGGATCATTCAACCCGATATAAGTCCTCCAGCCAGACAGTGTACATCTATTTGCCTCCTTCACTTGTATCTCTTTCTGCGCCGTTTCCACTTGGAAAACTGACATCTGTTTTCCAGGGATTGTAAACCACTATTAGCATTGCAACTAAGCATAAGTGTAGACCTCCAACAGTAGCAAAATCTTGCAGGGAAGCTAGAAGAGCCATACTTACTGTGAAAAAAGCCCACATATGCTCCTTTCACACAATTAAATTCCCGTTCTTTAGTATAAAGCAAATCTACTTAAATATCAGGCTTAGACATCACACTCAAGTTATTATGTCTGTGCTACCAGCTCATCATCAAACCATGAGTATCTGCAGAAGATGCAATCTTTTCTGTAAGGGCCACCTCAAATAATCCATTATTTGGTTTCTACAAAGCTTTGGAAAAAGGCAAAAAAAGCCCCAAACCTTAGACATTTACTATTCCAGCCTGTATAATAACCAGATACAGATTTTTCAGCTAAGTATATAAAAAAGTCTCATTCAGGTTTTTTCTTGCTGTCCTAGGGTTCAGCCAGTGGAGCTCAATGTCTCTTTTAATCTTCTCTTTCTTCATCCTGTTCTGCAGGTAGGTTTCACCTCATTATATAAACTCAACCATAGCCTGTGAAAAACTGCATTTGACAGCTCATTCCAATCTATGCCTCTAGGACTGCGTAAAGCAGCAATTCTCAAACTTTTTGGAAATGTTACCCTACTTTGGTTGTCTGTCTTGGGCATGATATCCCCCCTTCCTGACAGCTACTTAGGTTTAACCTAATGTGCAGCACAGTCCAGGAGCGCCAGATTCCGTAATTGTTGGCAGGGGCTAGAATCCTCCAGGGCTGAAGCATGAGAAGAGGCTGTAATTACTAGCTATAGGTGTTTCCATTTTCCAGGGAATTGTTAACCGTCAGCAATTAAAAATAGTTACTACTACTGTGACAAATGGAAATATTTGCCTCTAGTAATGATTGCTACTTGGAATTGTTCCTCCTGGACAAAATGAACTGTTACTGTCCTATCCGAGTAGTACTCCTAGAATCTCATCCTAGTGCTGCATGGCAGAAATATTGTCTGTATGAAAAGCATGGATTTCTTACTCAATTTAAAAGTTTAAAAAAAAAAAAAAGTTTTCCATAATTCAGATTTAAATAACATTCTCATTTTCTCTTTTTTTCCCCACACTAATCTGCACTACATTATGTTTCTAGCCCTTATTGGTTGAACTGTGACAGTATTTTATGTCAGATAAAATTTCAGTAAAGCTACCCCACGATTCTGAAGGGAGATCTCCCAACTCTTGAATCACCTCATTCCTAGCAAGACAATTCTCTCAGTATTTCAATAATTCGCAGATACGGAATTAGCACACAGTTGCCAGTGGAGCTGGCTTCATAATTCTGTATTGCACAAAGCACTCTGAGATGTGTAACAAACTGAGGTGTGTCCATCAGGTCTCTAAAACATAAGACTTTCTAAAAGGCATGCAATCTTTTTAAAATGTTGACATTTTTTACGTTGCTGGTAAAATTTAATAAAAGAAATATTTAGAAAGAAAAGAATCAGTCTTACTAGCTGATATTAAAAAAATCCTTCCCAGAAAACAACCAGCAAGTTGTCTGAGCAAGAGTAACAGAGGTAAGTCAGTATTTGGATGACAGTTACAAAGTGGGTCATCACCAACAGCTATGCTATATGTCACCAGGCATATAATAGCGTTCTCTGCAGCTTCAGTCGTGCACCTATAGATAGCAACCAGCAGCCTTCTTTAGTTATCACTGAATATACTCTTTCTTTGCTGCTTCCACAGTCTAAACATTTTCTGGCTTGCTTTCAACATTTCTCGTCATTTGGCAAAACAGCTGTGACACTTATGCACCATTATCTCAAAGAAGCTGAAGCCGGCCATACATTAAGACTCAGTCTGTAAGGACATGTCTTTCTCTAGGATAAAGTGTTAGAACAGCACACTGTTTTGAAGTACCCTCTAACTATCACAGCTCTCTCTTAATTTTGAAAGGACAGAAGGATTTCAGTAGCTTCATTACTTCAACAGCTAGAAAAAAATTAACATTTCAATAGATAGAAAAAATATGTGCAAGAATATGGAATAAAAGAAACCTCTGCTGCTTCAAAAATAGCTGTTCTTGTATTACTTTTTCACAGATATCTGCTGTATCTTTTGCCATAAGAAAATCATACTATTATTTTTTCACTGTGAAAGCCAGTAATTTATCTCCTTATTGACATTTGCAGTTACACAAATTCCTTCGTTGTAAAGTGGCAGCAAAATACGGTGAAATTATTTTATATTGCCAGTTTTATTATGAAAACCACAATTGCTCTTGCCATCAAGACGAAAAGTTTAGTGCTACGGAAAAGCATTTAATCTATTCTTGCAAAACATGACATGAGCTGCATGTAAATTAGACCACACCTCCTAATGAGTCATGTCCCATTTGCCTTGACAGCACAGATATTTTCAAGGAAAATGACTTTAAAAACACACTTTTTTTTTCCTACATATACTTTTGTTTTTACGTATAAGATTCTAATCCAATCAAACTAAGGGCAGATGGGATCCTTTCGTGTTTCTATGGTCACGGCTGGGTTTTTTTATTTTTACTGTACTGTCTGCCAGTTATTTTTCCTGTCATTTGTATGAAACTAAAACACAACAACAGGGGGTGAGCCATTAGGAGCCGTTTCTAAAATAAGAAAATTCTATTGTCTGATCATAAAAAATACTAGAGGAGCAAGTAGTGTCTGAATGAACTGTCTGTTCGTTTTTGAAAGATGACTGTATTTCAGCCTTTGCTTGTTCCCTAAAAATCTCTGCAGCAGCTGCAGAATGCTAAAAGACAGAAGCTCAAATACGTTTCTCTCTGTGCTATATGTGGAACACCTGCTGGCTTCCTTTTCTTTGATGTAGATTTTGGCAATAAATAAGAAGAGTAAAAAGTCTATATGAGCCAGTGATACAGTGCCCACTGGGGCGTGATCCTGTACTGACCTGGAGTCACAGGCCACGTTCTATTTCTTCACCGAGAAATACACCAGCAAAAGCGGCAGAAGAAGGCATAGAAAGCTGCACTGCAGCAAAATACTAGGCCAAAAAGAATAATGATCCCTTTTCCATCAAAAGAGTAAGAATTCCTTCAGTGCTTTGAGGTTAAAAGCTATTATTGTTATATTTTAAATTCAGATTTTTCTATGCTTAACTTCATTCCCAGTTACCATAAGATCAGTCGGCCATATTTGGATTATCTGACAGCAAACACTGCAGAGGCAACTAAACAGGGAAACACAGAAGAATCCAGTGGTGGCTCTAATGCTTTCTAACACTGGTGGTGAATCACAACGGAGAACCCTGAAGAAGACTTCAGCGTGCATGTCTCTCTAACACAGTGAGTAAGAAAACAGAGTCTGTGAGCGCTAGTTAATCAGTAGCGGAATGCATGAGAACCCTGGACTGGATTTCAGTATTAATAACATATACGTATATATATATACACGTACACATACATGGAAAATTGTTACAGGTTGAGGATTTCACTGTCTATCCTAAAATGTAGCAACTTAGACTGAGCACTACACCGTAAAGTTCATTATTTCTGTTTCTCAAGATAAAACAACTAACTGCTCTTATCTTAGTACTATATTGATGATAAATAACGCGCACCGTTTTTGTTTTGTTGAAGCTCCATTTGAAATGCTGCTACGTTACCGAGACACAACAACAATGGAAGATTTTAGTAAAGTTTATAAAGTTCTGGTGGAGATTAAAACCACTGTCCTCAAGGGCAAAGCCATCCTTGAAAGAATCCACTCTCCTCCCAGACTTGTCCAGATGAAAAGCAAGAACTAGGAAGAAGTCTCATGACAGTTTAAGAAATTATTTCTCTGATTTACTAATTCAAGATTTATCTTGTTCCTATTGACTTGAGTGTTTTAGGAGCAAGTCCTCAAACATCAACTTAAGAATAGTATAAAAGGGAAAAAAAGAAAAAGTGTTTTCTGTTTAGCACTCATAGAATGAGAGACCCCACCCTTTTCTTCTGCAATTTGTACAGAAATAGCAAATAACATTTAGATATGTGTACTTATATGACTACAAGCAATCCATGTAAAAAATATGAATACAAAATAGTCATCCATACCAACTTCTACAGGTGAACTCGTCGCAAAATACATTAAAAGAAAACAACACTTTGAAATCAAATAGATTTTAACTGAAGCTGATAAGCATTTTTGTCTTTGTGTGCTGGTAAGATTGGCCAGATTTTCTTAGACCCCATTATTTAGAATTAGTAAAAATTAGGGTTTTTTAATCATTAAATCACCATAAAATTATTTTACTGTGTAATTAATAGGTACCACCATTCACATTGCATGAACAGTGAAGAAGCAAAAATCTATACAGAAAACATTTCACAGTAATGTAATGCACTCTAATGTATGAGATAAACAGGAGTGTGACTGACAGATTTCAAGGTCAGAAAAGATCATGGTGAGCCCATTCTACATTAAAAATATCAGAGAATGTCATCAAGTATCATCATGTGGTCACTGCAATCAGTCCACAATTTCTGTTTGAGTAAAAGCATTGCATCATGTGCCCCATTTGAATCAGTTCAATGGCCTGTCAACCCAGTGATTAAAAAATACTCATCTTTTAGCATTAATTTACTCAGCTTCAAGTTTCATTTTATGCCACTCATTATGGCTTTTTTCTTGACAAATTTAGCTACTTTCTTCTTTTACCAGAACTCCAAAGCTGCTGTCAAGGAAACTCTCCAAATTCTCCTCAGTCCAAACCTCCATGTTTCAAAATCTACTTTTTGCCCAAGTATAGGGAGGAATTTTATTGCACTGGATCTTATTTATAAGTTTTGGGTCATAATCAATCATAAATATAATTTCAATAAAAATACCAGGAATATTAACAGCAAGTAGTTTACTACAGATGAGAGAAACAACAAAATAAGTACAGAAAGAAAACTAACTTTTGTTTTAATTTTCCTAAGCCACCAACACTCCCACAAATGGACTCATTTGGATATAGGTATTCCCCAGATCTCTAATGCATTTTGCATAAAACAGTATATTAAGAAAAGATAAAGTAAGTTATTTTCAAACGTCAAGAAAATTATTGCCATCTTCAAACACGAGCTCCATACTATTTTTATGAAGAACTGGGTATCATTATGTGCTTTTGGATTGCTGTCATGCCCAACTGTTTTCCAGTGCATATCAAGTGACATGACTAATACGTAACTTTTGGATTTTTTTTTCTGTTTCTCTATTTCTTTGTGAATTTCTCCTTGTCTTGCTCGTTCAATTCCAGCGGTGTTCGTTCTGGAGAAGGACTGCTTATTGGTCTTTTACAAATTATGAGCATAGGTACTGTGTATTGTAATTTGTATTAATGGACAGAATACAAAAGTGTTCATCCCACATAAAGAGTATATATGACACAGCTCTCAGGCAGTTCTCAGTCTCGCTTCAAGTTTTTTGTGTAAGTCTCAAACTACCCAAAACCTCCTCTCCCCTCTGCAGACAAGATTTGTCTTTGAGAAGCAGAGTTTTTATCAGCAGTCCTCATCCTACATTTGTGACAGAACCATTAGATATCTTGGACTATTAGAGGATCGGGAATCTGGTTAGCGAATCTCTTGTAAACCAGGATATAAGCTTTGAGCTTGATCTGTAGGACACCAGTGTTCAGAGCAGAAAACAACTAAAATGTACTTACCTCTGACTGTGCTGCTGAACACCTACAGTGCTATGTCCTCTATTACCTATTCTTCATTAAGGAACAATAACTTTAAACCACAGTGTGCTACTCCACCAAAATCCAAATGAGAGGCAGTGAAAGTGTGTAACATCCAGGTCTGGTCATCATCCACCAGCATGAGATATATTGCTTTAGCCACCTGGACATGGTAAGCGGGAATCCTTAGAGATAGTCCTGTGTGAAATCATCAGGGACCTCACAACTATTCTTGAACTTCAAAGAGATTCAATTATTTGCTATTTTTCACCTTCATCAAAAGGAACAGCAATCTCTTGCTAAAACTCCTAAATGATCTTTCAATTTATGGGCTCTACCTGTGGTACAAATTGGAATTTCATGTAACTGTGAGCGTATCTTCCAAATAAATTCAAAAACGGTACCTAAGAGCACTGCATAATGGCACATGAAAAACAGGTAAGAAGGACATCGGTAGAATTCATTGTTTTCCTAAACTGTTTGAATATTTTCCTTTGTCAACTCTGCATTCTGGAGGTTGACCAACCACACGTAAAATATTATTTTTATTCAATTTATCAAGAAAGCGGTTGGTTTTTTCCTGCCTTTGGCAAACCTCAATCATTACAAATTCCTCATTTGACACAAAAATGGTCTTCTTAAAATCAAGTGTTCCCTCTAGAATGATGTAGTTTCTCTGATGTACTGTATTTTGCTTTTACAAAATGTACCACTATAAGCATATCTTATGTGGCAAGATCTTATTTGGAAAATAAAATCAATACATCTATTGATACAAGGATTACGCCTGCAGCTGACAATACCATTTCACATGTTTCTTTTATTTAGTGAATAGGGACACTAAATTTAACAGTTAGTGATACAGTATAATCTCCTATCTACGTATTTTAAGAAAAAGCTTAGGATCATGAAGTCCAAAAAGAAGTACTCTTCCTCATTAACTATTTAATATGGCTCCAGATCAGAAAGAAAATCACCTTGCAGAAACTTTATTTCCATAAATAAAAAGCTTCGTATAAAGAAATCAAGCTCTGCAGAAATCTTGATTGCAACAAAATATGTTAATAGATACTACTAAAAAATATAGTGCAAGGTCAAGAAAACTGTAAATCTAGTGCTTTTACATCACCATGTTCATTCAAGAATTTTAAAAATTATTATAAATACCTCATTCACATTGCACCAAGAACAGAGTTGTCACCATAGTTCTCTACTTTGTATGCAAGCTTTATCCACATTTTCTGCCCATAAAAAATAGAGAAATGTCGTGATTTGCCTAGTGTCACATAGCAGGAAACAGAAATAAAATCCTGTTCTATGACCACTCGACATTCAAGGCCCTTCGTAATCTGCTTCCTAATATTCCTCTCCTGTCACCCCCTCCTCTTTCAACACTCAAACAACTTGAGTCCTCCAACTTCTTGTACTCTTGTTCACTGTCTCCTTTCATGCTACTAATACATTTGGAGTTCCCCTTCTGAACCAAGAAACAGCTTCTCCTTTATTTATTAATTCTCAGCTTAAAACTCAGTCCTTCATGACTGTCATGGACCATCACAGAAGATGTCCGTGTGTGTTACCAATTCTCAGTCCTTACCCATATCAACAGACAATTCCTCAGCCCTTCTAGTGTAGTGCAATTGGTTTGCCAGCCCACAATAACTACATCTTTCTCTTACTCCAATGAGCTAAAAAAAAATGTTCTTTTTACTACAGAAAAGCACTCACTGTCAAAATAGGTTAATGTAAACAGCATATTGTTAACCATCTTTATATGACTATTCATTTATGCAACTTCTAAAACCTTGTATATATTATATTGTCTGCCTAATTCATCAACCCCTTCAGGCTGGAAGTGCATCTTTTTAAAGGTCTTTAATATTCCCAACACTCTTGGTGGCAACATAAAATAAATAAGCACTATATAGTTCATTAATGAAATTTGAAAAAACAGCAGTATTTCTATACATAAAGTAGTCTACATCAGATGCAAAGACAAGATTTGTTTTCTAATGAACATGGGTGAAGTATCTCTGCACTTTTACAGTGTGACAAGTTAGTACTCTGAGAAAATAAAAGACTATGCTGAATATGAGCAAAGCATCATCAAAAATCATGAAGTCTGTTATACTGTAGAACAAGAAGGAAGGAAGGAAGACACAGTCGAGTGTGTCTGTGCTGGTACATTGGCATGATTATTTTTCATGGCCAACAATTTTTTGAGATTAGAAACAAATTGAAATTTAACTGCATCTTTTCAGTTTGGAGTTAATGATTACCTAGAATTCACTTGGGAAATTCTTATATTTTAGTTACTTATTTCAAACAAAGAATTAATCTGTGAACAAGAGATTACTTCAAAAATTCAAAAGAATTTATTTTTCAAAAAATATCACTTAATTCCAAACTATAATTGCCGTAGAGCTAAAGTCTACTTCAAGAGAAGAGTATCATGCTATAACTCTACAGAGTTCCTGCTACCATAGTTCTCCAAGTTTTAAAAACTTTGCAAGACAATATATTTGCCTTCTATGTAATAAGGTTTTCAGGCACAACAAAGGCACTGCTAACGATGATAAACTTTAGCATTACAAAATACTCTTAAGAGAGAGGATATGGAAACTATCCCATTGGAAGGTAAGATGCAGAGCTCAACTTTTAAAAGTTCATGGAGATACATTAGAAAGTTTGGATACTCTTCTACACTTCTCTAACAGAGCCTCTGTTCACACCATACTGCTTCTGCAGCTGATGGAAATCTAGACAGTTTAGCCAAATGTTCCTGGAGTACCATTCATCTCATCCTGAAGCAGACACGTAAAATAGGTCAGATCAATTATGTCCCATAAGTGCCTCTTTCTCTTCAATGACTATAAATGGGCCACAGAGTGACTGAATCAACTACAGGCCAGATTCATTCAGAGATGAATCCCAGAGCCCACAACTAACTACGCTGTAAAAGTTTTCTCTAATAAAATAATGTTGAAATGTTTCTTATCAAAAGGATATGTAAAAAGAAAATAAAGACAAAATTTTAAATATCTAATCTAATGCAGCCTAATTTCCAAGAAAGTACTAAATTGCTAGTGCTGAAAAAGAATTTGTTGCATGTTGTTGTATCTCATTGCGTTTGTCAATAGGTACAATTTCCAGTCTGTCTGTGATTAGGAAATAATTGAAAAATTGAACGGAACCTGATTTTGTTGTGATTCCTTCTAGAAGACAGATATCTACACATTTTGTGGTCTTTTGGAAAAGCTGGATCTTTTGAAAATACATAAAACCACACCAATTTTGTTGAAAGCAGCATATTCTTTGAAGACAGTTGGAAAACAGGCTTTTTTTCCTGCTATAAAAAACCAGACCAGCCAGATGATACCTCAAGAAGGAGAAGTAAAAGCTTAGAAATATCACTTCCAGGACAATTCCACTCACATTCTGCTCTTATGTAAGCAAAATTAAGATTGCTTTATTTTATTGTTGTGGTCTTTTTTAAAACAAAAACAACTGACTTGTCTGGACGTTCCAATGCACATACAAAGGAAAGCTGTTTGGAGACTGTCAATAGGTCTTTCAATTAAAAATGTAGTTTTCAGGAAATTGAGTTGCTACAGGATACTTCTAATGAAACACTTCACTGGATAAACTGTGAAAAATTATTCCACTTAATTGAATCAAAATATTTAATTTGGGGTCAATTTAACACTGCAATGCATCAGGGGTTTCAAATCCCCCTTCTAAAGTGTGGCAATGCCTCATGGATGAGTTGAACAAGAAAGCCTGACCCAGTAACAAGACTGGGGCCTCTGATGTACAGCAGTAGCTCAGCAATTTCCCTCCTGCTCATCATGGGCATACCAGGATCTGAAGATCTAGATTTCTAGCACCAGGAGCAGCAAAACCTTCTTTCTGCCCTCAGGCTGACAAACCTGGCAGTTCAGGTGGACAAAATTTTTTTAATGCTTCAGCATTTTGCCTTCTCCAAAAATAATCTTTTTTAAAAATGCTTTATTCCATTAAAAGATTGTCATTTTTCATTTTTGTCCTGATATGGAGCAAAACCAAATATTGAAATATGAGAAGCTCCTATAAAAAAAATATCCAAAGGTTGAACAGATAAAATCTCTTCAAGGAACACTCTCTGCTGCAATTACATAGTGAAAGAAAAGGAAAAAAGCATAGAGGCAGAATTATCCAAAAATATTATTTATTTCATTGTTCTGTTTGCTCCTGCAAAACATAACTTTAGTATCTGTACTGCACTTAGAGTTTTAATCCAATAATCACACAAAACTGATGGCTCAAGAAGTTAAAAATAGCAACTATGGAGTATCTAATAGCCATATTGCACTCGGGAGCAATTTGAGATCTTTTGCTCATCAAGCAAGAGCTCACAATCATTGCTCAAATAATCTATATACAACAGCCAAAGATGAGAAAAAAACCAGCCAATTTCTGTCACTGTAGTAATTTTTGGTGAAGAGTTAAATGTATTTATTTTCCTACACTATCTTTATTTTAAAGAAAGTGATAAATACATATTTATAGGCTTATATTAGAAGAACAAAGGTGTTCCAATAGCTAAAAGATTCAAGGAACTGTTCTGTTTTAAACTGCATATTCAGACAACTAGAAGTACTATTACAAGGAACAATGTTACTTCATTTTAGTTAAAATCTATCACCTTCTTCCTTTAAAGAAGCTTTCGAAAGTTACGCTTCTTTAAACTGAGTGACTTCAAGGTTACAAAATATTAATGGATCTTCCTGAAGCTGTATTGCCTTTCTCATCAGTATTATCATCTTTTGTTTGCTTGTCTCCACACCTGACTATTTTTAAAGGCTTTGTTCATTTGTGAAAGTAAACCAAGACAACAAAAAAATGGGTTCATTTGAGGTTACAGTATCCACCAGTCTGGTATGAAATCATGATACAACAGTAAAATATATGCCTGCACCTCTTTCTCCTTTATTCAATTCCATATTTTCTCAGTGCACTATAGAGGTATTTTCCCTTTAAATTCAGCTTGCTTGCAATTTTATCTTCCCTCTTACACAGATGTCATGCACGATGGTGCACTTTTATTATTTCACACCCATTTGAGGAAAAAAAAAAAACGCATTTTCTTCTGTTAATTATATATATACTTCTCCATGTGCAAAATATAGTACCCCAGATTAGTAGCTCACAAATTCTCATAAACCAAATAGCAATGGATCTCACCAGTGCTCACATAAAATCTCCACATTACACAAGTGTTTCAGAAACCACAATTTTACAAATAGCACACATCCTTCTAGAACAGCACTGGACCATTGTTCAAAAATGAGACAGAAGGGTAATTGATTATTGAAAAACAAGTGTTAAAACAAGAAATAAAACAGATCCTTGTCCTGTTCTTTTCCGATACCAAGAGAAAAGAAATCAGCTGAAGTGCACACCCAAATCCCAATCACATTCATAGAACCATAGAAACATAGAATTGTTTTGTTTGGAAGAGACCTTTTGAGATCATCAAGTCCAACCGTTATCCCATCACTGCCAAGTCCACTACTAAACCATGTCCCTCAGCACTACATCTACATGTCTTTTAAATACCTCCAGGGATGGAGACAAAACCACTTCCCTGGGCAGCCTGTTCCAATGCTTGACAACGCTTCCACTGAAGAAATTTTTCCTAATATCCGATCTAAACCTCCCCTGACACAACTTGAAGCCGTTTCCTCTTGTCCTATCACCTGTTACTTGGGAGAAGAGATTAACCCCTACCTCACTACAACTCCCTTTCAGGAAGTTGTAGAGAGTGATAAGGTCTCCCCTCAGCTTCCATTTCTCCAGGCTGAACAACCCCAGTTCCCTCAGCTGCTCCTCATGAGACTTGTTCTCTAGACCCCTCACCACTTACTCAAAAGTTCATGTAACTCGATTTCAATAGCTTTCACACGCTACCATACAGAGTTGCTGCGCAGTCTTAAATTGCTGCTTTCTGCAACAGGCAGAAGGCTGAAGTAATGGTATTGCTTAGGTGGGTAGAATGATCCAGCTCAAAAGCCTATTATACGTGAAATGTTCTTTCTGACTTGATGTAATATCTTTCCATTCACACGTTCTCATCTGTACTGACATCAAAAGTATAATGCAAAGGCATGGGTTTTTTTTCTGCTACCAAAGTCAGTTATATACTTTCCATGTCTATGGGAACCCAGCAGGAGTACTTTAATATAGACTGGAGACTTCTGGTTGGAACACAAGTCTAAAAATACCCCATTTAACCTAGTGTATTTTCTGCCTACAGTGGCCAGAAATACTTTGAACTGTATTAGCAGTTTACCAACAAAAATCCAGTTAATTTTGTTTCTTATAAAATATTAGTGTTTCAGGGCCGAATGAACAAATAATAGCATAATTTTTTATTCATAAATACTGTGACTATACATTTTTTTAGTTTTGAGGAAAGTTTGTGTATACCTTCATCTAGAATATTTGTCCACTTCAGAATTGTTCTATCGTTAGTCAGAATGTCCTCAGGGCTGTGAGTTTCTTGTCCCCATCAGTCTATAGGGGAACACAGGCATTATTCAGGGAGATGCTATTTGTGTTTGCTCAGTTTCCCCTAGTCAAAAGTTTCTTAGGAGCAAACCATACAAAGTGCCATATCACATTATACCAAAATCTGTCTCTGACAGTAATCACTAGCAGTTGTTGAAGGAAAAAGGGTAAGAATGGGGCAATACACCATGACGCTCACCTTGGTATGACCTTCCCATTTGCCAACCATCCGTTACCGTCAGACAACCCTCAGATCTACCAGGCCTCATACCAGACTGGAGACCTGATCCACCAACAGAGATATGTCCCTCAGCAGATGCACAGAAAAAGAGAATCGTGACTATTTAATTCTTAAAAACAAAAGCCATGATCTGAAATCATCCTTTTCCTCTTTGCACCACTTGACTATTTTTTGATAATTCATTTCACAAATACCATATATGACATCGCAAATAATTCTTACTGTGAAATCTGGAAAAGGTTCAGTCAAGAAGGACACTAAAGCTTTTTATCAAATCTGCAAAATATTACTTTACTTTTGCTACAGTAACAGCTTCCTAATAAGCCCTTTAAATTTAAACACTGTCTTAGGAGAGTTGTAGGTCAAGTTAGAAAGCATAGACAAGCTCTTCAGAGGAATCAAGTTTATATTCAGCATGGGTAAGAACGCAACAGAAAAGGTGAACTAAAGTTTTTAGCTATTTCCATAATGACTTCTCACTTGCTGTGGTCTGTCCTACTTTCTTTCCCCTTAGACACCCAGTAGTTTCGCTTCTGAGGAGAGAATTCTCAATTGCCTCTAAGGGAAAATTCCTAATAATTTTTTATCCTATAGCAACATATCATCTTCCTTTAAAAAAAAAAAAAAAGCTTAGATTTGCAAAAAGATATATTTGCAGATATAAGTTTGCACCTCCTGAGATGAGACCAAGAATAAAAAGCTATTTCCAGTTTCTCACATATGGAGAATAACTACACATAGCTAATATATGAACTGAGAAACTGCAGAGTGAATACAAAAATCATTCATGAGGCACCTGGGGATTATAACAGGAATTTGTATTTATTTGCTCTGTAACTACATGATACCTGGTGTTCTTTTGTTGATCTTTAAGGTCCAGAGTTAAAGTCATTCTTCTGGGGGACAGTTGGCAGTATGCATACTGGGATATGCATTCCATATCTTTGGAAAAGGAGGAACCACCTCTTTCAGTATTCATGCAGTTGTAAAGCATCAGTTAGTGGATTTTTGGCACCAATCTGGTTTCAGAGAAATGTTCTGTTAATTTGCATCTTCTCAAATGTAGGTTTTTACAGTCCTTCCCAGATGTCACCAGATACCTACTCATCAGAGGAGAATGAAAACCAAAGCTTCTAACTCATCCTAAAGTGGTATGCCATATCAATTTTTAAAAAGTAAATGAAACACACGAGGTATTATTGTTGTAGAAGGCACTCCAAATAGCAGATTCAAGGTAATTTGAGGAATTCCTATCTAGTTTCATTTTAAAAAGTCTGTTCTAATTATGTAATTTGAAAATGCAACAAATTCTTTTAAGTACCCCTAAAAACATACACAGGTGACAACACTATGCAGCTTGTTATTACAGACTTTTCTAACGTGTGACATTTTGATGTCATTAAAGTGCTCAATTACCAAAGAAATGAGTGAAATAAAAATCCTGATTCTACAAAAATTCAAGGTACAATGAAAACTGCTGTGACCTATTTTTTCCCATGCTGAAAGCGAAAAGGATGAACAGTCCTGTTTACTAAGTGACAACAGCACTTGCCTATAGTCAGGCACATGCCTAAGTATTTGCATTGGTAATCAGAACCAAAATTAAACAGACAGACTTAATCATAGCTTTCAGGTAATAAACGATTATAGAAACAGCTCTCCTGTGATTTATGATGTGAAAAAAATACCATCATAATACCTGACATACGTTACTCACAAATGAAATGTGAATAAAAATAGATTATGAATAAATATAATGTAAAACACTGAAGAATGAACTAGAGCTAAGAAACTACATAATGAAGTTAACCTATTTCCAGCAGAGCTGCCAATTTGCTGACTTTTTTACTTACAAAGAGTAGGAAAAAGAGATGTTGTATTCTGACTCCAACACAACAGAGGTTATTATAGTACACTAACTTCCATCTTGACGCGTTTAAAGGCTATTTATTCCTAACACTCTCTCTCCTCTTTTTCTCTGTTTTTGTCTTTGCCATTATATCTGGTCTCTATTGGCATTCATTGCTTTCATTTATACACATCTGCATAATTAATTTCTTAAGCTTTACTTTATAAAAAAGTTATGTATTTTATCTAACTTGTTCAGGAAGTGTCGTCTTTACAGCCTGTAAATGGTTTGTTTGCTGGGTTTTTTTTTACAAGCTGGTATTTAGTTGACATCTGCACAAATGGGAAGGACTTTCCAAAGGTTACATGGCAATGGTGAAGCTGGTCAAACAGAGTTCTGTTAGCACAGCTGATGAGTTGGAGAGACTGGAAGGTGGAAAAAAAAAACCAGGTATGAATGAGTCTTCACTCAATAGAAACCACAGTAGAAAGGTAGATTTTTCACCTCAAGTCAGTACCCATTCTGGAGGATGAAAGCTATCAAAAAATAATCTGTCTCTGGGAAGTTTCATGAAGTTTCTGATAATTAATATGACAATCTGGTGAAGCGAAACCAGGATTATAGGTATAAAACTGTTATGTGATCTTTTCCTGCACCTATTTCTTTATGTAATAGTTGTTTTACTGAACACTAAAGAGTAGAACATGTACTTTCTTTTCATCTGTACAGGAACATTGTCTAACACTGAGGAGTGACTCAGGTGTGGCTGGCAAACTGCAGAACACTACACCCTCTGTTTTCCAGGGACTGACAATCCCAAATAAAGTAACGTTCACACCCCATTTTACAGGATCAGGGTTGCAAGATGATATACCACCAAACCACCAAAGCCCATCCCTCATCAAGAAGAATTCTCTCAATTGAGAAGAGTTAAGCAGAGTAACTTTGTCAAGTAGCAGGAAAACATGGGCACTCCCAAGGCAAGGCTATCTTCCAGACTACAACAGAAACAATGGAAAATTGACTAGAAAGAAATGTTCAAATATTTGTTCGCTAGTACTCTGTCTTAAATAGAGCTAAACATACCCTACAAAAACAGCCCTAAGCAAGCCCTAATCAAATATTTGTTGCTTAAAATCAGCTTAAATCCAGGAACCCTGGACTATTATCAGTGACATCAGAAGGAACTGAACCTGCAAACGTCCTTATTTATACCAAACATAAAAAAAACTTCAGGAAAACTGGTGAAGCTACTCATAAAAGGCTTCTGTTGATAACAGAGTCTCCTTATGCATTGATGAGCTTTCATCTGAAGGCAAGTTATTGTTTTTCTAAAACTGTGTGGACAAATGGTAAGATGATGAATGACAGGAAGCCTACCTGTTAAAGGAGCATTAGGTGGCCAAAATCAGATTCTGGCAGCTTCATGCAGAATCTTGGGTGAGGCTCATCCCCCGTTTACATGCACTACTATTTAATTTAGCCTCTCTGGCATGAACCGCCCTAAACTGCAAGTTAAGAGAAAGATGCACAACCACACTCCGTTTAATAGCCTGTGTAGCCACCCCATCACTGGGTAGCTGATCATTTCAGAGCTCTTCCCTACCTGCTAAACTATGAAAGTAGTTCCATAATTTGAAGATGATAAAGAATTGTTCTAAAGTTCTCTCAAGTAATTGTTTAATTAGGAAAGTTTGACAACCGGGTGTGATCAGCTCCGTCATTCAAGCTGAATCAGATCCTTCATAAAAGCTGCGTGTTCTACTTTCTAAAATGTCAACCATTTGACAGCTGTTTATTCTCAAGCCTGTGTGCTGTGTCCATTTCCTTCTCCCTTCTCAGTTATTTACTTTCAGATTATAAACTCATTAGAGCAGGTGTTACTTAGAGAAACAAAAGCAAATGGACAGGAAAAAAAATAAAAAGCCCTCAGCTGTTGATCTTTGTCTTGTTGGGTGGCATAAAACCAACCAGATACAGTACTAAAACAAGCTTCCCATTCTGCTTTTTAAATGCTGTTTGATTATAGTGTAATAAATTTTATACTGCCCAAAAATGTGATTGCTTGCTCCCAAAGAACAGGATTATTTTATTTTTCTACAGCTCTTAAGATGGAAATTCACCAAATAGCAACAGTTAACTTTGGGTTTTCCTTAAAAATGTCTGTTTTCACTATTATTACATTTATTTTGAATACACAAATTTTTTAACTGCCCTTCGTCCTTGGAAATCATCCCCTACATGTAATGTATGTTGATAAATTGTTATTATGAGCTGATCTAGTTGATTGAAGTAAACTTCCAGATAGGCAGTATTAACAAAAACACTTTAACAACTTTGAAATTTCACTTAATAATTGAGAAAAATGAAAATTGCAGAATCTGATCCCAGATTTCAAGCGTTAAAAAAAACCAAAAAAACACAAAACCAGACATTTCTTAAACATATATCAAACAAAATTAAAAAAATCTAAAAAGAATACCGTGTGCTGAAGAATCTGGGGAGGGAAGGGGGTATCTCTGCCAGGTGTGTCACTAACTCCAAGATGTGTTCACCTACATAAATGCTTGATGATATTTACCTTGGTATCTTGTCTTCATTAATATGCAGTTATTTCCAGAAAGTCATGACAGAAGTGTGATTCCCAAATTTCCCTTTCCTCCTGCTTTTTTTCTTCCTTGAAGAGATAAGTATGAATTGGGGTAGTCACCGATGACTACAGCCTTCTCCAACAGATGGAAGGAGTTGCTATAATCCACAGGGTCATACCATGAAAGTAAGAAACAGTGTTTAGCTGAGAAGGTGGGATGAGAGGTGAGACCAGGTTGCAGAAGATGTTGGATATAGTATTTTGCTAGGGTAAGTAAGCCATTGCACGGACTACATACTGAGAATACCGAGCTGTGCTAAAATCTAGAAAAGGAAAGAAGATTTTATGAGTAACATCTCACTGGAGATATTTGATAGCCTAACATCTATCATATCAGATATCAGATAAAGCTGAAATATAAACAGCAAGTATATAAAGTATTCCACACAAAATTATAACAAAACATTTTGCCAAGAGAAATACACTAGAATGTACACATTCTTACAAAAATCAAATAGGCATTCACATTCTTTGGTGGTGATTTATCTGCATTAATCAAGGGTTATAATCTTTGATGCCACATTTTTAATTCAGCGCTGAAGAGTAAATAGAATTTCATGTCTAACTTACAAATCAGTTGTGTAAGAGAGGTCAGTTTAATAGGAGACTATCTTTTAGAAGGACAAAAGTAAAAGTTTCATGCCATGGAGAGCTCAGGGGCAACAGTGGCATAAACTAATCCTATCCTGAAACCCATCTCCCTGTTGCCATTTCATGGATACCAGCACCAATACTAGCTGTTCTCACTGCTTGTAAGAAAGACTGGTCCATTTTTTTTTCTTTCAGCCAAATCAATACCCTTTACAAAGGTAAGATCAAGAAGTCACCGTCAAGAATACCACAAACTTCTGTTATTGCCAGACATTTTGTACTACAAAGCTACAGCCTGATAATAATGGAAAAAACACAGACAATTTCTTAACACGGAATCTCTTCCTCAGGCCTGAAGACAAGGCCTGACCTTCCAGATGAACTAAACCCGTCGTCTGAAACAACTGTTCTGAGCTTTACTGACTTAACCAACTAAAAAAGTTGTAGAGAAGAGATAGACTTCCTGCTGCAGAGCAGAATATTAGCAAGAGATGAAGTTATATTATCTTTAGCTCTTTTAGGACAGCAACAGGCAGGAAGGTAATTATCTCCTGCAGAATAACGAGAGCAGAAGATTTCTGTGTGCCAGAAATCCAAAATATCTATCAGTTTTTCAGCATCCAAGACTGATTTCCATAAGGCATTTTGTAGAGTTTGTTGAGGTTCAGTCTTGAGAGATCAAAGATTAATTGGGCGGGGAGGGAGTAAAAATGGGGGGTTTACGTGTATCCATATATTCCTGACTTTTTTTGAGCTGAGGACATCTGGAAGGATATTACATTTTGGGAGGCACATATATCTCTGTGCGTTACCTTGTACTTGTTGGCTATGATTTCAAGCTTATATAACCGTCATTGCATGCTGTTAAGCTATGACTGAAAGAAAAGACTTTACACCCACTACAACCAGCTGTACTTCCCATAGAGCTTCCAGTTACTGATTTTTACACATTAAAATAACTTGTTTTATCAAAGTATTAGTTTGAAGCAAGATAGGTATGCAATGTTAAGTGTTAACTTTCCATTCAGAGAGACTGTGCATTAAAAAACTACGTTTAGCATTTAAGAACGTTTCACCGAAAGAAACTATAGGAAAAAACACAGCAAGATGCAGTAATTTACTAAGCTACTTGGCTTCTCAAAAATTCCTTCTCAAAAGCAAGAAACTCTGTAAAGTTAAGCCCCTCTAATCTTTTCAGCAAAAAAGTTTCCTAATTTTTTGATGAGCACAGCTGTTCTGAATGGTGTACTGTTATTGGGAATGCTATGGCGTATTGAGGCCATGAAATGGTTGAGATAAAAATAGAGCTCTTCCAACCCCTCACAAGTAAAGCCCCTAAAACTCACATAAGAAAACTCAGTAATCCTATGTACACATTAACCTCTATGTCCTTCATGCTTTCTCTTGACAGTCCAAAACTAGTAAGTCTTCACGGTCCCCTTCCTTCAGCTCTCCAATACCAGACTCCCCTACCATTTGTCTCTCTTACCTACAGACCCCCTGTTCATTTACCTGCTTTTTTTCCCTCTCTTGCTTATCCCATTATGCCAGTTTCTTCTCTGTCTCATTCAGAGGACACCTTCATTTATTTGCAATTACCAGAAGGTGATTTTCTCAAAGAAATTTTTTCCAGGATTACTAATATCCTCCATCTACCTCACCAGTCCCTTCCAAACCAAGATACACTTTTTTGCTGTTCCCCATGAAACACACATAGACAAAAGCTCTCCGTCACTACTTCCTTTGGATCAGCATTGACTGAAAAGCCAAACAAAATTTGTTTTTTCATCTGTCCTACTCTTTATTTCATTTTATTGTAATTTAAGAATCAACACTGGAGAAATGCTTTCCACCAATGGGAAATGAAGTCCCTGCTCTTGTAATTCCCTACTTCTGATCAACTTTAATCACTTGAAACTCCTAACCTATGTCTAAATTATTTTTTTCAGCTGCTAAACACACACTCTGTACTTTGTGAAAGTCCTACAAGTAACATGCAACATTTTTTAAATGTCTTTGAGTAAAGTTTGTATCTATAATTACATTTAAACCTGAGTGAAATGTAAGACACTGTTTTGCTTGTTATATGTGTCAGGATCTGACAGCTACAGGTTTAGAAGAATATTTCATGTTTATAAGCTGAAATGTGACCAACTTGTCTTTTTGTTAGTTAAAAACTAAATTCGCAGGTATTTGACTTGAAAAAATTTTTGATATGATGATTTGAATACGACTTTGAAGGAACTTTTGCACAATGTATGGGACAACTGTTTCCAGAAATTTCCACAGCATATTAATGTATTCATTTAAGAAGAAAATGCAGATGGATAAATGGGATTGCATGCAGCACAAAAGATCAAATTATATTGCAAAATTATACTCATATTCACTGAAGGTTATAAGCATCATTTTACACATTAGAGGTCAATGTGAAGGCACTGCAGCAAGCACACACTCTCTTTTCTAATATATTTGAGGATGACTTCTGCTGTAAAGTATTGGTATTTTAGGACTAATGAAATAATGTAATTAAGAATGTTCACAGTTAACTTTGTTCCCAAGTTGTCTACCTCACCCAGCCAATCTAATATGAAGATAAAATACCACTGCAACTTTCTGAATAGATTAGTCTACTTTAAAAGCCATTGCATGAAAAACTTTAATTGTTGGAGCTGCAATTTTTACTGAAGTAACTGCTTAGTGTTTATTGGAAGGTATTTTAGATTTAACTGCTTCCTCAGCATAATTATTTTCTAATAAGAAAATGTCTCATTGAAAAAAAAAATCCATACAACCGTGATTATGGGAGAAAAATAACCAAAATCTGTGGAATTTAGCAAAAATGCTCAGGATATATTGTTCACAGATTATTACTTTGTAAAACACATAAAGTTCCATAATCTTAAGTGGACTGTCTCTTATAAACAATTAAAGATTTATTTAGAGTATTAAACTCTCAGCCTGACTGTTTCATCAAAGACCAATGAACACTACTATGATCCCAGCTGCTTTTTTTCTGCGGAAAATATAAGAATCTCTCTCCTGGGCTAAACCTGGGCAAAAGACAGAGAGAGGGGAAAGGCTATAATTTTCCTCATTTATTTATATTTAAAATGCTATTACAAATGTCAAGAATATATGCTTTTGTTAACAATAGCATCTTATAAAAACACCTCCTCATAGGAACAATCAGCAAAGCCTCATTAATTTTATATATATATATATATTCTATATATAGGAGCAGACCAAATCTAAATCTTTAATCTTATTTAACTGTAACTTTAAAACTTCCAATTTCTTAAACAAGTTTGAAAGTATGTTACAAAATAAATAGGTCACCATTTGGAGATGACTGGAAAGCATAGAAAAAAGTTGACCAAAAAGAGAGGAAAATAATGAAAATGGATTAAAACATCCTATGAAGTGGTAAATGACATGAACTTCTACTTCTGAACCAGCTTCTAGGAAGCCTTTCTGAAATGCTTAATAGGAACAAATTAATAAAAAAACTGTCTCTGTAATTTAATGGCTTTTAAGGCAGTTTCCAGCACATATTATAGAGGTTTCATAATGCACCTGTGTTCAATTTTTAATTAAAGAAGATGGGACCGTGCGCAAGAAGAAACCAAATGAGTATCTTCCACCTATAACCACAAATAATCCCAAAACTCAGATACCTTGTAAAATTACAGTTGCATCTCCTGATTGTGTCTAAAAAATGCAGTCTAAAATTAAGCATAATCTATTATAATAAATACTTTGGCCTCAAGATAAATGAGATTTGAAACACTGGTCCATAAAGGAAATAAAAGAAGTCTAAGGGAATAGACAGCTAAAACTGTTTCATTTCCAGCAATGCAAACATTTTCCTGCATCTTGTCAAACAATAAATCCTTTCCCTTCTTCACAGAGATCCGTGAGATATCAGTTAGTTCCCTATCCCAGCAAGAAGCAGAAAGCCTCAACTTGTATAACTGCTCTTGAAATACCTCTGAATTTTACCCCCCAGACCACTGGATTCACTGTGTAACATCAAGCCTGATCTTCCCCCATCCCCTTCCATGCAAGGACAGCCTTAACAGACTGGCATCCTTGCCGAGACAGGAGTACAGAGAAGCTACAGGGAAGTGACAAACACACAAACATTGTTTCATAGATACAACACACTGAAAAATATTTTGTGAGCCAGACTGATTTGCAGTTTATGTTTAGGGAGAGAGAATCAAAATCTGACTAGTTTGAAAGCACAATGTATAGCCTATTGCATTAGGAAAGATAAAAATTACAGCTATTACTTTCAATATTTTTATGCAAGCTTTCTCAGCAGATTAGGAGAAACAGTCTATATCTATAGCAACCAGGAGAGAGGAGGGAGGGATATATCCAGTCCAAACCATTTGTCCTTAAAGCCCTGCATCACTACCTTCACTATAGCAAGCATTTAATAGCTCATTTTTATTGCCACTTGAGTGAAGTCTCATTAAAAAACATGGTCAGCTGATTTTAATTCCTTTTTAATAAATAAAATGTACATGAGGAAGAACACACTGATACTTTTGTGGGAGGCTTCCTTTCTTTCTTAAAGTCATTCTATTTTTTGTCTTAGAAAAAGATTTCTTAGGGACAGCTAGTTTACCTTTCACTGTCTGATCTCCATAACCACTCTAGGTAGGTATTAAACTGGGAAAAAATACAATATGCCCCAAGTTATGACCTTCTTGACTTAGACTGAGTTTTGGAAAGATGCTGTAAGTGAAATGAGACTGACTTTATTAGTAGATCTCATTGGAGAAAATTCTGAGCATACAGTCGTGAGCGACTCAGGGCAAGGAGAGGACTGCCAAGGAGAGTGGCACAGGAGAATAGCATTTCAATGCACAAAGTTTTTTTCAGCATCCCTTCGTGTTAGTGTGGGTCATTTTAGCAGGTGGGGATGTTTATTGCAGGCGGTATCTTCTAAAAGAGGAAGAGGTTGGTCAGAGAACGTCTGGACAGAAGGAGGACGTTTAATGGTCTTCACTGGGCAGCACTGGGTATTTTTAGACACCTAAAACAGCCGTAGCCAGGAGCCAGTGCTGCCTTCCACCTCCAGCAGCATGAGTTAGGGGTGGGCACCAGCGAAGGCTGGGCTGCATCTGGGGGTTTGTGGCCTGGGGATTTCCTGTGGCAATTTCCCATTTCCAAATGGGAGGGCAGTCTCAGGGGCTGAACCCGCTAAACGGGGAGGAGGGTTAAATATATGGAGGCTGGATGCGTTTTTAGTGACTCCCCACTGGCGGACCTCGACTTGAGGGACCTTGTGATCGTCTCGGAGGAAGTTTTCAGCATGTGGGGAGACTTGGTGGGGCCGGATCCTTGGAGGTGTCCCCAGAGATCTCACCCGGGACACGCCGCTGGGGCCCTGGGCCGGCCTGGGGGTGACCAGGGACCGGCGGGGAGAGGCGAGACCCGGGAGATGTGAGGGGCCGGGAGCCGGTGGTGACGGGCCGGAGGACAGGGACTCTCAGAGGGAGCCGGTCGTGAGGGGCCGGAGGACGGGGCCCCTCAACAGGAGCCGGTCGTGAGGGGCCGGAGGACAGGGACTCTCAGCGGGAGCCGGTCGTGAGGGGCCCCTCACCGGCAGCAATGCGGGCGCGGCCGCCGGGGGCCTGCCAAGCTGCCTGTGAGGAAGCTGTCGGGCACAGCGGAGGGAGCGAGGGGACGGCGCGGCCCCGCTCCCCGTCAGCCCCCACGCCTCCCGCCCCTCGCCCCACTCACCGATCCGCGCCTCGGCGGCGGCTCCGGCGGAGGGCGGTTGGCCGTGCGGGGCAGCGGCGAGGACCTGCAGCAGCGGCGGCAGCAGCAGCGGGAGGACGGAGCCGAGCGCCCCCATCATGCCTGGCCCATCGCAGGCGGCTGTCCCGCTCCCCTGCCCGCCGCCGCCAGCCCTCACTCCATGCCGCCCGCCCGCCCTTCTGCCTCCCGCAGCC
>JAOXJK010000012.1:10316289-10335381 GCA_025774025.1 Xenus cinereus
CTAGAGCTGGGGCCTCACTGTGCCCTAGAGAGATCCACTGACAGGAGGGGAAGTTCCACCTTGTGGAAGGGGAATTTCTCCAGATGGTTCATAAGACAGAGGAACAAGGTTTCTGCTTTGAGGTTTATGATGGGTATTTAGTATTCTATCATCAATCTCCCATGAAAAAAAGAAGTATGAGGGTGAAAAAGTGGAGAAGGTACAAAATTCTACTGGCAAGAATTACATTAAACACAGTTAGAAAAAAATACTAAGACAAAAATAAAGTTGTACCTGGCATTTTCTTTCATTAGCAGTTGAATAAAGTTACAGGTAGAAGAGCTGTCCTGAACTGGAACTGCAAAGGGAGGGTAGGGGGTTAAAGGGATGAAGGTGGTCTTCTCAACAGGTTTTTCTCCCCTCACCATAATTTTTAAAAAATAAAACTCTTTCCATATGCAAATTTTCCCACAAAGTCAACATATTTCCTGAGCCAAAAACACCACACCTGTTCAGATGTGCTAATTGCACAAGAGAGTCTTTCATCAGAGAGCACCAAGTGCTTTCTAATATTAGATCATGCTGAAAGAAGTCTGCTTTTAAGCATTCAATCAATGGATCATGATACACTGATAAACTCAAAACTGCAGGCTGGATTCCCTGATCTCTCTGTGCTGCTCAGGCAGTTTAAGGCTCTATGATCTTAACTGGGAAGATAAGAACTCCCCCGAGGCTGCCCGACCTGTCACGGATGGCGCAGGAGCCAAATATTGCTGTCGATTCCATCGGGGATCAGCTCAGGGAACGAGGAGGCTGTAATCACATCCCTTGATAAGTTCCATCATTTTCTTGCATCAAACAGTTCTCAGTTTCATTGCAGATGGACTAGTTTTATGTTTCTTCTTTTTCAGCCTTAACGTAATCTTAACTTTTTTAATTCTGAAAAAGTAAAAATAAATAAATCAATCTGTTAAACACTGAAAATTAGTAAGGCCACTTTTTTTTTTCTTTTTTTTTCATTTACGAATCAGATTCTTGGGTCATAGATGTATAGTACACCATGCAGTATAAGACTGACATTTTTGCTACTGTCCTTGAGTTTTAATATTGTTGAGAGAACCCAGTGTGGACTGAAACATCTGAAGATGAGCTGTTGTGGTCATCAAACGGCGCATTCCCCTGGCAGCTCCTGGTCACAGGCAAATCCACCTGCTCAGCCCAGGGACTGGCCGAGGGACTCGATAGAAAGAGCTTCCACTGTAAAACAAGGATTTTGCACATTGTGGGTGGACAGGCACATGAAAACAGCCGTCTTGCAGGTCAAGAGCAGTGGTCTGTGAGAGAGAATCTGGGGACTTAGGATGAGATTTGTCATGAAGGATGGTCCCTTTTAATAAAGGATCACTTTAAATAAAAGACAAGCCTTAGAACTTCTCTTTTTGTGGAACTAAGAAAATACTGAGAGCAAAATCTTTTTTATACTGTGTATGAGTAGTGCCCAATCTTAGAGAGCAGTGTAAGAAAGGACATGGCTTTTGCCATTATGAACAGTAAAATTAGCTCCCTCAGTAAAAGGAGCTTTTCCTTCAAAGGAGCAGTGGGAGAACTTCAGCCATGCTGTCATTAAGTAGCTGAGATCAGGAACTGGATTCACCTTCTTCTTTGCTTTGGGTTTTTCTAAGTACTCTCTTAGATTAGCCTGATTGGATTTGTAGCCTCTTACAGATGTATTGTTCCTTTAGATGCTGTTCAGAGAAACTAAAATTGCTAATACTTGCCTTTTTTCGTTAAGCACGGCAAGATTTCAGACAGGTCAGTGCACAAAGCCTGCATTTCTTGCTGTTGAGCTGGTACTTGCGTACCATTTTAGGCAACTATTAAGGATCGCTACCTTAAGAAACAAAAGGAAAAAAAAAGCCAAATCACATGAAAGCTGAGCTAGCACGAACACTTCATATCAGTGTTTAATAATTACCCCAAGAGGCAGGAAACACGTGTCATTACACATTGCAAAGTGCCTAACAGGAGGCTGGGCTGGCTCTCTCCTGTACGTCCTTTGCTGTTTGGCTGCGCAGGACTCAGGTACCTTTCCAGCAAGAACTGCTAAAATGGACCTACTTAAAATGTAAGGCTTTACAGAAAAGCATCTGCTACTGCAGCATATCAAAAAACTGTAACCCAAGACAAGGATTATTGTAGGAATTGTAAGACGGGTAAGGAACTAATTTAACGGAAGAGGGAAATAGATTAGGCTGAAACAGAATTACTAATGATGTTTTGGAACGCCACCTTATGTAATATTTTCATTAATGACAATACAAATATGAGCATAAACAAATGAAATTTGAACACATTTTTGAAACCAGGATAAAGTTGACAGTGATATCAAACAAAGGACTGGAATTTTACATAGGAAGAATTCAGTAATGTGAAGTCTGGAGCAATATAAGCACCATGAAATAAGTAAGTGTAAAATCATGTGTTTGAGAACAGAGTTGTTTTGCTGAAAACAAGATGGTTCCTCTGGTTTAAAAAAACCAAACTGACATGGGAGAAAAAGGCTTGGTAACACCTTCTACTTCCTGGGGTGCTAAGGAGTAAGAAAATAACAGTATCCTGCTGCAATAGTGTTTTCAAAAAATGCTAATGGCTATCACAGAAAATTAATTTCCACTGCTGAAGGTTCCTCAGTATTAACGGCTATAATTTCTGCAGCTTTTCTAGAGCTGTGATAAGGAACTGGACAAATGACCTGCTGTTGTTAGAGAAGACTAAGGAGACATCTATGCCCAACCTCACCCACAGAAATCCCAATGATTGCTGAGTAAATTAAAGCTAAAGTTCCATAGCAGTGGCAGTGCCCTGGGTCACGCTCAGGCAAGCGGCGCTGTCACAGAGCCCAGCACTAAGAAGCCTTATCTGAAGTAGATTAGGCACAATTTGTGCCTATTTGCAAGGGTTTAACGAAGCTGCAGAACTGTCGGCTGCCAGGGGAAGTTTTGCAGCTGCTCCTGAAAGCTGCCCTTGAGCAGAGGTTGGTGGGGACGGTCTGGAGTGGCAGGTCCTGCTGCAGGCACCCCTGGAACAGGGCACCCAAAAACCATCTCAGCTCCCAGGACACGGAGCAGAGCAGCAGTAATGCTGGAAGGTAGATGCTGTGATTCCACATCGCAGTCGTTATCGTTAAGTGTTCTTTACTAAGCATTTATCAAGTGAGGTGAAAGATTTTATCAAAAATAATCTCTCTGATTTCCTTCTTTAAGTCAGGAGACCTCAAAGCACTTGACAAGAGCAGCACATGCCAGTTTAACTGCAGAGTGGGTTGCAGCTCTCACAGGAGTAAACAGCAGGTGCAAGGTGGATTTTTTCTTTTCCTTGGCAAGTCAGAAAGTTTGTGTGCTTGGATCTGACCTGCTTGATCAGATGCAAGCTTGTGTGCTTGGACCTGAAGACGTTTATTTGCAAAGGAAGAGGCTCAAGAGCTTCTCCTGGTTTTCCTTTAGCTGTGATAGATGGAAGACTGCTGGACTGGCTTCCCAGCCAGACAACAGAGCAAACGAACATTGCCATCAAAAAAAGAACCAAGTCCCTACAAATAAAATTAAAACATAGAAGATTACTGCAAATAGTTTGAAGCCATTGCTTTCTTCAGTAATATTTATACTGAATATATATGCGTGCAGGGGAGAGCTATAGGCACGCTACCTACAGGTGCAACTGTGACTAGAAGATTTATTCTCCAGGCAGTTGTACGTTAACAGTGATGCCCAAAGCAAACTGCTCAAAGGAGTATCTTAGAATGGTGTTATCTTGTTTGTATTTCAAGCAATTTTATTAATCAAAGTCAAGTTCAGCTTCTTGAAAAAGCTGAACAGATGTCAAAGGGTCTATCTTAAAACCACAAGAAGTTCTCAGGCCCGCAGTTAGGACACTGCCGCTGGCTGAATACCGAGATTATTCCATAAAATACATCAAAGACCAACCCCTCTCCTCCAGTAACACTTCAACAGCACTTCCGATTAATAAGATGAAACAAATCTGTTTTACGGGTTTCCAAAAGATAGCTCAGCTGAAGGAACATACTATTTATTTATATCTTCAAAACAGAAGGAAAACATAAGGATTTAACATTTTGACAAGACTTGGTTTGCAATGAGAATGGTAAGTAAAACCTAGAACTCTTATGTTCTTTTTGTGAAATTTGCCCCCGAGTCACAAGGAGAAAGCCCTGGCAGGCCTTGGCTCAAGGAATCCTAAGACCATCATTACCTGTGTCCCAGAAAGCCAATGGTTTTGCATCCCTCAGAGCAGTTATAGTAGAGCTGGACTAGAAATTGAGCTGAAATCTATACGCCAGCTGCATGACTAACACAAAATGGTTTCAATACTCTTGAGAGCCACCTGAGTACCAGCCACCAGGAGGCCAAAGGTTTATCTTTAAGTTTTCTTACCCTTCCTAACAATATCATCTTGGAGTTCTTCAGAAGAAATCTGCATATTTCTGATGTTGGCATTACCTTTATTTCTTTCAGGATCAAGGATATTACATCTGGAACAAGTATTCCATGAAAAGTGAAAACTGAAAAAGCAATATTATACACTGAGGAAAAACAAGGCAGTAAATTTGGATTCTCTTCTAATCTAATAATATGAGCAAATGCTGAAAGACTGAGAAGCAGAATAAAGAAACTATGATTTACATATTCATTAAGTAATTTGTATAATCAGAAGATTTAAAAGGTCATTACTGGAACACCTGCCTGTTAACAGATGTAGAAGAATGAAGGCCAAAGAACACAGTTTTTATAAAGATGTTGATAGATAAACAGTTGGCAGATCCACAGGTACCTGCTGTGGCAGCTTTAGTCTTTTTGGCTCAGGCTACTGTTGTGGAGAAGGTAAAGCTTCTGGAATTCCGGAATCCATACACACACTGGCTTTCCTATGGCAAAACCTAACAGTTGTTTATTAAAAAATTTGGTTGCTTTTAAATATCAACATTCAAGCAAAATAAGCTTTTATCTAGTAAGAAAGTTTTACACACTAAGGTCAAGTATGAATTCGATGCAAAACAGGATGAAAGTGGTTCATCGCACTTGACAGAGTGGATATTAGAAAAAAAATCTTAAGTTCTCTTAGCACAGAAAGAAAACCAGCCCAGTACATGCTGGTGTACATTAGGTAGATGGGAGTATGGCACTGTGCACAAATCTTAATCAAGAACAAGGAGTCTAATAAATTTAGCCAAATTAAGACAATTTCCATTTCAGTGCCACTCAGTAACATTGGAGACCCCAATAAGCCATTTGCACAGAGACATAATTGTAGATAACTAAATGTTAGCTATCCAGGTCAAAGCTGGTCACCGAATGCTACTTCTACTTCCCGTCAGATCTCCTTCTGAAACAGACAAAAATGCAGCATTATGAGCTGCGCTGGTTTTGGCTGGGATAGAGTTAAATTTCTCCATAGTAGCTAGTATGGGGCTATAGTTTGGATTTATTTTCCTGTCTCTCTGCTAGTATTTTTTTTGTTTCCATACAACTTTTAAAAATTATTATTTCTTTTTAGTTACTAAACTAGTTTTATCTCAACCCACGAGTTTCTTTCTCATGTTTACCCTTGCAATTCTTTCCCATCCCGCTGGGGAGCAAGGAGTGAGCGAGCGGCTGTGTGGTGCTCAGTTGTTGACTGGGGTTAGACCCCGCCATGAGCTTAGACATCTTATTTACAGATGTCTCAGTTAAGGTAAAATAACATTCTGCAATCAGCATTCTAGTCCTAGTCTTAGGAGAGCATCTGGTTGCATTAACAAAATTAAATAAGTGGTTTACATGTCTGCATTATCTGCATTATTAGTATTAATTTATAAAAATAGGTTAATATAAAATAATTTGACTTACGTATTAATCATGTCTATGTGCAATAGCTAGGGCATTTCCCCTCCAGTACACTTGTCACTGTATCACATGAATATTCAGATTGGGAGGAAGCTCAGGAGATAACCTGCTCCAATCCTCAGCTCAAGCAGGGCCAGCTTCAAATTTATGAGATGATGGTCAGGGCCTTGTCAGTCAAGTTCCGCACATCTCCAAGGATGGATATTCCACAGCCTGAGCAGCCTCTTCCTCTTCCATTTCCAGTTTCAATTCACTCTTGCAATGAAAAATTTTTTTCTTATGTCCAACACGAATTTCTCTCACTTGGAGTTGTCTCCGTTGTCTCACATTCTCTTCACGTGTACCTCTAAGAAAAGTTTTTCTTAATCCTCATCCAGGCAGGTGAAGACAGCAACAAGATCATCCTTTTGCACTTGTTTATGCTGCTACACAGGATTAGTCCACTGCAGGTAGAAAAGCACAGGTCTTTGTGGAACATCATGGGATTTGTTGATCCTTCAGTCCAGCTTGTCAGGATCCCCTTGAATGGGGCCACCCTATCCCTCAATGTACCAAACATTGCTCCCAAGTTGGTGTCACCTGCCAACAGGCTGAGGCTGCATTTCATCCCATCGCTCAAGCTTTTAATAAAAATGTTAAATAATACTGGCAGTAGTAGCTGCCCTGAGGAGCACCACTAGTAACCGGCTTTCAATGTGATGGTGTAGCATCATTCTTCTTCAAGTCCATTTCCAGTCCACCTCTCTCCATTTGGCTGTGAGGACACTATAAGCCCGTGTACAGGTCTCTGCTGATGACAGGACAGACGACGTTCTCTGCTCCCTCTTCTTTCACAAAAGGGAGGGAAGCGAGATTGGTTGCAGAGTTTGCTGAATTCATGACAGATACTCTCAATCAACATATAGCCCTTCATATGTCTTGAAAAGAAATTCATTTCCATAACCTCAAGGAATATGCTTTATAGTCTTCCCAGGAACTGAGGTTATGTGCTAGTTCAAAGTATATAAGATACAATTATCATTTGTTTTATAAAAACAAATATATTGATTTTATACCCCCCAAAAATATATTTTTTTTATACAGAATAATGTCTTTACAGCTATTTGAAAAAATCTTTACTATTACATTATTTTTATATACACTTTCATACATTTTTTCCTGTGTTAAATGTACAGAATAACAGAAAACAAACTTTAGCTATTGATAATTTTACAAGATAATCTTTTTTAAAAACCAATACATCTTCCTTCCTTTAATTTTCATGACAAAAGCTTCCACGTGGCCAAAGATTCAAAGTCATCCAAAATTTTCAGACATGATTCATACAGGATTCTGAAATGACATAAACCAATGCATAACAGGATTAGATATGCTAAATGCTAAATCAATGCTCGACTATTTGATTCTCAGAGTACAGCTACCCCATGATTTCTTTGACAAGTTATTCCCTATTAGTTTAAGTATTAAATATGCCTTTACAAATTACATTTAAAATTGCTGGGTTTTTTTCTTTCAACTTTTCCATTTTTCTGCTGATCATCTCTAGCTATAGCGTAATCTACAGCCAGCCACTTTAAATTACTATGTCAATTCAGGCCCATTTTCTAATATTTCATGATCTATTTAAAGAACCTACTCATTTTCTTCACAGCATTTTTACTCTTTTTTCAAACATAAATAGTCAAATCCTTTACCGCGAATTCATACTAGGACCATTTTTCATTCTTCTATTTCCTTCCTTTCTCTCTCATTCTTCAGTCTTCATAATTTTTCTCCTCACCTCTGGCATATTTTTTTCCAGGCCTGAGCCTTCTCTCTTACCCTTAGCAGGAGCCCACTGCAGCTGCACGTCCATCCCTCAGTCCCCTTCTGGCCCCCTCTCATCTCACATTACTCCAGAAACAATCTCAAAGTTCAGCTCTGAAACTTCCCTTTGTCAGGGCCTTTTTATTTTCTTCCATTCCCTGACATAGTCACTCATCTACCCTTTGCAGTTACATACAACTTTGTCTAACACTGCTGTAAAATATCATCAAAACACAAAAATGGGCATTTTGGTCTTCTGTCAAAACATTATTTCACTGTTAACCTTCATAAACTTTATCCTTCATGTTACTTTTGTAAAAGATTGTCACCTGTATTTCTCAACCATTTTTTTTTCCTCCATATTTCTATCATTATAGTCCTGAGCGGCTGCCTCCAATAAGCGAGGTCAGTCATTAACCACGAGGAGTTCGGGCATTCACCGTGAGACACCAAGACCCGAAATACAGGCGGTGGCTCTGGACCTCGATGGCAGTGTGTTGGACGTAAGGGCTCCCTCAACTGAGACGGCCACGGGCCTGTCACGTGCTCTTCTTTCTAATGCTGTATCCTTTAAGCCATGCTGGAACTCAACTGTCACAGTAAGCTACCATTACAGTGTACTATAAAATCAGGATCATTAGTTGAGTACTGCGGTTTTAGACACAATGCTATTTTGTATAAATTTTATAGGGCAGGAAGCCATCATCCAGAATAACTGTACGACTCCCCAGACAGGCAAACTTAAGTCAGTTTTACCCAGTACCTTGCTAGTGAACTTTTAGACGTGGCAGACAAATCATAAACAGTTATATTACAAAACAATTCAAGAACCATTATTTATAGACTGAATGAGAGTGCAATGAGTAGTTTGGGAAGCTGGCTAAATGATAGTACTAAAGAAATATCTTTCAGCCATTAGCTAAATTTAAATTCTAATACTCATACATCAAAATACTAATTAAAGTAAATACAAAATATTAAGTAAAAGGTATTACTCTATAGCACATTTTGCTTTATAGAGATGGAACATTTTTCTCTAGCCTCCAAATTAGTGCATTGACAGCTTTATTCACATTTTTTTTTGCTAGGCATAAATATTTGCATTTTATAAACTAAACAAATGTGTGTGCCATTACTCCTGAGGAAATTCTCTCAATATACAACATGTTGCCCAGAATTTTTAAGTGCACTGAACAGCATTTTTAAAATAATAGACCCACAGGGCCATCTTAAACCGCTCACTCAGCTGAAGAGGGAAGACTAAATTACAATGAAAAGTTTTGCTTCTGAATTAGTGCAACAACTCCTTGTTTAAGGGCAGCAGTTTAATTACTACACCAGACAGCATTTTCGCTTGTTTCTTTCTTTGCTAATATGTAACAGATTACTTTAGCTCTAAATTTAAGATGCTGGCACAGAATGCCAGGTCTCTAGGGAAATTAAAGAATGTCACTGTTTCCTGGTATACCTGGGTATTAAATAAAATAATCCCTCAAGGAGTTAGGATGAGACAACGCATTCAGAAGCAAAAAGTAATACTACTAAGTAGGAGTTAAAAAACTAGTAATATATTGTAGGATGCATCAGTGCAACACTGTGTGATTGTACTCCAAGTAATGATCAGAGACCTAGCTTGCAGCACACCATACCTAAAATTTTGGGGTTCGGTAAACAGAGTAGGATGATAAAATCATTTACAAATAACAGGGCACATTTCCGCCTGTATGTAACCACAGTTTAGTTATACATTAGCAGCCTGGTACCACAGCACCACAAACGGCACGGCAGAAGACACGAGAGGCCCAGCCTGGTCCAACATTCTGCCTGAGAAAGCGCAAACACGCTGTAAATTAGTGAAGCAAAACCTGGTCATTGAAGAACTTCCTCCTGACCTTTTTTCAGAATGAATTCTGTTACCCTTCAGGAGCGAGAGGAAAAAAAAGCCCAACGTGCCTGTTCAAATATGAATCCTCCCAAATTCTGCAAAGCCATGTGATACCTTCTGAATTTTGTTATCATATTGCAATTCTGATTCTTGTTAAAAATACTTCCCATCATCATGTTCATATTCCTAATCTTTTAATTTTATCTGCAACTGTCTCTCAGGTTTGTTATACAAAGGCATATTCATATATCATGAAATTAAAACACTGTGCAACATCTTACGCTCTTCATCTGCCCCAGCTTCCAAGTTGATTTGGCCCTGTTCATTGGGCACAGATGATCATATAGATCCATAAAGCAATTACCTGTGTTCTTACTGAAATTTATAGTCAGTGGTGCACTCAAGTGGCAGCAATTACTCATTTTAATGAGCCTATTTATTTAATCATGTTAAGATTTGCCTTAATTTCTCAGCCTTTTCTACTGTCTTAATTAAAAGAAGTGCACACCTGAATCATGATACTCTGCTGCTCACCTTTCTTTTCCAGATCATTATTACTGTTTTTAAAAATATTCTAGTAGAACACTTGGCAGCCCCATGTTAAATCATTTAATGGCAAAAAAAAATAATTTGTTTTTTTGTTTGATTTTGTTTCTAAGCTAAGTCCCAACCAAAAGAAATTTGTTGCAGCTGAGCAACTAATTAAAACAATCTACCCAGGAAGCAGAGTCACTCTGAGTTTTAGGAGTTCAATTATGTAGTGATTTTTATTTTTTTTTATAAGATATTTTTCAGTTCTTTATCAATTTTATGTTACATAAGCACAATGTCCTCTGTGGAAACCACTCAAAGTCTTGACAGCAAAATTTCTATTTTCTTATGTCAGACAGGAAATGGAAGTGAACGGTGCACTGGTTTTGATTTTTTTTCCCCCCTCCTTTTGTTTTTTAAATAAATCTCATGTTCAGTAGTACATAACTGGTTGCTCCTATGTGTCACAAAACTTTCTGGTCTAGTTCTTAAGTTTACGTATCTCTTTAAAGAGAGTTTCATAATACCATTTTGGCTGTGATATAACAGCAGATTTAAATGAATGATGCACACTTCCTTAGCAACAACACAGCTACTCATCCTGAATATCAGACTCTTTTTTTTTTTCCTGGAAAAATCCAATTTACCTTCTGCACTTCTGAACAAATCCCAAATAGATATTTACTGTACAGCCCTCTAAAGGTTCTACCACTGCCACAGCACTCAGTGTAGCTGTCGGGCCTCTTGATACAACTCAAGTGCAAACTCTAAGGATTTGAACTAGGAAAGGGATGTAGTCCACGTGGCCTCCTCGATCTGATTTTTCATACAGTAGCATCTCATAACTTTAGTATTGGCTTTAAATCAGTGACAGCTATTCAGTGACAGCACAGCCTCCAAAGGTTTATGTCCAGTCATTCCAATGCCAAAAACAACATGCCTCAGGCTGGTGATCCAGCAGAAGAATGTGCTGTGGAAGTGTCCTCAGGACTGCAGGGCCGTGCAGTGACCCCAAATGAAGTGGGGTATCTTTTAACGTCTCGGTTTTTAATGTAAAAATTAAATATCCATTCTACACCCATTGTTTGACTGAATAGCAAGGATCATCAATTTGAAGAATTAAAGATTGCAAGGGCTTTTGCATGTTCAGGCCACTGTGGTGCATTAATAATTTTCTCGGTATTTTTGGATGAATGTCTGCAATTATTGTCTGTTTTCTCCATATTCTATGATTGTGCTTTTTAATGTCTACTTTGTGTGTTTTCTAATTCCACGGTCAGTTCAATAACTAGGCAGAAATCAAATGTTAACAAATTTTTAGACTTAAGCAAGTTTTAGACACTTAAAGCTAAAGCATTTACCATGATACTATCTTTGGCAGGTCTGAAATAAATGATTGCATATACAGTGTAGCCAATCACTTTCAAGAAACTTATCCCCAAAAATCTAAGTCAACCACATACAACACTGAAATTGCAAAAAAGAACAAAATAAAATCCCCTGTGGGAAGGTCTTAAAGTCATTGTCACATGCAGTTAAATTTTTACTATCTGTGTAGGTATAATTCATACACCTAATACCAAAATGAGAGAGAAAAATCTAGTAATAATGCTTTGTTCTGCACCTGCTGCTACCAGAACTGAATTTCAGAACTGAATCCTGCTATATACAGGATCAAGTCCTAACACATTCAAATTAAATGCAAAAAACCCAAACTAAATCTATAAAGATTGTAATCACAGCAAATATATGGGCAGGAAATTTAATACTGTGCTGGTCTCAATACCTCACAATTTTTTTACCCACTACTGTAAACCCTGCAGTCCTTCCAAATGCTCTAACTGTATTAAGCAAACACGAACCAGAGCCAATGACTGCAGAGGGTGCAGGAGAGGTTACTGTTCATTTCCCACAACACATTTACCTTTTGGTGCTGCCAGATTCTCCTGCGGCAGCATCCTTGCATGTCATCAGGGTCCTTCGAATGGCAGGTGCAATATCCTTTAGAAGTGAAGTTTTGTGCTTACCTATTTGCAATAAGATTATGTTGAAAAGTTGGACAAAAATAATGATTTATCAAAAAAAAAACACAAACCCTGCAGATTTTAATCAAATATTTTTAACATAAAAGATTGTTTAACAAAAGATTAGATATTAAATTAGATTTTTACTGTCCTAGGTTAATTACAGCGTATTTCAGCCAATCATAATATAGAGATGAACCCTATGAGTTAGCACAGTTGTGTTTTTAAACTCATTATACAAAGATTGAAAGTCCAAAGCTTAACAACATGATTTACAAGTGATATAAACTTAAACCCTGTAGAAAAATGGTAACTTAACAGGATAAGGAAAAGTGCCTCTTGAATTGTATAAGAACTCCTTTCAAAATGTAGTACATAAAAAAAAGAAAGAAAAAAATAGACAAAAATGGTTTGACTGACCTTTAATTATAATCACAATGCAAACACTAGCTGTGAGACTAAAAATCCCTTCAATTTCTTCCGAGAGAATGCATTCCATTAATTCATTTAAAAATGACCTAAGGAAAAAAATAAAGAAAAAATACATTGTAAATCACGTTTCTTTCAAAATAGAACTGAAAACAACAAGTTTGTGATTATGTCACGCTACTACCACAGCCCCTCAGACACCCTGCAGGACAAAGCAGTTGTTATTGGGTAATGGAAGACAAGGTGCTGCTTCTGGATCTGAGAACATCTTGAGTTGGCAGAATGGTAAATTGCTTGCAAAGAAAATAAAGAAGGCTGTACACAGAATAAGTTGCTGTTAAGAGAAATGAAGAGCTCATGGACTATTTTGGGAAAGTCAATCTGTGAAAAAACTACTGGTTCTTCTGATATCTAACTCGTGTAATTTGTATTTAATTCTCTAACTTCAATTTCTACTGAAGTTTACAAAAATATATTATGACTCCAATGGTTTGTTAGTAACTACTCATGCCCTTAAAACTATTACTACTTCTAGCCTGATAAGAAACTAGAGTTTAATTAACACTTTGGTCTAAAATGCGTTATCTCATAAAAATTAAAATAGATGGGTTTCCAATTACAAAACACTAAAGAATGTTTATCACTAAATATAGCCCCAAACCACTTCCAAACTACATTTTAGATATTTAAAGTTTGGACAGACTAATCAAATCAAAATAACTGTTCATTGTAAAGTCTGAGATAAATATTAACTCTATATGTATCTTAAGAGACTCACTTTTAGCAAGAGATGACAGTATTACCAGCAAACTTTAGAGGTGTTTTGGGATATATATTAAAAAAAATGCAACAAGGGAGTCAAGAAAGAAATCTAGCAACCCAACTAAACTGCAATATGGAATAAGGCAATACCATAGAATGAAACCACGAATTGGCCGTTATAGTGTTTATGGTAAAAATAACAAATGTAACTCAGAAGCAATTCACAAAACCAGAGAAAAATAAAAGAACAAGAGGGATAAAGCAGAAGCTGGACAAGATCTGTAATCCTTGTGCTTCTCAAAGCACAAACCTAAATGCTCTCTGAAGAACTAAAGGGCAAAACTGAGAGCAGTAGACTTTCCCTAAAATATTTCAAAATACCTTTACTATTGTTATTATCTATTACCAAAACTGAGTGCCACAAATATCCAGTTCCAACTTTAATTCTTCTTCAGGCTTTTATTATGTTAAGGTATGAAAATGAAAGATGTAGTTAAGAAAAGAAGCAACCTCCACCAGCGATTCAGTGGAGAAGCCTCATAGAGAAGTATTGTTCAAAGACCTGAGAACAATGAAACCTCTTTAGGTTCTGAAATAATTATGATGAAGTCACTCATGCATTGCATTAGTTTTATAATTTCATTGTAGATTAATCTGACAAAGTATCAATTCCATTTCATGTTGCTCTTAAGTTGCTTACTGATAGTATTCTGATCAGAGTTCTGATCTTTATTGTTATCACTGTTTAGGTCAGTAGCTCACTCTTTAGTTCCATGAAGAAAGACTAATTTTATTAACCTGTAATAAGACTCCCTGCAGACTCAATGCAGCTGCCTTTCCCCACCTGCCTCTCAACAAGGGTCACCTGAGCCTGCAGGTGAAGCAGAACAGAACAATAAGCTATTTACAAATACATGTAAGAGTTTAAGAGAGAAGTAATTGGTTCCTATACAGATAATTCCCTACTAAAGGAAAGGACAGTCACACAAATGGCCTCATATTGCCAAGTCACTCAGTATCATCACTGGTGTGGGGACTGAAATTCAGTGCTAGAGACTAATTAGTAACTAAAAACATAACAGACGCTGCAGAACCTGGTGTGAGAAGATTGTGTTCCCAGAACAGAAGTTCACATCAGATTCTGTAATGTCAAAGGCTTTGACATTTGCATTGGCGTGGAAAGATGATAATTCCTGAGACATTGAATGATTTACTACTGGACTCCAACTGTGACCTATCAATACAGATTAATAAAAGAAAACAGCCTTAAGAGTAGCCTCAGTCTGCACGCACCAGTGGAACCAGATGTAAGTTATCTCCTGACTTAAACCTTCTCTGCACCAAAAGATAAGTAGTAGAAGATAGATACATGTCTATCAAAGTACTCATGGAAACAATGTGGTCCAAACTAGCAGTTTTCTCCATCAAGAATCCAATCAAGATTCTCCTTGACCACAATAAGGAAAAATTTCAGAGGAATAAATTGAATTTCTGCATCTCTTTTCACAGTAGGTGTGTAAAAATAATTGTGTTTCACTAAAGACAGTAACTCGATGGTCAGCTGCTGCCTCACAGAAGAGCAGGATTTGGAATAGGAAACCTGTTGCTGGACTCTCTGGAGTCCTTTGTTTTGTGAGTTCGACTAGAACTAGAGACGGATTGAGAAGAAAAAAAAATAAAATCCCATGACAGAAGAGACAGTCAATGCCTGTCAGATGAGGAAGTTAAGAATAGGAGTTAGTTGTGATAAGTCATGGAGAATGATCGGACTTCTAAGGAATACAGGTTAACCCCTTGATCATGCAAAATAACTCGGTTGTGTATAGTCATGTAAATAAAAATTGAATATGAACAAATTAAGCAATGAACGATAATGAAATTCACTTCTGACCATTTTAGAAAATATTCGAGGTACCCACTAAATATAGCAAATAAAACCCAAAACATTTTAAGTCTTAAAAAAAATATGTAACCCTACTTTTGGGGGCTTTTAGGACTCACATACTTTTGTGATTTTAATACAGCTATAGGGCATTTGTCACCTCATTGCAGATGTTCAATTAAAAATTAATGCTATTTCTGGTTAATATTTTACCTCATCTAAATACCTCTGTATTATAGGGACTAATGTTTATAAGTATCTTATGAAAGAAGCAAGCCAAGATAAAGGATTACAGAACTCATTTCAATGGACAGTCTTGTAAATAAGCAGCACTCTTTGAAGCATTTAAAAAATGGAACCACCCCCCTCAATCAATCCCTACAAGCAACAAGTCAAGATAAAGAGATTATGAAGTAGTGCAGGTAAATTTAGTAAGCATCTAGTTCCTCAAAACTTATTTTAATTTAGAAATTAAAACCTTATTGATGACATATTGTCAACAAACTTGGACAAGTAAACGTAGAAATATTTACCTGACAACATTAACTGACTTCATAATTATGGCCATTATACTGCTTGAAAGAGGAGGAAGTTCTGAAATAGTCTTTGGTATCGTTAAGTCTTTTTCACTGGGAGCCTGAAAAAGAAAAAGGCCAACAAGTGTTGGAGATCAAGAAATATATGTATGTAGAAAACATGGAAGCAAATCTATATTTGAATAATTACACTAACCGAGACCTATCCCTAA
This sequence comes from Xenus cinereus, assembly GCA_025774025.1. NCBI lineage: Eukaryota > Metazoa > Chordata > Aves > Charadriiformes > Scolopacidae > Xenus > Xenus cinereus. The sequence continues at coordinate 10,332,236 of JAOXJK010000012.1, forward strand.
ATAATTAGAAGAAACATTCACATGTGTTCTTTGAAAAGCCTTAATCCAATTGTGTTGCGTCCAAGTAAACAAAACAAATTTAAATTAGAAAGGCTAAAACTAAACCGAATAAACAGCATTTGTACCAAGGCAAATATTCTCCAAAGTTGTTCTGAACAGGTCTCATTTAACTACATTGTTGGTCACTGTTTATAAAGGCATAGTCTACTAAACACAAATGAGTATCCTCTTTGTTTAGGTGTGCAGACACAATTTCTAAAAGTAACTTGGATGACAGTGATTTCCCAATTCCTTGCGTCAGTTCTTTCTGGTATCAAGTTCTGGCAAGTATTTAGTCAGAATTGAATTTTAATTTACTAGTACTATAACCTTGGGGCAGGGAAAACCCCAGCTGAGATGACACACTGCAATGAACATTCATGATCTAGGAGTATGAAGCTGCAGTCTCATTCAAGACCATAAACTTTCACTCTGCTGCATCTATAAAGAGGATGGTCTCATCCCATAGCTGATACATTCATATTTGCAGGGAAATCTCTGGGATCGTTTTAGTTCCTTCCGTAATCCTGAATTTAGAGGCAGCTCTGTTGTACTCAGTACTTTTTGGCAACCTTTTATTGCTCCATTTCTGCCTTATTGGCAACCAGAGTAAGAGTACAGCCTCTTCTAAAGAACCTCTGCTCTTCCTGGTTAGTTCTCAAAGCTTCCTGCCTTACTAGCCATATTTTCTCCTAACACAACATGCATTAGGAACACACACCAGGCATGTTACCCTTCTTCAAGGACAGTAATGGTTTCTTGGACTTTTAGCACAACAATAACCTCTGCCTATATATTCTTTTCAGTCTTAGAGCTTCTTTCTTTACATTCCAGAGAAATTCAGATCAAATATTTGGAAATGCTCTAGACAAAAAAAACTGAGGAACCAAAACCAGGTATGGTATGAGAAAAGGGTTTCTATTGAAGCAGAGAATGCATAAGCGACCAGTGTCAAGCAAGACATTGGCCTGCTTTGGAACGGGATTACGGAACCTTTTGGTACAGTTCCAAGGACAGGTAACTGGAACCTTTCAGAGATCAGTGGTTTGCTAATGCTGGGTGAGACAAAGCGAGGTGGGTTTAGAACAATTGCTCTTCCTCTTCCTTTCCCTGAGCTTTTAGGGCTGAGCGTGACATCATATGGTACAGAATATGCCCTTGGTCAGTTTGGGTCAATGGTCTCAGCTGTTGCCCGCCTACTTAATTTTTTAGGGCAGGGAAGAAGGGAAGAGAGAAAGCCTTGACACTGCACGCTCTGTTCAGCAGCAGCCTAAACTAACTGCTGTGCCCTCAGCTGTGTTTTAGGCACAATATTAAACCCCAGCACTGTAGGGATCACTGTGAAGAAAGTTAACTCTTTCCCAGCCAGACCCAGTACAAATACACATGGAGCGAACATCTCAAATACCACGTTCGTTCATCTCCAACACTGCCTAATTTCTATATTCTTCTGTCAGAGGCAGATAGTGAACTAGGTATCAGGACAAGTCTGTTCTTACATGGCTGTATTCATAAATTATGGAAAATAAAATTTCCTGTTTGTTCCATGCCAACACACACAAAATCTTGACCTGCAGTACAACACAACTGGTTGTACTGAACACAGCTCTATTATTCCAACAAAATGTTTAAAAGGCAGTAGGTGTAAAAAGTCAGCATTAACTTTACCTTCTGTAGCACATGATTTATCTCTGCTACTATTGCTGCCAGGAGAGTAGAGAGTACACCTTGGTGAACTGCTGGGCATGATGAATGCCAGCACTGGACTGCATGTATGAACTCTCCCAGAGGCATTTGAATCAAGTGAACCAACTAAAAGCAAAGAAAAACAGATCATTTTTTCAGATTGCTTGAATACAACTGCAATATTTCAGCAAGCTTCTCTGTGAAGATCACACCTTGCAAGCTATTGAGGAATTCTAGTCACCCAGGACGAGAAAGAGAATCAGAAACATGCTTGGGAAGTCTACTCATAAATTTGGGAGAAACAAACTAAACAACAGTTGTAACAAAGAAAGAACTGAAATGTTTTTCAGAAGTCCAGGAAAGCAGACCATCACATTTTCCAGAGTGATCCACCCATCTCACTACTATCTAGTCTCTGCTAGAAAATACAAGAAGCTAACTTTTCTGTGAAGACAGGATGTTTTGAAGAACTCTAGGATATCATATATATTTTGAAGCTGATATAATTTAGGTCAAAATAAATAAATAAAACAATTTCTCCTCCCTCCCAAGATCATAATGTATATATAATCAAAGTCTTTGCTCTGGATTGAGCAAGCTCGTTTAATTGCAGATATGAGTAATCACCTATGAGTACAAGGGTAGTTCAGGATCATCAATCACAGAATGTATTGTTCTCCAAATCACTATTTTTTCTGTCATGACAAGAACAACAATGGATTAAAAAAACCCATTGGTAACAAGGAAATTTGGAAAATCTAACTTTAAATTTAATCAGATGTCAACTCAATTAATAACCTCGAAGTGTCCAACACATTTGCGTAAAAAATATGGATTTATCTACACATTTGGGAGCTATTTCAAGTGTAATATGATACCTGAATCCCTTCTTCCTGCCGTTTCTTGAGTCTACGTGCCACGCATTCTAAAACTTTCTGGAAGACGGTCTGTACAGCGAGGAAGAGATTTGCCACTTCATCTGTCTCAGCATTCCCAGTTAAAGAAGCTTCAATAATTTCTTTTAGGGTATACAGTAACATCGGAGCACAAAAGCCACCTCTCTCTAGCAAAAGAAATAAACACCACCATAGAAAAATTTTAATGAGACATTCTTCAGGTACAAGCTTAGAATGAAACTCAGTTATATACCATAAATAGCTATAGTTTACAAGTGTAGACAATATATTGAATTCTGAGCATCTTTGCTGAAATTTTCATACAGTTCAATCAGTATTTTAAGTATAAATCCAGCGCTCCTTCCAATTCTTGAAGTATAGGGATTAAAACTGTAGATTCTTCATGAATTCAGCTCTAATTCTGTCTGTACGTGAACCAAATTTAAACAGTGCTACAATGCTGTCTCCTAAGACATACTGATATATAAATATATATACACATCAATATACATATATCACTTTGTA
>JAOXJK010000012.1:10344772-10364311 GCA_025774025.1 Xenus cinereus
ATTAATTAAAAATTCATAAGATTATAACAATGACTTAATCAGATTAGTAGGGAGTATACTTGTTGAGTATTTTCAAAATAATATGTAACACAAGAATATGATAGAAATTATGATTAAGATTTCAGAGTCTAACATGTTCAGAACAACAGTTCTGTGATGTTGTTTCTGCTGATTTTGTGAACAAAGTGATACATCTCCTAACACAGAGGCACCATCAGTGTGAGGTACAATGTCACATTCTACCATTCTACCTCAGATTCACCTGATAAAACCTGGCTTTAGAAGGCACTGATGCAGAAACTTCAGGAAAAAAAAAAAGCTATCTTTTAGAGCACTAGCACTTATTTATAATTCTGAACTGCCTTCTCCAGTTATCTCCAATAATCTTAACAACCAGAACCAAGCATCTAAGTAAAGGTCCAGCTGCACACCGTAATTGGAGATCTGCAAACGCTATTAGGACCCTGCTGCAAACTTTCTGTGCTGACAGTCTGAATGATAATACTTTGTACTTGCAGTGTTTGTCTCCATTTCACATTTTCTGTGGACTTGCCTAATCAATGTATTGACATACGTAGTATGGAAGTACCAAACTTGGTGTTGCATATCCTGAATTTGTGTGCAAGAAGACAAAAACCCTTAATTCCAAAATCACCATATCTTGTCTTTTGAGCACACTTCAGGGAATTTGGAAGGTACTGAGGTGATCTAATCTCAGTATGTCTTTGAGGTCCTGTTATCAAAGCTGGAATGCACGCATTTGGTAAGTAGGTGATTCTCATGTTAAGGACAGATGTTTTCCTTGAGCATTGAAGCCTTAAAAATCTGGCAAATGAAGCATTTCTTTCTCTCCTGAACAAGAAAGATACATACCTCTGACTTCATATAGTTTATGTGCCTAGCACAAGATAAGCATGTCCTAATAATTCGGCTTAGCAAGAGACAAAAAATGATTAAAATAAAATATCAAATTGAAATTAGGAAACCATTAACAGCAGAGAGTGGAGAAAGAGCTCAAAGATGCTATAATGCCTAAGGCTGAGCAGTGGCACCCTAAATAAAGAGTTCACAGCAGAACAAAAAGTTCATTCAAAATCACTACAAAAAGATACCAAAATCCCAAAGGACATGCCCACAGAAGAAAAATAGAAATTATAAAAATAGGTAAATAAATCTAAAAAAGTGATTTGGTAAAGGCATTAAGCATTTGGAAGGTGAGAGAGTCCTGACTTGAGCTAGCTCCCGGGAAGGAAGCGTGGTGGGACTGACTGCTCTGCCCTGGCACGGCCAGGAGAGGGCAGGGAAGACAGGAACATGCTGAGACGGGTTTGTTGAGCGCTTGGGATGCCAGCTGCCACTGGAAAAAAGCAGGCAAGCAAGGAGAGGCCACTGGACCTACTAATCATCACAAACCTGTCAAAAATCAGGGGAAGAGGAAAAGGAGAAGCGTGTACTTGGCTCAATTAAAAAGCAAACTTTCTAGCATGTTTATAAAATCTCTGCTGTAGTAATATCCAGGTACAGCACTATCTCGTATACTTCATTTTTCTGTGAAGAACAGCTGTGAAGAAAGGCTAAAAGCACATCAGGACTAGTTGCAATTTCTTTCTTTTATTTAAAAAGATTTTTCATGGACACCATTATTTCATTAGAATTCACAAAACTACTGAAAAGAAGTACTTTTATACTACTAGCTACATTTGGATCAAAACCTTTAAAATGGGCAGAGGTGACTAACAGCAACAGAAGCCACAAGTCTTAGAAATAAACTCAGCCATATGCTTAAATATATGAAGAGGAGAAAAACTGAAGTTAAGAGTCTTACTACATTAAAAATATTCTTTTCCTTTTAGGAATACTGAAGTAGTCTCAAAAGGTACTATTTTTTTTTTTTAAATAAATGCCTTGATTTTATCTCTTTCTTGCTACTTATCAAGTGTCAGTTATCCTACCTTAGCAGCCTTGGTAGCCTTAACTTTCAGCAGCATATCAACAAAAGCCACTCGCACTTTCTCTGAATTGTCATGAAGACTGTGTTTGACTGCTGGCAGGAGCTGTTCCAGTAACGGGTGGCTTAGTTTGTTGTCCAAAATTAATGGTATGCACTGCAAGAAAAAAAGTTTATGTTAAAAAAATAAATTTAAAGAGTAGATTTGCAAAAAGATGTAGCTAAAAATTGGTGAAGTGGATCATGACATTTCTAAGGTTAAATTCAGTAGGGACAGACACTGTGCATGCATATTTTTCTTGTAATATTCTGTAGTAAAAATTGTCATGGTTATTTCATATTTCCAGTTAACCGTGTTCACTGAACTTATTTCAGATGAAGCAGCTTCATATCTACACTGAGGCCACAGTCTTGCCTTCTACCTGAGGACACAGTGTCAAGTATTTTTTGTGGTAGAAATACCAGCTCCCCAAGTTCCACTGCTTTCAGATTAAAAATGCATCTTTTTTTTGCCAAGTTAGTTCTAAATCGGCACTTCCTGCTTATCCAGTATAGACCCCTGTGCAGCCGTAGTGGAGCAAGTGAGAATTAACATGAAGATAGCTCCAAATTAAGGCTGAATTGACACATACACTAGATTTTTTTAAGTGAAAATACTGCTTAGAGAGTTCACTTTCCACTCTAACCTATTAGTTATTTACCAAATGCTACAAAGTTGTAGATGAACTAATCCTAACATACATGCTGGCATCACAAAGCCAAGCACTCACTACTTTAGAAGGCATTTGTTCATCCCAAATGTATGGCTTTTATAAAGCGTGTACAACATTTGCGTGTATTAGGAACTTTATTGCATAAGTCATTTTGCAGAACAAGTAATTTCCTTGACTTAAGTGGCCTATACTATACACTTGTGCATCAAGTAAAACATAAAAATGACAATCATGACTTTAAATTCAGAAAAAATGATTTACTTTAAAAACAGAGCATCGAACATCAGCAGATGTTGTATCACATGCCAGCTCTTCAGTTAGTTTTTTTAAAAGATCAGCAAGAATTGTTGGAGGAATCATCTCCCAGTATCTGGATGTTATCTGAGTAACTCCGAGTATCCCTGTAGAGCGGACAACTGGATGAGGATCTTCTAAGAGATTCTAAAACAAACATAAGAATAATACTGTGAGTATATGTATTTTTGTGATTCTACTGCTGTTTGACATTAACCTACCATAAACAAATAGCAGTCTGTTACCTTTTAATCATTATGCAATTGTTGTACTATGAAAGAAATGTAATATTAACATTCCCTCAAGGCATTTCATTAGGAAGCAAACCGGGAAATTCAAACCAGAAGCAAAATTAAGACAAATATTGACCAATTTTTTTTAATTGGACTTTTGAAATATTTTTTTTTAAAAACAGCTCACATTAAGTCTTGCATCTGTGATTTAATTAAGAATATTTAGACTTCCATTTGACTTCTATTTATATATGAGCTAACACTGGCCACTGTTCCTTTGCAACAATATAAAAACTTTGAAATTCATTCAATAAACTGATGTTTAAAGACCACACTCGGGATTTTCCAAACATTTTCTTAATGAAAATACTATGCCCATTCTCACCCATCTAGACTGGTAAAGAGTGTTTTAGGTTGCTATCTCCATTATACTTCATTTCAAAATATTTAGTAATACAGTACTTCCACTGAATGCTCACATATTAAATGTACAGTTCTCTTCACCAATATTAGGATAAGTAAGGCTCAAGATCCATTACTCATGCATCTTGTCTTTCAAAAGCATCTTTCATTCACAGATTAATGAATAACAATACCAAACATTCCCTTTTCAGAGTTGAAAATGGTGCGTGTCATTTGCTGTCAATTTAAAATATTATTTTTGCATTTTCTGCATCACAAGCCTGTATCTCCCTATGAACTCTATCCTGAAATTTCATAAATTTTAATTGCATCAACTGCTTATTTTTTAGTTACTTTTGACGAAATTTTCCTTTATAACATTTTAGTTTCATTAAAACTTACAAAAAGTTCTTCAAACTGTTTCTGAATTTCATTGTCCATCTCTTCAGTGTTAAAACTGGGATCACGAATAGGAAAAGCATCAACAAACAAAAATGCTGCATTTGATCGAACTTCTGAGTTTCTGGCCTGTTACAACGAAGGAAAAAAATATTTTTTAAGTAAGTACCAACTTTTAATATCAAAAGGCATATCCTGTCAAATACTGCTCTTCAAACACTTCTGGCAAGTTAGTATTTTTAATTAAGTAGATGGAAAAGATGAATTTTTAAATGGCACTTTTTAATAAGTATGAAAGAACTTATAGTAACGTATGATTTTTATTTTTTTTACCTTACATTTCTGCCCATTCAGTAAAACCTCAGTTATTAGTACAATCAGCTTTCAAGGCATATCAACTTCAATGACCCTGGAGAGTCACAGTCAGAGCCCTTCTGCTCTCTGTAAAGCTGAATAAATTAAAAGCAATTGGTTTTCTCTTGGTCACCTCAGACCTCCTCTTCAGAATACAAGAATCTTGAATTCAAGTAGATGTAATTAATTAAATTGCCTGTCAAGAGACAGGCGATTTAATTGAAAAGCTCAAGCATATTTCTTCTAGAAAACAGTATTTAGAAACCAAGTACCAGCAAGCCTGGAGAGTAATGTATCCAGCATAAGCATATTCAGTTCTGCATCTATGCACGTAAGTAATAGGTCCATGTTCTGAGCTCCAGGCAGCTCATCAAAAATCTAAGGCAAGCCTCATAACCCTCAGACATGTTACCATTTGTCAGAGTTTTCAGTGTGCTACACTATTCATTTTACTGGTTGTAGAAGCCCAAACATAAGAAAAAATTAAAAACTTTATGTTTAGACACTCAGTGAAAAATAATTAACCCTGTGGAATCTTAAAGGATAGAAAAAGAGAGCAGGCAATGAAACGAAGAAAAGATGAAATTCAAGGTATCTCAGGGAAAAACCTGAAATTTAACCAGACTACATTTTTTTTATCAAAGTCAGCAGTGCAACGATAAGAGCCTCTGCTCCTTTCTCATGGAAGAAAGAATTTTGTTCAGATTTTGGGTCCAAATTAAAACAAACAAATGTGTGTATGTGTATATATATATATATGAGACTATATATATATATATATACACAGTCTAATAAGCCAAGCAAAGTAGGCTTAATTTTAACAGCAAGGTAAAAGACAATTCAGGGAACTTTCTGACTATTCTATCCATCCAATTTTTTTCCTCCCTTCTCATAAGAGACATTCATATCAAAGGCAGGAGAAATTAAAACAAGCATAACTATGTAATATTTGGAACTAAATATACTAATGGGAAATAAAAACAGAAAAACACAAAAGAAATGAGCAACAATTACTTCATTTACAATTTATTTTCTATTTCCTTTCTGGACTGTTCTTCATACGGTGGGTCACAATTCTGGGAAGAACCAAAAAAATTCCAAATTCTTTGAGCCAACAAAATTATTAGGAATTCTAATTTTAATACTATGAAGGCAAATAAAGCCCATCTATACATTCTTTGTTTAGGGACTTGCATCTTACTTTATTTATCATGGATATACAATTTATAATTCTTCATTCAATCCTATAAAGCTGTACAAAATCCTTTAACTTTGATCTTGTCTATATTGGAGAAGTAATGCATAACAAGCTAATATGTGAATTCAGGGTGAAATAGCTCTTCTGCACTAATATTTCATGTGAAAATTAATTCAAGTATGTTTTTGTGCAATAACCTAGACCTTGTCTACTACAGCCATTCCAGAAAGTTAATTTTCATGAACTTCCTAAGTGCATTACACTGAATTCCATTAAGCTCACTTTAATTCTGAACTGAGTACCCAGTTTAAATTCCTGCCTTAAATAATTGGAATTTATCCCAAATGTATTTGCATATTCAAGCTCATAAGAGAATAAATGTCTTCACAGAGGTAGAACCCAGGACTTTATATTCATATTCTATTTTATTACGCACTGACCTTTCCATGCAGAGGAGCCTGCAGTTATTTAAATTACTAATATTTCTTTACCTTTATGCTTGTGCTATTCTGAGGAAATTTCAGAAAGTTTTAAAACAATAATTAAATTTTTTTGTTCAGTTAGTTTTCAGAGCTTTCTTTTAAATTTCATCTGGTGTAACAGGTCCTGAAATTCAATTCCAATTATTTAAAACGCTGTTTTTCCCCAGTAGAAGTTAGTTTAAAAGTGTGGAATGATAAAAACACCCAAACACACACAATACTTGAAAGGAATCACTTCCTTCAGCAGCTTGAATTCCTGAAGGAGTGGTTCTTGACTTTTTGAGCTTGATAAGAAATAGCTTAATCACTACTTATCTCACAATAAATATCCGTATTTTTATATTTATATAACTTCTTATACTAATAACCAATCACTGCAGAACTGCCTCTGCTATGTTTGCGTGAGACTTACTTTTCAGAATAAAGCAATGAAAAAAGATGAAGAAGTTACATAAGGGCTTATATTATAAAAACTTAAAAGTTGCATAAAGGCTTATAAAATGTGTGTAGGTAAAAGCTACAAAGGAAACTTGTGCAATTTAAGTATTTGCAAAAAAACAATTTAAGAAGAAACTTAGAACTATGCATGAAAACCATGCATTCTTGGTTTAAAGATTTCAGAGATGAAATTAAGTAGTTTCAACATGAACAGTTCTAGAATCCTTTGAAGTCTTACAACTGAGATATTTTTCCTTTCTGCAAGGAGTGCTAAAGAGTCCCTTCTCAGAGTTCCCTTCACTTTGTAACCAGTGTTCTAGAACAAGATTTGTTCTTCACTATATTAAATTAGGGGTTTGTACACTGACTAAAATAGGAGCATCAAACCGGTTATTTAAAATTAAACTGACATTTCAAGCTTTGCAGCAGAATCCATACCAGTAAGGACAATTATAACCTTCCCTTCTTAGTTCTTCATCTTAAACTACTGGTGATTCTGAATGACAGCAACAGTTAACAATGACAAATACTTCAGGAGTAGTATATGAAAAAGAAAATTTAACTATACAAAAGTCATACAGCAAGACAGTGGCCTACACAAAAACTAATTGCCAGATTTTGACATTCAGTCACATATTTCCTTTTACCAATCACAAATATGGTACTGAATCATTTGGAATTCAGAATCTTTCTTTGCACTGAATCATTATGTGATTCATATAATTGCTGCGTTCGATTTTTCACAATCCTCCCTTTACCATCCTGAAATCTATGCTCACAACAGTTGGACTATTTTACTGTATTAAAACAAGTTCTCCATGACCTATTTGATACGCCTGTTAAAATCTAAGCTTCAAGTGCTTAACTACATATGTAGAAGCTGTCAAAAATGAAACAAACAAACAAAAACCCCCAACCAAACAAAGAAGAAATCACCCCCAAAAACCTTCCTAAAATTCAGATTTGTTCTAGCAATGGAACTATCAGTGATGTGAACATTATGAATAGCAGCTGTTAAAAATTTGAACCACTTCTGGAATCAAGTATTTCTCCCACTGTCTTGCTGCAAATCAATAATGAACCTTTTTTCCTCTCAATCCAAACTTTCTGCTACATTTCTTCAAACAAATCTATGCAGATTTAATAAGCTTTTACAGAATGTTCATCTGAAATACTCTAATCTTATATTTGAATTAGGTCTTGGGCTTTGGAAAGTGTACTACTAGTCTCCATTTACAGATAGCAACTCCCTTAAGGATGGAATACCATGTTTTGCTCATCGCTCCAAAATTGTTTCTGATCTACTAGTCAGGAATTGTGCTATACTATCAAAAATCAATTAAGAACCTTATTCTCTTTAGCCATGCTTTGTAACTATTATTTTCTTGCACTGAGAACATGTTTCATCCAGAGGGATCCTTGTTTATATTAATTCTAAAGGGTTGAGATCCAACCCTGAATGTAAGGCCAACCAAGATACTGGTGTAGCAATGAGTCTGTTCATCTTCCCACTTCTACCACAGTGTGCGACTGAAAACAAGTAGTGCTCTACTCCTTTCTGTAACTCATAAAATCCATTTTAAACATAATTGTTTTAAAATATTTTCAACTGTAAGATTTTTTAAATATTTCTCTCACGGCTAGAGAAGATGCTATATAACCAATCAGTAAATGAAACTTCAGTAAATATTTTACAGCACTTAATTTGGCTGTGACAAACAGTACATGTATGCTCTCACTGAAGGAATTTCATAACCACCGACAAAATACAGGCTGTTCACAAAGAAGGAAGCTTGATTCATCTTGATCATAAAGTGTAACTGAGCAGGTAAACTGCAGTTTAGTTTGTGCATGCAATCCACAGGAAGACACACACACCTTAAAAATACTGGAAGTCAGATATTTCATTCTGAATGCTTGATTGAAAGCATGTCCATAGCACAAGTGTCTCTACATATAGTCAAACTGGAATAATACTCTAATATATTAATTAAGCTGTATTCTAAGGCTGGAAATTAATCAGAAAGTGGGACTAAATCATCCTCTGAACATTTCTGGCTTTCAGAATCAATAAAGTACCGATCATTCTATAAAGATCTTGGAAAACAGAATACATGGTTACATAAAATTCCCGAGCTGAGAAGATGAGAATACCAAACTTCGTGTTAGACCCACTGTCTACTGCAATCCCGGAAGGTACTGCGTGTACTGTAAACAAAACTGAACTACAGAAGTAAATTACATTAACAAATTACAATATTGTTGTGCAAACTATGTCTAATTACAACTTGCAAAGTTACTCTGCTACAGCTGAGATGCTAAACACACTGATATTTTCTTCTATAGCCAAAGCAATTACTAAAACCAGAACATACAGGAGAGACACAAAATTTAGTTGTCGGAGAAAGACGGTCTGTTTTCTGAAAGGATAATTACCTTCAGTGCTCTCCAAAGGATAGGTCGATACAATCTATACAGCATTTCTTCAACTCCTTGACGAACTTTACTTTGCTTATGAAAATAACTCAGCATCTGAGAAAAACAAACAAACCAATCCCAAAAAACATTTTTAACAGTACTTTCTACATTCAAGGAGTTGTCTCATTTCATCATTTATATAAGACCAAAGAATTTTCCACACTATGGAGAACGATAAGACAATATTAATTGACCCTGTATTGTATTAAAAAGTCTCAAAAATCATTTAAAAAAGGACATAGATCTAATAAATATCACATTTTGTAGCTTTATAGATTCAATAAATCTATATAAAGATCTACAACTAAGAAATAAAATAATGGCTAGAGAGTCAGTTTCCCATTAACCCCTCATTTTTAGTGACAATAAAAAACTACCGTTATTAAAGTAACTGGCAGAAATAATTTGAAACTGTGTAATTATCAACTACAGATAAATAAGCCATTTCTCTGTTAAGAACAAAGGAATTCAGACGGGAGAGTTGTACGTGTTGCTTCCTCCTTGCCCCTCCCCTACTCTTTCAATAAAATAGCCCAAACTGCTCAAGGGAATGACTGTGGTCAGTTACTCTCCTAATTGCTACAAGAGCTTCTGGATTCTAAAGGACCATTTTAAATCAAATTCTTTCATACTGTAAAGGGCGCATCATTCAAATTTATTCTAAGACCCACTTCTCCACAACTCAAAGACAGATTTATTCACAGCACTGTCCTCTTTCAAGATCGTAAGCTTCTGAATCTGAAAAACATGAAATGCCCTGTCAAGCCTACTCCATCAATCAGGAATCAGATGAAAAGGGAATCCACTATAGATATAAGAATGTATTTATTTTTTATTAAAACCAGAACAAAACCAAACCAAATTAAAAAAAAAACAAACAAACAAAACAATATAGGATCATATACTCGTATATCAAGCTGTATGTTGCACATACTATACACTCTACCTTCCATATATTTGGAGGAAAGCATGGGAAGTGAAAGGGCATAGATCAAATGCAAATGCCTTCTCATGAAAAGCTTTGTGCACTCCTCATTCTGCTTCAAATGTTTTGCTCATGAATAAAAGCCACAGATAGACAATAAGAATTTGTAACTGTATCAAGGCTTGTCTTTATAAACATATATACAGAGCCCTCATAAATAACAAAAAGAAAAAACAAATTTCGTTTCAGACTCATCTACTAAATTTGCCTCAAGAAGGTTATGACTTTTCATTCCAGTGATCAGCTACAGAAAGGTCAGTTCTCTAGGTAAAGAAAAGCTTCAACAACAGACAGCAAAAACAATTCCTGGCACTCTGGAAAATCCCCTTGTATTTCTACTTTTGAGCACCAAAGACAGATCTGGTGCAAAACTGTAAGCGGATACCTCCTAAATTTTTTTAAAAATTATTTCTCAGAATATGCTATTTTTTAAGTAAGTATTGCGGTGGGTCGATTCCAAGCACCACAGTCACTCACTCCTTCCTCTCCTGGTGGGGTAGGAGAAGAGAAAAGCAAGGAAACTTATGGGTCGAGACGAAGACAGTTTACAAAGCAAAGGAAAGGGACAAAAAAAAAACCAAAAGCAATGGAAATGCAATCACCACCTCCTACAAGTCCAGTGGGAGGTGGTGGTTGCACTTCCCGGCCAGTCTCCAAGTAATTGCTATCTCCTCAAAATTCACTTTCCCTCAGTTTTAATTGCCAAGCATGATGCCATGTGGCATGTAATATCCCTTTGGTCGGTTTGGGTCAGTGGTCTCAGCTGAGCCCCCTCCCAATTTCTTGCTCATCCCCACCCTTCTCACCAGAGTGGGGAAGAGAAAGCCTTGACACCACGCAAGCACTGCTCAGCAACAGCCCAAACACTGTGTTATAAACCCAGTTTTAGTCAGTAAATCCAAAACATGGCACCATATGGGCTGCTGTGAAGAAAAGTAATTCCACTGCAGCCAGACCTAGTATGCTATTTTAGTATGAAATAGAATTTTTCCACTTTATAATAACTGATCTGATGCTACTAGCTCATGTCATGCTTTAGAGAAACTTACCTCTCTAACTTTAGAATGAACAGAAGAACTTCTGGGAAGATGAATTCCGTGATGCATGAAATCCTGAATGCAGTTATGTTCAAGTATCTACAGTAAAATCACATACACGCTACTGTTAATACATAATAAAACAAACAGTACTGTAGACTGTGCAGCAACTTATATTTTTCTCTGAAATAAGCAACTGAAAATAGTCTTTGATATTATTTCTTACTTGGCTTCTTCTTGGTCCAAATTTTTCCACGCTAGGGGCCTCCGTCTGCTTAAACTGATTGTCAAAAATTTCAGAATATACAATTAATCTGATTCTTAGAACCAGATTTGAAATTCAAAAGCACCTCCGCATGGTAAATAAGAATTATTTGGTATCTGAAATTTGCTGTAGCATTGTTGTAATGCTGTAATTATGCTTTTAATCATAATGGAAATTGGAAATAATGGAAATCCACATAAACCAGTCAAATATTTAAGCTATCAAATAAATTGACTTGCACATACTGAATAAAAGCTTCAATAACTCAGATAACTAGTATGTTTATTAAAAAAATCGTGTGTATGCATAGTTGTATGAACCAATATATCAGCAGCAGAATTAAAGGTGTTTAAATGTAACCAAGTTGACAGTGGGCAAACATTCAAAGCATGACACGCTGTTATTTCTTGAAAATGCTGATGAGGCCCTTTCCTTAGGGAAATAATTCATTAAGGCTTGCTTAGGAATTTTTCTGAGGTTGAAAAGTCATGTGTCTTCTCCACCTTGAAATTCAAAATTATCCAAATGAAATTTCAAGCATAGTATTACCTCTAAGAATTCTCCTGACACCTTCTTCCAGGCCCTGAAGTAAACTTCTGAAATGTATTCCATCAAGGATCTGTATTAACATAAAGGAAACACCTTGAAGCAAGCATCCTAACCATGTCTATGTGCAATTCATAAAGGTAATGACGTGAAGGTTTTGATAAGTATGAACATTATTCTTGATTCTGTGCATCAACATTATTTTTAGAAGAAATTATCTTGAAAGTCTACACTGATAATTATGGAAAAATAAAGTTAATTGCTAATTAATGAACCAGAGCAGTATTAAAAAAACACAGGAAATATCTCTTATGGTGGAAAAGTCAAACATTAGCACAGATATTTTATCATTTACCTAATAATAAATGCCTTACATTCTTTATAAAGATGTACAGGTACACATTATTGTAACTGAAAGCATTAGGAAGCCTCTGATTTTAATATGAAGAATTACTTCTGTAATATTTCACTGAATGATCAAAGGAAAAAAGAAAATCCACATTTTTTGTCAGTCAAGTTCTCAGGTGATGATCCTGCAAGTCACTTCTTATTAGAATGTCTCTATATGGAATCTTGCCAAATTAAAGTGGAGGTTGCTCACAGGGAAAAATAAAAACACCTTACAGAAGCAGAAGTGGACCTGCAATTCTCACACAAACACTGCAAATAACATGGCACAGTTTCTATGGAAGTCATTTGCTTTGGCTAATGCTAAATAAGCATTTTACTACACCTATAATTGTACACATAGGCATGTGCAGAGTAACTATTAAATGAAGTTGCTAAAACAATACAGTAGTTATATTCAGCAGATGTGAAGGTCTCTGGATTCTGATATATTTTATCAATATACTAGGTATTTTAGAGTGCGAGACAAACAGGATTTTAGCCAAGCTCTTAACGATCATTAAGAACTCTAACTGTGATGCATACCTTGGAAAGAATTGTAATTGGTTTTTAACAGTTCCATGTATCATTTTAATGAAGTTTACATTCCAGCTGAACAAAAAGCTCAAGAATCTTCTTCCCTGTTGGGATGGGGAAAAAAAAAAAAAAAAAAAAAAGGGAAGTCAAACCTCAGAGGAATACCCAAATTAAAAGCCATCTCAAAAATTAGTAAATACAGAGTTTAAAGATGAAAAGAAATGACACCTTTAATTTTAAAAAGCATAGATGGGACTGTTGCAGGAAAAAAAAAAATCCTAATTTTTAAATGGAATTCAAGCATTACTGTTATTTACACTGTAGACAAAAAGCAACACAAATGACCATGTGGATTACATATCTGCCTGCATTTTTTTTTCAATGCCCATTCTGTTTAGGTGTGACTACAAGTAGTATCCCATAATGATAAGGGACTGTGCAAATCGGGACCCTCAAGGCCACATCAGAGGTCTAAGTGCAATGTCATTTGAGGATGACACGTAATGACGGTAAAGCTACAAATAAAATAGCATGACAACTCTGCAAGCATCGGATATGGAAACATTTTTTTGACAAAGCCACAGAGAACAGCTGGGCCACTGAGGAAAATAAACGTCCTGATTAGGAAGGACAATTCCTTTCCTATTGAAAGGTAATATTGCAAAACCTCCTGAAACTGCTTTAATTCACGAAAACAGAAAAAAAAGCTATTCAGTTTTTTTTTTTTCCTGAATTAGTTTTCTTCCATATTAAACAGTTAGAAATGATGATGACAAATTTGGTGAGCAACAGAATTTTTGCAAGAAAAGGCAGTGGAAGGTTGTGGATAAAGGAAATAAGCCCTTGCTCTTCCAGAAACAGCAAGATCTGCCCACGGAATAGAGCCTTACACAGCATCTGTGCTCACAGCCTTACTCTGGCACATGCTGCAGATGAACTGAAGGGACCCAGGTAATGAGTCTTTCAAAAGTTTGATCATACATAAGGGCGAGTCTGACAGTTGGAAGGATCCTTTGCACCTGTCAGCTTTCTAGACAAAAATAAATCAGGGAAATTACTAAGGAGATGCAATAGTAAAGAGCACGTTGGCAGAAGTTGAAGATGTGCGCTGAAGAATTAGCAGAGGTTCAAAGACACTTCCATCGAGAGGTGGACTAACAGTTATGTTCAGACAAAATAGAGAAAATAAGGCTGATGATGCCAGACACACTTTGAGCTAGAATATCATAGAGTAGGGCTAGAGAGAAGGAAGCAGTGTCTGCCTATATGCTTCCTTATCACTGCCTGATAGCTTAAATGCCTTCAGGTCAAGAAGTAATGCAGAAGATAAAAAAAATAATAATCAAGACCTAATGGTTGAACACGATATCAAGATCCTTATCTACAGGTCTGACAGAATGCTTCCTGTTGCCAATGAGTGCTTCTTCTACCCACAAAGCAAAAAATTGAATGAACAAAGTAACTTATTTTCAGCTTTGGTGTTACAATATGTATATTGGCTTCCCAATGGTGCACTCTTCCATCAACATCACTGACAAATGAAAAGGCCAAGGGAGCCTAAACTTATAGCTCCTGCTGCAACAAGGCAAAGACGAGGCCAGACTCAAACTCATCTTCTACAATCCCAGGAGCAAGACAGATGAAGAAGAGTCACAAAGTAGCTTTCAGCAGTTTAACCAATTATTTTTTGCCTTATATTTCAACAGATTGACCCTGATCCTGAAAATTATAGTAGGGGCCTGTAATTTAATCTGCTGCTTGTGATCAATGGATCTGAAAGGATTACCGTCATCATCATTCTCAATATCACGAGAGGTAAACTGGTCACAGGTAAATAAGACTGCACACTTGTCATCTTTGGGTTTAATGCATTAACAGTGTTGAGCATCTTGTACTGTTGTGCATGTGAATATAGTACAGGTGACTTTGTCAGTTGTATACGCACACAGAAAATTAGCAAGGAAGAAGACAGTAGAATAGGCTACCACTAAAACACAGTAATATGTGGTCTGTGGGGCTCTCCAGCTGTGTGACTGGAAACCCCACTTGAACAAGAATGATGTCATGATGTCATAAATCACACAGAGATATAAATTCAGAGGATCACTCCAACAATACAGCCTGAAAATAAGGCTTTGAGAAATATTACTCTGTGTTGAACAGCACAGTCTGGGAAGGCAGAAAACCTGAACTCCCTGATCTTGAAATGAGGCATAAATGTGCAATTCTGTATCAGTTTAATCTGATCTAGAACCAGGATACCTCATTCCTGACCTTCCCCTTCCTCTCATCCTTGCGTTATGATGAACCAGTCCAGGCTGAAACGTGATGAACCAATCTGACTGAAAAATAATCTTACTAGGAAAAATCTGATCGGCTACCTCCTTCAATCAACCCATGACACAGCTGCTTGAGCATTCATACCGTGGAGAGGAAAATAGGAACGTTAGCCTGTGGCAACACAGGATCATTGCAACCTGGAGTTCCAGCAGCTTCAGCTGCTGTGGAGCTATGCTCTGGGAAGAGTACTCTGAAAAGAATTAGGTATACTTTTCTCAGGAACTGTAGAACAAGCCTGCGGGCACTAAAGGGAATACTATCCCTGATATATAGGAGTTCAGTTTAATCTCAAGGCAATTCATACATCACGTTTATATTTGCTATGACCATTAGCATTTTAGAAATAGACACAGAAAATAAGTAAAAGGTCCAGCAGAGATACTAGGGGTGTGTTGGACATGGTGCTAAAAGAGATCTACCATTAGCAAAATGAGCCAGGCAGGGAAACTAGAGAACACACATGAGGTGGGCTGTCACTAAAACTAAACTCCCTCAGCAGGTCAAGGGAGTCAAGGAGTCCTTCCCCTCTGCTCAGCACTGGTGAGGCACATCTGGAGTGCTGGTTCTGGTGCTGGGCTTCCCAGCACAACAGAGATATGGACATGCTGGAGCAAGTCCAGCAAAGGGCCGCAAAAATTATTAAAGGACTGGAGCATCTCTTATATGAGGAGATGCTGCAAGAGCTGGGCTTGTTAAATTCAAAAAAGAGAAAGCACAAGGGAATTTTATCAATGTATATAAATACCTGACAGGGGATGTAAGGACAATGGTGATAGACCCTTCTCAGTGGTGCCTGTGCCCATTGCCTTTGTCCTATCACCAAATTGAAATACAAGAAATGCCCCTTAAATATAAGGAATATGATTTTTTTTATTTTTACTATAGGGGTGATAGAACACTGGAGCAGGTTGCCCAGAGAGGCTGTGGAGTTTGCATCCTTTGATGATATTCAAAACCCAGCTGGACACGGCCCTGAGCAACCTGCTCTAGCTGAATTTGCTTTGTGCAAGAGCGTTGGACTAGATTATCTCCGGAGGTCCCTTCCAACCTCAAACTCTGTAATTCTAACATAAATGCTCAGTAAAATAACTTACTTAGGAATAATCAAAAGAAGAATTAGGAGGAACAACTATTTCCTCTCCCTTCCATATTAAAGCTTTTTAGGGAAAAAAAAAAAAACCAAACCCAAATTCAAACCTATAATATTCCTAAACAGGTACAGACTAAAATTAACAAAAGGTCTGAGAATGGCTGAAGCATCCTTGATTACATGCAAAAGCTTATCAGGCTGGAAGATAAAGAGCCTGATAAGAGCCTTTTTTTTTTTTTTTATGATTGGACTAGATGATCTTAAAGATCCCTTCCAACCTAGGCGATTCTGTGACTCTGAAGCTCTTTCAGGTCCTGGAAGCCCTGAAAAGACAGATACCCTTACAAGTTTTCTCACCTTTCACACCTCTTGCATTGCCTTAGTACATCCCAATTTTAGCCAAAATTAAAACACCTTAAAATACAATGTGTAAGCAATAAAAAAAAATAAATCTTAGTGTCCGTTACCCAAAACCTGGTCTTACCACACATTTCATGTAATTTGCTCCCTACCACTATTTTTAAAACCCTCTATGCCCATAATGCCACAATCATGCAGCAACGTCAGAGCTCATTTTATGACAGAAGTTCATATATTCCATGACAGGAAATGTATGTATTTTAAACAGGCAAGGAGGAGTTAGAACTTTGGAGCCAATGTCAGGTTGTCTTGCCACCTAACCACAAAAAAAGCTTGGATACTAGTATCTTGATGCACACTACAAACTACGATACGGTACATCTTCACTGAGAGAAATACAGGTAGTCAAATAAAATAATTCTCATTTTGCTGTAAAGTTGGATTCTTCTTATGCTACTTTTAAAACAGACTATGGCAATGCAATCTTCTAAATGGAATCTTTTAGAAGGGAAACTGTTTTGCTGAATTTATCTATCTCCAGTAAAGGAAAAACTGCTATGAAGAAGAGAATTATACCAGGGAATAGTTTTAAGTATTGAGGGACATGCACTGGAAGCAAAGCAGTTGGTTCTTATTACCTCGGGATACAAGAACATGAGTGATGAAGTAGACATATACTTTTAAATTTATGTCAGAAATAGGAATAAGGGGTTTCCAAATCAAACAGAAATATCAGCTGTTGATAGCTTGGAGTCAGAGCTGATTTGTCTTGTATTGCTACCTACTGTACTGTAAAAAAAAAGACTTAATGCAAAACTATTAGAAGTAACCAAAGCCCACACGCATAAAAATACCAGTAAGATAAAAATTTGCTTACCTCTTCTTTTTTGATGTGTTTTACACTCATAAAACACTGAAGCAACAGATCCTTGACTTCATTACTCTCCTCTGAATCGTAATCAAAACAAAGTAATGTCTGATGTAGATTCCACAGACGAACAACATCTGCACCCTGACAGGAAAAAGGTCCCCACATATAGCTTTAACTTGAAGAAGTATTTAAAGGTTTTTAAATAGTGCATTTGAAATGCATTGTTACAGATCAAAGATTTTCAGATTGTAAAATTATAAACATTAATTGACTTTCACCGCATCATTGGGAAAAAAATACAAAAAGATGTGTAACTGCATACTGACTTCCAACCAATGAAGGCATACTTAAGCACAGAAAGCAAGCTGCTATTTCATGCAAAATAAATGAAAACTATATGATTCCACTTTTGAAACTTTATACAATGACAGTAATTAACACAAAAAAGACAGACAAAAAAAATGTAGAAAAAAGAATGTAAGAAATCCAGTTTTCTTGTGATGTTGATGCCAAAAGTCTTTAAAGTTTGTTATAAAGAAGGCAACATTTTAATATGTTGCTTACGCAAGCAACACCAAAACCACACATTGTAACCAACACACATCCTAGGTTTTATTAGATGAGAAGCACTAGGACATGGAAAACGAGTTAATTTGACATGAAAGGTATTTTGGAAGGATAAACTTTTTTTGAATATTCAGTAATAATCTAAAAGTCAATATAGCTTCAGTATACCGTAGCAGCTTTAGTCAGGCTTTTTCTCAGCAGAATAATAAACAGAGTCTTCCCAAGCTGCTCCTTCCCTTCCAGGCCTTTCTCCCACCACATTTCACATACACGTTGGATAGCGCCCTGTAGGATTTTTTCAGATTCAGGTGACACAGGAAGAATACCTACAACAGTAATGAAGTAATTATTTACTGCCACGAACCAAGTTACTCCTGTAAAACATTAGTTTGTTAGTACACTAACTATACCTCACAATGTCAACCAGTTCTTGCCAATTTTATACATCTTGATGGCTTATTCTCATTGTATTTAGGCAGCTTTATTAACTCTTAAGGTTTTGGCCAAGTTTTTGGATCAGTAACAATGAGCCAAAGTTAGCAGTAATCTCATATTTTGCCTTAAAAATACTATAAGTTACAGAATAAGGGAAGTTATCTATCATTGGATAAACAGTTGGGAGAAAGAAAACTACTTAAGTTCCAAATTTTAGATTGTGTAACTGATTTTTACGTAAACGCTCCTTTAATTTTGTCTCATAAATAAGAACTTGCATCAGCAACTCTCGTGCAGTTAATTCTGTTCCATAGGCCAGTCAGGTCAAACAAAAAGCCTAGTATACTCATCTGCTAAAAAAAAAAACCAGTATAATGCTGTATTCTGTAACAGATAAGTACGCACCGTTTAATATAAAAACACATTCTAGAAGAGCTTTGTAGTTTACAGTTTCATCCACTGCAGGTATGGAAGCAGTAACTACAGCTGCCACTCCTTGGATCACAGCTACAGTTTGTTTCTGAAAGAAAGCAACATTGAGGAAACAATTCTGCAGTTTACTTTATACTCAGAAGATAATTAATGACAAGCAATAAACCTTAGCAACCGAGAGCAAAGCTGAATTGCATTATGCTTCCATTTTGAACAAAGAGTATACTGGCACCCAAATCCTATCAAATAAGAAGATGCAAAAGCATAGATTTTCAAAGTGCATCCATTTCAAGAAGTTTGAAAAAGGCTTTCAGCTCCAGCTAGTAGATAACTTGGGGACTGTACACCTGTACCCATTCCTCCATTAAAAACTTCTCCTGCAATAAAACCACTCAAACACACATCCATTTCAGACCTAAAAAGACCCTAACTATCAGGGTCTTGTACAACTCAAAAATGTGTAGATCTGGTTACTTTAGATCCAGTTACATGATTCTCCAGGCCTTTGTACATATGATGGACTTTCTACTAGCCTCTAGGTCTCCCTAATGATTTCCCCACTGCATTTCTCTTTTTCTTCCAAAATTAAATAACCTTTTCCCTCAAAATTATCAAGACTATGTGGACTGCAGTGCAGAAGGCAGTATATAAGGGTCTATGTCAGAAAAATTCTGTGTAAGCTAAATTTGTCAATCTAGGTTTCACAACCTTCAGTCAATAAAATGGAATAATAAAAGGAATTTTATTT
>JAOXJK010000012.1:10364411-10379476 GCA_025774025.1 Xenus cinereus
GCATAATAAAACAGGTAGTGAATTTCTTACAGTATATGCCAGATACTTAAGGAACATCTGAGAGATCCACATTTGTTTACTGAAATAAGACATACAAAAAGCCCACCCTTTTTTCCACTGAAAAAAATAAGTCTCCTCCTTAATTAAAATTAATAATTTTAATTATCAAAATTAAAATTATCAGTAGATCTTATCTTTTATAATACAGAAAAAACATAAAGTCAGCTTAACCCAAGCATGATAATTAAGAAGTCAGTTAAGAATGAGGCAGGGATGATGTTTGGAACTGACGTTGTCTGATAACCCTTGCATGTTTTCAGATGCTATGAAAATATTCCATTTTATTCACCAGAAAATATGAAATACTCATCATATTTTTATTTTACAAGATTTTTACCATTTCCAGAGCTCTCTCAATTTCCATGTTGTCATTATTTTCATCATCTACAACCTCCTGCCACTTTTCCACAGGGTTCTCCATCAAAGTCTCTGTCAATAGCTGCGTCAGTCTCTCCCATAGTACTTCTTTTTGCTTTCTTGGCAATTCTTGAAGTAGTTCATTCAAGTCAAAAGGATCAAATGTATTTTTCTGTGAATGGCCAGAAGATATCACACAATTTCACATCAGTGAAGTGGCTTATAGTTCATCACCATATTTCCTAAAATTAATGCTTTTTTTACGTTCAGGATTAATTTCCATTCCTCTGCAGTTATAGAGATAAAATACCTTCTAGAAGTTGTATTTCTTTAAAAAATAACATGAGAAATTCCTGCTGTTTAACTCTTTATTGTGAAATAAGAGTATTGCTTTTAAAACTAAAGTATTTAGCCCTCGATAGCAACACTACTGAACATAAATCACATCCCTGTAATATCAACTTATGTCTCTCATGTTCTAAATACTTCATTCCCAATGAGCTAAGAAGCTCACAACTGCACAGAGTTAAAGCCCCTGATCTTTGCTATCTTCAATATAGATTGATGGTGGCTGTTGAAAGAAAATCCTTAAGCAAGGACTAGAAATTTAACAGTCAGTACAGCCACAGGGACAGCACTACAGGGTTTGGAGTACAACCTGCATAGAACACTGCTCTGTGCACTGCACTGGTTTAAACTCCCCCCAGTCAAACCCAACTCCTGAGCACATTAACCCTACACTTCCCTCTTTAGCTCTACTGAACGGGAAGCCACTATTAGTCTCTACAGAAGACTTCACTAAAAGACTGAGCTAAATTATTTCTCAGAAGAACCTTGCTAGAAGAGTTTACCTCAGAGATGCAAAGAGCCTGCTGGCATCAAAGAAGGGTAGGCAACCTGCTATGAAAGGGTATATGCAGAGAAAACATGAGAAGAAAAAACAGACACAGCCAAGAGCAAATACAGATAGTTTTTGAGATGTAATTTGCAATCCTGAAGTGAAGGTCTACCAGATCAAAAACACTTTGGAGGAAAGAGAAAGAATGTCCATGATCTCGAAATAAAAATATTTTTAGTTTGCAGATACACTAAAAACCAGGAATCAAAAAGATAAAAAATGTTGAAGGGAAAAAGAAAAATTGAAAATAATGGAAGAAGCAGCTGTAAGTATTAGAAGGTTCCCAGAAGGGTATGAGAAGAAAGATCCTGTTACATATTTATAACAGAATTTCTATCTTATTCTACAGCTGGAAACAAATAAACCAAAGGCCTCACAGGGAGTTCTGTAGCCCTCTACGTCAAATTAACCCAAAAGACAGGATATTAAGATTACACTGTTTTGAACAAAAAGAATGAATTCATAATAAGATCAAAGCTCTCTGATCTTTCCTTGGGATGGTATAAGAGAATTATTCCAACACCTATGAGAAAAAAGGACGTCATTGAATGATAGTCATAGGCACGATTCTTATTTTGCTGTCTGAGAAATAATGCATTTTCTTGAATTGGAACAGGATTTAGTGAAAAAATATAACAGCACCTGATAAAGACCTCAATGAACAGCACCACAAAAAAAGATTACAAAGAAATGTGAAAAGCCCAAGACAAACCTCGAAGAAAAATTAGCAAACCCCTGTAATTTTACAAGATGTGAATGAAACAAAACATTGAGAGGAGGGAAAAGGAAAATTAAAGTGGGTTAGGGGGTATAGAAATGAGAGACACGGAAAGAAGAAGTGATGTTAAGAACAGAAATGTAAATACAAGTTAAAAAAGCAAATTCTGATGCTAGAGCACAAAATAGGTAGAAAAAGCGGAGTATAAATATAGTACAAAAATTAAGAAAAGCAGTGAGGCTCTAAGCATCCCTTCTTCTTTTTCTATGGTTATATAGCCACTTCTAATACACTGCCACAGCCTCCTCTAGAAAAGCAGTCAAAAATTATTCAAGGAAGATCCTAAAATGAGGATCTTCACCCTAAGGTAAGATGTGGTCAAACACCCTCCATCACTGAAGGTTAATCCAAACAAACCAAGATATGTTAAGAAAGATCACTGCATTAAGATGGCAAAAACAACATGACCAAATTAATCAAAAAGAAAATGATGCAAGTACTGTGCGCTATCCTGAATAGCACAGTTTCTTGTTAAAGTATTCAGATTTGGGGAAAAATGGGGACTTCAGGCAAAGGCAATCTGGTAATAAATTTGTCATCTATAATTACCTACAGGACTGTAAATGAAAAAACTAGCAAATTTCTTGGAAAAAGAGATTCAATTATGTTTGAGAGATAAAAATTTCCAAGTTTATTACATAGAACATGATCTCTATCACAGAAATCATAGGTTTAATACAGCTGCTACATTAGTAAATTAGTTCATGCCTCCATGGACATAGAGGTCAACTGATCCACTTACTTTATTCTGATACCGGTAATATTAGGAAAATACTGATTAGAAAGCTTAGAAAACTAACCTGAAAATACCATTTATTAAGGCTAGCAAAAGATGTTTAGGAGAAAGTATGTATATCTTAATACCAGACAGATAGAACCTTAGTGGAAAACCCCACAGTGCAAACTATTATTTCTGATCACTATGCAATATCATATACACAACTTGCAAATGAACTTTTAATTAGTAGATTTCAGTGGATTTGCTTTGTTGTTCCTCCTGCTTCTCTCCACACTGCATTTAGAGACAGCAATATATACCATCTCTAAAACATTCACTGATAAAAAGAACTATCAAGCACAAATACAGACGACAGAAAGCGGACAGCCTAAACCATCAAATGAATGAACAAATACTACCTCTGCTATCTTTGTACATTAGCTCAGATTCATGACACAGCAATAAACTCTTTCATAGGTTGAAAATTATTACTTTTTTTTTTAGTATTACCATGGTACAATTAATTCATTTTTTTAAAAACGTAAAATGTATATGCAACAACCAAGTGTTAAAAAAATAGCTGGTTTATAAATAGCAACATTTCAGATTCCACAACTTTTTCAGCTAAATTCCCTTAAGTGAACTTATTTTCTACAGCAATTATCCTATCACACCTGCAGGTACCAAAGAAAAAATTTCTTGTCCCTATGTCACAAAATTTCTGCACTACTAACAGACTTACAATTTTCTTAGTTATGCTCATGTATCATAGCTTACTTACAGGATTCTGAGTATAACGCAAGAAGTCTTCAATAGACTCTTTAGACACCACTTGTAGAAATGCTTCGCGTTTCATTGTGGACTTGTTTTTCCTTGCTTTATAAACAAAACAGAACAAAGTGTTAGAAAAAGCACTGTATCTCAAAATAAGATCATTTTTGGTCTCAGTGAAGAATGTATGAGCTTACATTCTTCATCTACATAGTTATAAATAAAAGATGTTCCCCCACCAAAATACTTTATACTTGTCTGAATATTTAGATTCATAACAGCTGCAGTATTTGCATGCTTTCTTTTTAGTTGCTTTTCTACTAAGTCCTAAAACAGAAGAACTTTTTAGTAGATACTTCTATGTTTAAAAAGAACACTGTATCCTGCACATATAGGACAGTATGCCTTTTTAGCTAGACATCATTCCCGACAACAGCTTTTACGTATATAAAAAATACAGCAAAATATTCTCGCCTTTCCTCTCTTGACAAGTGAGGACTATGGAAAATGGGCAAGGCCGATTTTGACACCAAGAGCTTAACTTACGCACCCGAGCGTTCCTGTCCACCCTAGATGACTCCTGAGCGTTCCTGTCCACCCCAGATGACTCCTGACGTGCCTTCCCCGTCCCCACCAGCCGGCAGCCTGCCTTACACCGCCTGGACTGTGCGCGAAGCCATACCCCGGAGCGAGCCGGGAGCCGAGCCGGGGCACCGTCCCCATCAGCCAGGGGCTCATGGTCAGGGGCTCATGGCCCTTGGCTGATGAGCCAGGGGCTACCGCCAGGACCCCGGCACGGCCCCACAGGCCGCCGTACGCCCCCGGTAGAAAGGAAGCGGGAAGCCACACGGGCCGCTTACCTACCGCTCCCTCAGAAAGGAACCCTGGCAGATCCGGGGGTTACGCTTCCAACAACGCGGCGCTGCCGGCACAGGAGGGAAACGAAACGGGCGGCGGTCCGGTCTGACGGGCAGGAGAAGAGCCCGGGCCGCTCGCCAGCGCGAACGGGCCCCGCTGCCGGAAGAGGGGCCAGCCCCGGCTGCGGCTCAGGGAGGGGACAGCGTGCCCCTATGCCGGCTCCTGGCGCTCCCCCACCGCTGTCCGCCCTCCCTCACGCAACACCGAAACCCGCCGCGCGAGCTGCCGTCCCTTTCGAATTCTCCCGCGGCGGCCGTTGAGCGCGCGCGGGCGGGCGGGCGGGCGCGCGCTTGCTGCGGAGCTCCCGTCTCGCGAGAGCTCGGTTCTAGGCCTCTCCCCCACCCGCCCCCGCGCGACTGAGGGATCTGGGGAGGCGCAGTCCGTCTTCTCCCACGCACACCCCAACAGGCGTCTGGGCTTGAAATCCACGCTTTCGGCTTTTTGCTTGTTTGTCCGAAGGCGAGAGCTGTTTTCAGTCAGGTGCCGCCTGGGTGACTGGTGGTTCGGCGGCTGCTACCGCCAGCCGAGGCCACCGCCGTCCCCAGCCGCCCCCTTTCATGGAGGCAGCGGGGCTGAGGAAGGGGCGGCTGGGGACGGGATGGCAGTAGGGCCGGGGAGCTGCATTGGGTCGTCCTCCCTGGAGAGGACAGGCCCGGTAATGGGCACCACCGGGCAGCCGCAGCCTGGGAATTAGTAGGGAGTTTGGTGCAGGCCGTGCTGCTCGCTTTTAAACTCAGCTGTACTGAAATGACTTGCTTCAGCTTTTACTTTATCATAATGGATGGCTTGCTTATACTAATTACCCTGGAGGAGCAACCAATCAATTACCCAGACAGGGAGTAAATCTACATACCAGCGTTCTGTAGCTGTCTCTAAAAGCCTTAACACCTTCCAAGGGGGTAAGACATGTTTAGTTAAATTCATGTATAGGCTTAAGAAGCAGTATGCCTTTGTCATGGGTTTGGCTGGGATGGAGTTAACTTCTTTGATAAGCAGCTGGTGTAGTGCCACGTTCTGGATTTGGGATGAGAAATAGTGTTGATAGCTCACGGGCGGTTTTGGCTGTTGCTGAGCTCTCAAGGCCTTTTCTGCTCCTCATATTGCACCAACAGTGAGGTGCTGAGGGGCACGAGAGGCTGGGAGGGGACACAGCGGGGACAGCTGATCCCAACTGACCAAAGGGCAGTTACCATGCGATGTCCTACTCGGTATGTAAAGCTCAGGGGAGGATGAGGGAGGGAGGATGTTCGGAATTATGGCATTTGTCTCCCCCAGTCACTGTTTATGCGTGATGGAGCCCAGCTTCCCTGGAGATGGCTGAACACCTGCCTGCCAATGGGAAGCACTGAATGAATTCCTTGTTTTGCGTTGCTTGTGTGCATGGCTTTTGCTCTACCTCTCGAATTGCGTTTATCTCACCCCACGGGTTTTTCTCACTTTTCTGATGCTCTTCCCCATCCAAACTTGCAGGGGGAAGTGAGTGGCTGCCTGGTCCTAGTTGCCAGGGGGAGTTAAACAACAACGGCCTTTTTCCGTGGATCTCGGGTAATGTGGATGTACTAGTACTGCAATAACCATTCCTGCTAGCTCACAAAGCCTGCATCATCCATTTGATTACACCGGTGACTATTTTCTCCAAGAATGTTTTTGTTGCTGTTGTTGACAGCTACACATTTAATCTTAGTCATGGTGAACAGTACATGTATTACACGCTCTTCATCCAAAGCGATGGAGAGCTAAACAAGCTACTCACCAGAATTTATAGGAGACTTTGTAGGCCAGATGACATTTACACTTTGATAAATAAGAATTTTTTTTATATATCAGGAAATGCTGCTTTTTGTTTCTTCTCAAACTTAATTTGCAGTACTCAGAAACAGTTGGACTCAGTTCCTTGAATTAAGCATAATCAGCTTTCAAATTCTGTGATATTCCCCATTCCATTTGTTTGATCTCTTTTGCCATCTAGAAGCAGTCAAGATGTCTTGTTAAGGTCTTAATTTATATCTTTCAATTTTGAATTTGCACTAGTGCAATATTTCTCAGTATGTGTTGTTCAGAAGAGGTAGGTGCTTGACTGAAATAATTTACTTTCAGTCTGTGCTAGCAGCGCAGCATATGCTGCTTTACTGTGCAAACAAACAAAATCAACAATAATTTCTATAAAAGTTCTCACATCTGATTGGACTTTTCTGGGTTGTAATTTTTAAGATTTTATTTAATATTATATGTAAAAATTCACTTCTTAAACTAGTATTTATGTCTTCTGCTAATATTTTAACATAGAATCTTCTTTAATCATCTTACCTCTCTTTGTATTCAATATTAAGACTTGTCAGTTTTTCTGCTATATGTATTTGGCTTAAAGACTTTTCCTGGTTAACTCTTTTAAGTTTTTGAGTAAACTATTTACCTGTTTTTTAGACAGTTTGAGGGACTATAGGATGAAAAATAGTTTATTATATGCTCATCCCATATAAATAGTGCTATTCTGTGTTGCTTAAAAAATGTAACAGATGACTAACGTTACTGAAAGCAAAGATAAAAACTGTTTCAGTTCCTGAGTCATCAACTGAGTCCACGTGAAACTTCTGAAATAACTGGATTTTAAAACAAATATGGGTGATCTAGAAAGTTCTGTCAGCACTGCAGGAGGATGAGCTACGTTACTTACAAGCTGTAACTGAGATGGTTGCGTACCCCAGGCAGGGAGGATGTGGCAGGAGGAGTTAGCAGCCAAAAACTCTTCTTGAGCAATGTAACTGCGCAGCGGCAGTTGAGTGCCACTCCTTGTCTCCTCCTGAAGCCAAACGCACGCTTCCCCACGCCATATTGCCATCTAGACAAGGGCCCGGCTCCTCAGAAGTGTGGAAATACCAATCCAGGACACGGTTCGCATCCACCTCCCGGCGACCACAGAGGAAGGTCCCAGGAGAGACAGGTCCCTGGGGAAGTGCTTGAAATCGCATGTGTCCTCCAACCCAAAGCCCTGCCCTGCGGCAGCCGGCAGGTGTTGGCTTCTGGAAGCGGGCTACCAAAAGAAGGGAGTGTTTTGCTGCCCTGCAGCAAAGACGGATGGAGTCGGGGTTGGTTCAGATCGTATGGACTCGACTTTAGTTCTTAAGTTAGGTATTCTGCTGAGTGCAAGAGGTGTCTCTGCGCATGACAGGGGGTTGGAACTCGATGATCTTTAAGGTCCCTTCCAACCCAAACCATTCTGTGATTCTAAGCCTGTGAAACAGTTTGCTTGAAGTAAGTTGTATGAGCAATCATCATACTTGTAGAATAGTAAAAGCAAATAAAAAAGTATGAAAACTGACATTTATACATTGTGCTAATATCTGTCCTTTCTGCATACATTAAAAATCTTTGCCATTTTAGATCCAAACTGATGGTTTTATTTATCATGTCTCGTGTGGACCGAATATGACATTAATACCTTGATTAGTCTTTTAATTAGATGCTACATTAGTCACCTGGTTACTGTTTATTTAGTCGGGCACATATCCATTTAGCAAACCAACTAAAACATATTTTAGCTTATCATTTGTGTTGCATAGCAACAACAGAATGATTTTTTCGTAGTATTGAAACTGGAAGTTGACACGGATAACAACAGACTGAATAACACCAAATGATTCATTTTAACGGACCGCACAGAGAAAAGAGAGAGGCAGAATAGCGTTTTTCAGGTTTTTTCAAGAATTGTGCGTGCACTGCAAGCTAGTAATGAAGCTACAACTCTATTTGCAGCTTCTCTAATGTTCTCCCTTTCGAGAGTACCAAATTACATGCCTCTTTTTGACATATCTGTTCATCTGTTCAAAATAATCTATACCCTGTGATAATAATCTCATATTTATTATCATTTTCCTGTCAAGTCAAGTTAAGGCAAAAATGAAAAATGGGCCTTCCACACATGGTTGCTGAGCAACAGCAAATAAAGATTTGCTTTTGTGCTACCGCTTCATAAACTGGTCTTTATTCTTGTTGGTGGCCTGGGTAAGAGATCTCAATTACAAACGTCTCTCACAAGAACATCGTGGTTTGGACCGTAGCAACTATTCTATTTTAACCTACTGGATTCAACATTAGAAATACTCATAAAAAATAAATAAGTAATTCCCTGAATGTCAGATGCTTTCTTGACAGTTGTATTTTTGTTCGTATTTACAAAGTTATTTTCTAGATAATGGAGTCTGGTGAGATTATTGTACACAGGATCTCCTAAACATGTTAGTATTGCGACTCCTATTTCTTTTCATTTGAATATATAATAAAATTTGTTATAGTCAATACAGTATCCACAAAATCTGCTCATCCTCTGAGGCAGGCTGTTAATAATTTACATGCCTTCATTTCCCTTGATTTTTTTTTTTTTTTTTTTTGATCTTCGCATACTTTGATAAATAATCCGAACAGCATGGGAGAGAGATGAAGTTTCACACTCTTCCACTTCTCCAGATCTAGATCTCCCCTTGCCTGAAGGTAATGCTGCCAATCGCGCCAGCCTTCCCTCGGAGGCGACTGTCACTTTCCCAGGGCGCCGTGATTAGACTGGGAAACTGCTTATTGCCCTTAAATTATTAATATTAACGCGAAACGATTTTAGAGTTTAAGAGATTAAGTAGGAAAACAAAACAAGGCAAAACAAAAACAACCCCAAAACATTCACTACAGAAGAAAAAATCCGTGTTAACTGGAACAAAAATGAGGAGATAAACGGGCAGAGGGAAGGCTCAGCGTTTCCCAGGAGCCGCTCCCTGGAGCAGCGGCTGCCGAAGCCCCGAACCTCCGTCCCCTGGGAGCTGCTGGGACTGGTGGTGTCCCGCAGGTTAGTCACACCAAGCTCAGGTTAAGGCATGAAAACAGTGCGACTTTATTTTCCTTTATTATTATGCTTTAGGATAACATTTATTATTACTTGCTTTATTATTGTGCTTTTACTGTTATCCCTCTTTCCTCAAAGACAGTGTTATCAATCCCAGTCATTTTACTCTGCTAACTATTAGCACCATGAAAATAGAAAGATTTCTGAAAGGCTATAAAATGCTCAAAAAAAGAAATTACAATAACAATATTTGCATATCTAAATCCATTCCACTGTAAGTATATGGAATATCACTTGTTGTGGTAACTACAGCAAACATTTTCTTGTCTAAAGTCATTAGAATATTTCAGAATATTATATATCAATGAGTAAATGTATAAGTTTGTCAGTCAGTTTGTTTCAGATGTAAAACGCTCCAGTTACATGGAGCGTGTCTACATTATTTTAACCCTATTAAATTTAACATTCTGAATTATTATAGATTTACAGGTAATACTGTAGGAGTACTTGTAAGTATTCTATCTCCTTTCAGCTCTCATTCTATTTTAGTCTTTATGCTAAAGAGAAAAAATGCTTCTAATGTACAAAAATACTGTTATTTTTAATTTTAGAAGTGCTCTTCAAGGTTTCATTGTGATAGACATACATCATCTAGTTATGGCGCCATCTCTGTTCCATCTGTCTAGTATGAAACATGAAAATACTGTATAAATACCAGAATGGACATGACTCGTTCATCCATAGTAGTTTTTATATATATATGTGTATGTACATGCAGACACACACACACGACAAACTACATTGGTTGGAGAAGGTACCAGCATTTTATGGTCTCTCACATCAACGTTGGCTTTGTCAAGGCTGAGACCTGGGTGTTCCCCACGTTCCTGCTCCAGACCGGGCACCAAACCAGAGCCCATCGTGCGTTTCCTACAGGCTGCGGGTCCAGCCTCCTCCCCGCAAAACTCTCGGGCGGGGAGGTGGGTGAGCGCGGTACCCGCTCGGTGCAGGACGCGGCCGGGGGCCACGGGAGCGCTCACCCCTCACTACTTCAGACGTAGCTCTCAGTTACTCCTCTCCTGGCCGTCGAACAGTTTTAGTATCACAGGCCTTGTGACGATGCGACTTGGCAAGTATTTCCTGATCAACTCCTTAAAAAAAGGAAAATTGTTTTGTAAGATAATTTTTCTAGTAGAATTTGATCTCTGCCCCCTTTCCCCCCTGTGTCTGTTGTACTGCTCCACGATGGTTTCCGCTGTTGCTAGATATCCTGAGTTTCTAGCTGCAGGCTTCAAGCAACAGTAGAAATAAAGACTTAAAACTGATGATGTTTCAAATGGGCTGGTCAAGGCCCTTCTCCATGTCTTAAACGGTAATTTCACTTCTCCCTGCCTCTTGATTAATTTCATGTTTTAATCTTATTAAAGTTGTGTCAGGTCCTCAAGGGAGCTTTATAATCAACTCTAATTGTCTAGGCTGGGTATCTCGGGCGCGAAACACCTAGGCACATTACTGCCAGAGGCAATTATGGTGAATTTAGGACCTTAATCTTCCAGAAGTTTCACGTTTCCTCAAGTCATGGAGCAGTTGTTTTATTTGCCAGTGCCTCATGACTAAATGCTTTTACAAAAATATTTTGGCAAATTGAATCTGGATATTGTTAACCCCCATTATGAAATTCAACTCTTAAAATATCACCTGTGCCTCAGGGCGAAGGGGGAGAGCAGAGCACAGGGGGACCATGCCTGTTTTTCACTGCTTTTAAAGTAGGATGACTTCAGGCTCCACTGCCAAAGATGCCTAGAATCCACACCACTTTGTTATTGCACAAGAAACGAAGTGCACAGGCAGCAAAAAAGGCTTTTCAGAATAGGGTCTGCACTACCATCTAGTGGAATATAATGATGTCTTCAGAAAACAAAAATTGAGCAGTAATGAGTATAAATCCAAAGACTTTAAAGTCTCATTGTGAACTCACTCAATAAAGTGCTCATTGTAAGATGAGCAAAACTAAAATGCTTTATAAAAAATGTTAAAAATGAAACATTTTTTACATTTCCAATCATCTGAACTTGAAAAGGTGTATTAAATAAAAATAAAAAATAGAACAAAGTTGCCTAAAACTCTAAGATTCACATCTCTTTTCAGAAAGCTCATCTCTTTTAAACCTTTGATTCTAAGTACTTTACACACACGTTAATTAATGATTTACCTAATAAAACACAAAGACCCAACATTGCTACAAATACCATTCTATGAGTTAATTTCCTTTAACTCATTTTCGTTACCTTTCGTTTTCATCACCCGGATGAAGGACGGGTCTAGAGACAATCCCAGTTCTTCAACTGGATGCCGTTGTCACAGTTTGTCGAATTTGCCCAGTTGGGCTCTGAGCTGAAAGTTACAGTAGAGCACCCATTTAGTGGTGGTTGTAATTACTTTAGCTCAGAGAACATTTCATGATTCATGCAAAAAAAACAGGTAAAGGGTCTTATCAATTCTAGGTTGAAAATACTGCAACATGGTAACTTCAGTTAAACTTCCAGGCAGCAATGAAAAGTCATGCAAAATATGTCAGGACTTTAACTTCTCCCATGTTGAGGTCTGCATGGAACCATCTTGCAGGATTCTCTTTATTAAATTATTAATCTTTGTGAAATGCGTGCTAAGCTCCAGTTGTCAGTGTCTGGGAGTTTGTAGGGCAACACACAAGCTTGCAAATCCAGCTGAAGAATAAAAAACATTTGAAATTCTGTGCTGGAAACAGCCACCATTAAACGCGTACACCAGTTTTTGTTTTAGGGATCTCTTCCCAGTTACCCGGTAAAATTAATGACCTTCCTTCAGTACCTACAGACAATATCGCTTTGCCAGCGTTATCTATATTGCAACTCAAGTTGTATTTTTAATTACTACACAATTTTTACACCCTGACTTAACAAAACTTGCAACTTCCTGCTACGTGCCCCCTTTGTTTGCCCAGCCAGGGTTGCTCCATCCCCATCTCCGAGAGCTTGGGGTCAAAATTCCCAGGAGGACTTACTGCACAGACTGAGCAAGATTGCAGAAGAACTCCAGTACATTTACTCATCTTATTTTAACATTAAATAAAATGTACTCGAGACTCATAGAAGAATTCAGGTCAGAAGGGACCTCAGCAGGTCATTGAGCTCAATCTCCTGCTGAAAGGAAGTACTGTGCTTAGAAAATATATAAATATAACGATCAGAACCAGATTCTTGCTACGCACCCGATGAATGAAATCACAGGACAGCCGGGGTGCTGGGACTCCACAACTTTCTTCTGAACGTCATTTCTTGCTGGGGTGCCACCTGCCCAGCTCTAAGGGCAGTTGGATTATCAAGTCCTGGCAGGAACGGAGCCCACCGTCCCCAAGCCAGGAACTGCCCCTGCACAGCCCGGGTGTGAAAGGTTGGAATCCTGACTAGCTGTGTCTGTCCTTGAACCTGTTTCTATACCATCTTAGAGGGAAGAATGGTCGCTATTAGCCCTTAATTCCTTTGCAATAAAGGTTACGGCTGCTGAGGGCTCAAAGATCCACCAGTGGAAGAGAGGCCGGTGCCCTTTGGTGGCATCTGAGGAAATAGCTACGCGCTGCTCTGCTCAAATTGGATTCCGGTGCAGGTGACTGGCAAGCAATATTCCCCGCGGGCGTGAGAACAGAGAGCATCACCTCTAGCCCATGAATACAGATCAGAGAGCTTTTCTCCCCGAGCTGCCATCTAATCTGGCAGTTAAATTCACCGCATAACACCAAAGAAATACAAGTGGATTTTTCACTTCAGCTGCTTTGCATTTTTCAAATAACGTATTTCAGAAAGTGACTGAGAATATTGTTGAGAGCCTGACAGGCTTAGAAATCGGCAGGAGAACATAAAATCATAAAGTTAAATGCTTTGTTAAGATGTATTAAAACACCATTTGTGATTAAACAGACTCCTTCAGCAACCAGCTACAGCCACAAATAGGTCTTGGTTTTGGTTCTTTCTATCAAGCAAATATCAAAGGTACCATCCAACATTCAGAGTTTGTTTCGGGGAGAACGTAAGTAATTAATCCGATTAAAACAGAAACCTCAGAGAAAACTAATTTTGTATTCAGCTCTTGGCTGAGAAAATACCTAAAATAATCATATTGGTAACCATATTGGCAATATGCTGCTCTGAGATGGAGACTGGATGGCCCAAATTGTTAACCATTACAGCAGATATTAAGAAAACATCTAGGCTTGGCTGAGCCCATCAAATTAATACCGAATCCACCTGGAGGAGTGTCTTGCACAGTAATTTCTGGTCTCTAACAAGATCTTGTGAATACACGGGCAGCGTTCTTGTGCAGGCGCCGATCCAGTTACCGCCTGCCTCGCGGGACGGAATGGGAGGTTTCATTTTGATCCCAGTCTGGAGAACGCAGACACCGGATCGGTACCGGCACTGCCACCCAGAAACACCTTCCCGTGAGGGACTGAGGAAGATGGGCATGTTTTTACTTGGCTTTAGCTGCCTTCCCATGGATTAGCAGAAGCCCTTTATTCTGCTAAAAAAGGAAGACATCCCCCTTAGGACAAAAAAACCAATAAACCTGAAGATAATTTTGTAGTTAGTATCATTAAAGATTATCCAGTGGGGTCCCTTCTAAATGCGGTAGTGACTGGGTGATGGACTTCTGCAGCTTTTAGTGTATTAGGAATTCAGACAAGTTGTAGCTGTTTAATTAATTACAATACCTCTTCCCTTATAGTAATATAATTAACTAAAAATTAATGTTTAGTGCAAACAGCGCAATTTCTGTGGTTGTTTTTCTGTAATAGATAGAGGATCCAATACCCCTCTTCTTATTTATGCAGCACATACCTGTATTTTCTATCAGTATCTGCCCTGAACAAGCAGGCGGAAGGACAGGAAAGATTGCCACAAGTAGAAATCTGCTGGTTCTAAATCCAAGGCAATTACGTGCAGTCCCAGGTCCTTTTGAAAACATAATTCATAACAACTGATGAGTAAATGCCAGAACCGTGACAGTTTGTCCAAACGATCATTTCAAGAGAAAAAGTTTTAGCTCCTTAAGTTGAACAAAGGGACGTTCTAATTCTTACGTGTGAATCTGTTCCAGACCAACAAGCAAGGAGCCCCCAGTGCAGTATCCTGTACTCACTCCGCTGTTTCTCACGTAAAACCCCAAAATCTGCCTACAAGCCTTACAGCAAGGCTACCGAGGTTAGCATCGTCGGCACACTTCACATATTTTACATACATACATATTTCAAAAATTCACCTCATCGTATTAGTAATTATTAGGACAGGGATATGCAAAAGAGGGGAAAAGGGAGTATGTGTGTAGAGGGAGGCAACACACCCACTTCCATATGAACCATTTATTGAATAAATACATGCATCATAATGTAGAATTACATGAGCAAAAAAGGCAATCTGTACAAAATTGATTACCCTTTGTTCTCATTTCAACTCTCACCATTTGCTGCAGCTCTGATAAAGGATTCAAGACAGAAAATGAAAATTCTTTTAATCCAAATCCAAGTGATATGCATGCTGATTTGAGTTCGGGTTATACCACTGCTATAATTAAGTAAGCTGGTTTTCTTGTCAGTGAAGCAGAGTAAATCTAAAAACAATTTCAATAGTAGAGAACACGTGTCGGTACATACAGGTAACAAAGCTTATTTTTAGTCATATCTTAAACATCTTCATATGTT
>JAOXJK010000012.1:10379511-10397984 GCA_025774025.1 Xenus cinereus
GAAAAGCTATCGGTTGATATTGAATACATTGATTTGATAATGAAGTGCGATTTTTGACCAGAGGAAAAATGTTATTTGTCCTTCCTACTTCCATATAAACGGAACAATCAGAATTTGGTTATTATACAGAGGTTTGTTTCCACTATCCAAAGAGTTGGTTTCATCTAGGCAGTCACATGCTGATCCAAATTCAGCCAGGAGAACATTTCTAACGAGTTTGGCATCCAGGACTGATTACAGCCACTGGGAATTACTGTTGCTGGATTACAATGACAATTCGATCTCTTAATTTTAGATTCCTAGATGGGAACTAAGCTCTTCTAAGAGCCTACCCCTAATTTCAGATCGTGAGCTATTTTGGAAACCTGTCCTATAAATTTTATTGTTACTCACTTTGTGCTATCACCTCAAATGCAGCATTTTTTCCCCTTCTAGACTTCAGAAGACAAACCTGCATGTTTTTTTAAGTGCAGAGTCTTTTAACATCTTAACAGACTTCACTTAAGACTTGAAACACGCACTCAGTCTAACAGCCCGTTTGCTGGCTATGGACCAAACTCTGGGGAGTCACTGGCCAAGCTGCACAGCAGAAGTCCTTCTACCTCGGGCTGAACCAAGGCAAAAGACAATTCTGCTGAACTGCTGCACTTAGACCTCCTTTATTTAGATCAGCTTTCGCTTTGTGCATTTTCATTGCATTAACAATAATTCTCTGTCTTTCCATTCTTAACATTTTAATGGAGAACTAGCAAAGAAAATATGTATTTCATAATATATTACATTTTATATGAACAGATGAGTGTGTGTATATATATACATAGATAGATACTCATACATTCCGATATAGAGTGAAGCCTTCAAATGGAAATGTTTTCTTACAAAGAACCTCTCTCTATTGCCCAGCCCATCAGAAAGTTAACAGCAGCAAAATTTACAATGTAAGTTTCTTTGCTAAAATTGTCCTGTATAAAATGTGGCAATAAGGCCGTCGCTGTATAGAGGTGTATATGTGCGTGCCACACACATCCGTGACAAATGCTCATGTTAAACTGAATTTAGACAAACTGAAATGAGTCAATTCTTAAATTTGAAGAAGACAAAAAGCTACATCTATGGTAGGCACTTTGGTACATCTAGTGATGTAGGCAAATTCTACATCTAGAATTAAGGTTCTGTCAGTAATCTTACAATAAAGCTAATTTCAGGAGTTTATTATTCCGCTTTAAAAATTCTTTCTTGGCTGAGAGATCATTCTAGAATCTTAGCTAAATAATATACTTTGTCTGTCTAATTGCATACTTATCCAAGAATGAGGGTGTTGGCTCTGAAAGAGCTGAACTGTTCTCTTGGATTCTTAATGCACATTTTTATAACAGTCTGAGAAAACTTACCAGAAAAAGGAAAATCAGCTCTGAATAATAAAAAAAAATAAATTCCCCGTAATTCATTAAGTTAGAGGTATGAGCTCAGCTGTTTAGACTGATACCCTCCCTGCAACTCTCAACTGTCTACTTTCATCAGTTTGTGCTAATTGTATCACTGCTGGTCTCGCAGCAGGCAATGGCAACGCTTCAGAGCAGAATGCCATTAAATCTCAGGAAATCTGCAGTGCGTTCTCTCCATGCACCAACCACGCTACGTAGCAATGAAGCAACTGTAAAGAGAGTCAGTTTTAGCTCAGTTTCACACTTTCTTACTTATTGGTGTTCAATTTTAGTATTACAGAAGGTATAGCATAATATACTATTATTGTGTAATAAAAATAATGTATGTCTTGTATGTATGCCTACTATATGAACTTACATTGCAAGCTGATTTGTATACCTTAGAAATCAGTGAAACATGGCAGTTAGGACAGTTCTAAGTGGTTAGAGATTTTGTTTATAATACAGAAAAATCCATGTCCTCATACCTTCAAAAGGTCACATGTCTGGTACTATAGAGTACAGGAATAAATAACAAAATCCAAGTGAACCTGTGTAATAAAACCGTACTGTTTGTTTTGTTTACTCCATTAAATGAAAACCCAGATTTAAAAACTGTGATTCATGGACCTCATCCTCTATTTATACAATATTTATAGAATTCTCATTTTTGTTTATAATATTCTATAGCATGATTTCCCAATAATATATTTATATATAAATATTAAAATGTTAATGTTTTTTACATTTTAAGCTAGCCACACTGGGCCAGGAACACAATAAAGTAAAAATGTTTTTCTGCATTTTGTTTTTGAAGAATATCACAAAATGATTAAGACCATTGTGCTGCAAAGACAAAAGAGATTCTTCTGAAGAAATTAACATGCATTTAGAAGAAAATATCTATATCCTCTATCTAATTTTCTTCTGAATTCAAACCAGCATGAAAGAATTATAAAAAAATAGTATATATTTACATGGTACAATATACCTTGGTGAGATATAAAACAAGGCAGGAAAACAGCAGAACATAATCTTTTCACTTTCTAATAGGTACAGCCGTCATACAGATCAATTTAAACACAAAAGGTTACTTTACTGTACTATTGCACATTGCAGTAACACATAAAATCGTTTAGCAAATTAAAATACAAAGTTTAACAATGAGAAAGGCTATGTCTACATAAAATGACAAAGTGTTACAAAATTATTGGGGATGTGTCTAAGAACTAAATCAGTAAAGCTATAAAAATAATATTGGTACATCTGTGAGAACAACGCTTTAAAAATATATAAAGGTTGGCAAAATTATGCACGGGGAATTCCCAGTATCCACGGGTCTAACTTGCACCATGTGGCCTTGTACCATCTTCTGTTAAATCATACCTGAAAATGAAAAAAAAAAAAAGTTGTAGTTGTTTTTCTTGGGTTTTTTTGTTTTTTTTTTTTTTTTTACAATGAGAAGGTATTATAAAACTATTATTAATGCACCAGTTATTAGTATGTAGTATTACTAATAATAAAGGAAATATTATACTTACCACTGGGTCCAGCCTTTAGCAAGTTCTTCAGATGCCAGAGGTATTAATACCTGTGAAAAGTTAAATTAGCAATCTATGAATTATGTCTGCCTTTCATTCTGTGTCTTTTAAAGTTCAAATCTGACAATCCTGAAAACTACAGTGTAAGTAATGCCATTAATAAACAATGTATTTTACGTCCCTGTCATCATAGCTATCTGCCCAACTTGTAGTAAAGTTTCAAGTTGCTGATTTTGACCTAAAAATCGATACCCTTTAATGATACGGTCCCAGACCACCTCAGAGGCTTAAATTCTGAAGATGGCATATCCTGGCAATGGCAACCAGCGGCCCTGGTAAACAGGAAAACGAAGAACACCATTCACCATGATCTGGCCACAATTCTGGTATCTTTCATTCTCTTTACAGAGCTTGAACATGCTTTTTGCACGCTCCAAATCACACATGTAGGAAATAGAGTGATTTAACGAATGCCTTTAGAACAGTGAAGCTGTAAATGCAATAGCTGGTTTTGGCACTGGGGACATCTCCAGTAGCAGTTCTTTCTCATGAATTTTACAATCTGAAA
The DNA here is from genome assembly GCA_025774025.1 of Xenus cinereus. NCBI lineage: Eukaryota > Metazoa > Chordata > Aves > Charadriiformes > Scolopacidae > Xenus > Xenus cinereus. The sequence continues at coordinate 10,383,045 of JAOXJK010000012.1, forward strand.
GTTTAATATACATTTGTTCTGTGTGCTTCTTTAAGTACTCTTGCTTATCTTTCCAGTTCTGTCTGAACATTTTGCTGAGATATCACCTCTTTTCTACTGGTTATTTTCTTTCTCTGACTTTATGATTAATAAGTCTGACATGCAGGTTTCTTTCTCTCTAGAAGAGACTACTGCCTCATCTTTTGATGTCTCTCTCTGTAATTTGTTCCCTCCCTGCCTGAAGCTTGACGTCTAAGCCATCTATAATTTTTAAAAGCTTCGTACCTGAATCAGGTGCTTCAGTCAACACTAACCAGCTCACATCACAAGAGGATTTTAGTCTTATATAATAACATGCTGTATTAGCAGAATTTTCTTGTTGTCAACTTACTTTGCCAAGCAGCCCTTTATCTTTGGACAAGAAACCACCACTGTTCTTCACGGCTACATCTAGTGTTCTTCTCTGTACTTCAGGCAGGGAAACACTGAAATCAAATCTGAAAGGCAAAGTGATGCTTTAGTGAGAATTTGGTACCTGAAATGCAAGTTCTAAACAACAACTCAAATCATAACCAAACTATCTCCACTCCCCAGGCAAAAAATAAAGTCTGAGATAAATGAAGAAAAAGAATCCTGATGTTTTGCCTAAAATTTTTCTTCAATCCTATGATCAATATCAAATATTTGACACTTCTGTTACCAGTGGTCTCTAGAAGCCACTGGTAAAGCAAAACAAACAAAACAAGGAAAAGGTCAACTGCTGACTCTACAGAGAAGAGAATGAGGAATCCTACTATCTTGACAGCTCAGTATCACTAGTCTCCAAAAGGGAAAGACTGCTCAGTCTTACTGATCCTCAGTCCTCTAGAGCCAGAGCTGCTTTTCTTTCCTGGCACACCAAGGAAATGTATCAACTCTTAAGGAAGAACAGATTTGGTTTGCTAGATCTAGAATTTACAGAAAACAAGGGCAAGATTGCACCACAATCTACAACTATTTGTTGCTAGTTCTTTAACAGCTTTATTGCTTTGCAATACATTTTGCTGGGAAAGGCACAGTAAAACAAGTCTATTACCCGGAATGAACAGGAGAGAGCTGCGGTACCAACCAGGAAAACCTACCAGAGCCTCTAACTAATGACTTACAGATTTCCCTTGGACAGAACGGACCAAAGTGTTGTTTTTCCCCAAATTAAGTTTCTGTCCGTAGAGAAAGGTCTTCTTTATTAATAAGTGATGGGTGGGGTAGGAAGGGTTACACGTGTGAGAGAAACTACCACCAAAAAGCTGAGTGCAAAGCTGGGATTTTTATGCAATATAACGTTGCATAAACTTGCACAACTTGCAACCTATGGGCCAGGATATAGCCTGCAAGGAAATTTCTAGACTCCCTGGATGCTGAGAAGTGCCGCCAAGTGGACTGACTGAGCAATTTGGTCACGCATAGACACTGGCTGGCCAGGTCTACCGAGGAGGCAGCATCTATCAGCCAGTCAGAACCAACGTGCTTCCTGGAAGGAAGGGACACCAACGGCACTGCCCAGCTAAAAGGTATATTCTGGCCACCTGCCAGAAGACTGCACACTGCTTCTCAGCTACCAGCTCAAAGGGGATGTAACTAAGATCAGGTAAGGCAGAAAAGAAGAGAGAAGCGGCTGGGAAGAGAGTAAGAAGGGCTACAGTGGTAACAGGGAATAGAAGGATGGGAAGAGCTATTACAGCAGAAGGGAAACGTATGACCAAGTCTGGTGGTGACAGCTAGAAATTTCAACAGCTCATCCAGTCAGGTAAGCTGAGAAACTTCAATTTGACAGCTTTGTAATTGCATGATATAAAACTACTACACATAGTTGAGAACATACATTTGATCAAACACTGGGTTTAAGGTCTTCTTTGATACATGTGTTTTTCTTCTTCCTGATCGTCTCTTGTCAGGCAATAAATACATTCGCACATATGGATCAGATCCCTCTTCTGAAAAGGCTATTAGATTTCTGTGACCAGTGAAAAACAAGGAAAAACATTTAGAAAATAAATGAGACATTACTGAATATAAGCAACTACACTACTATCACTTAATTTAGTACATCAATCAGTTGTGGGATATCCTGCACAAAGTATGATGTGCAGGGTACAGCACATTGCTAATAGCACTGGTAAAGAAAAACTAAAAATATGCCAAGCGGTGACTTGTACAAGATCAGATAAATGGTGACCAGGCAGCAGAGGAAGGAATATAATGTTTCTTAAATTCTAATACAAAGTTTAGATACGGTTTTCCAAAAATCATGCAGTTTTGTCATTCCATGACACATTCAGTCTCTTGGAGATAGCTTCCAGACACTGCTGCTACAAATCTACATGCCATTTTCATTAAAAATCTGACAGATGCATAACAGACAAATACAAAATCACAGCAAAATCTTCAACAAAGTTTTTACTGATTCTGAGTATAGCTCTGTATTTTTTTGTATTTACACATAATTACAATTAGTATGTTATTTCAAAAATAGCAAAGATCATCCAATCAATTTAAGAGAATAAGTCAAGATATGACAAAGTTTATAAAGAAATATGCGCAGAAATGAAATTTGGTATTTTATGCTTACCTGCAGGAATGCACTACCACAATCAGTTTGTTTCTTTGTGAACTATGACGAATTGTTAGCTGGATCTGTCCTAATGGAGACTGCCCCAGAGTTGTTCCACTGCAGGAAGAAGTAGAACACTATGCTTAGTTCTTAAAACACATATTTAAAGTAAGATGTAACTGAAATATATGCTGAGTAGTTTTCCCAGAAATCATATATTATCCATTTAACTTTTCACTAGACCCCAAAAACCCCCAAAATCAGATTGCCTAAAAAACATGGGGCCTGCAATGAAGGACCTCCTTAGCCATAGCTTTACCACTCTTATCGAATGAGAAAGTATGAAATTTGCATATTAAATAAGGAGTAGTATTTCAACATTTATCCTAATTAACAAAGTCTAACCAAGTTTTGGGCCAGAAGAGACTAACAAATGGAAGACAAGACAGCAGAGACAAAGATAAATGGAGGACTGGAACACTTAAGTAGATGGTGAAGGAAATGTGTTTGTACAAATGAAAGAGGCCAACAGCAGATTTGACGGCAGCCTTTCACTGCTTAAAACAGACATTTTAGAGAAGACTAAGTCAGACTCCTCATGGCTCTACACAGTAAACAACAAGATGCCGCAGACAAGTTGCAGCAAGATAAATTCCAATTGGAAATAAGAAAAAAAGGTTTTCACAGTGGAGTGGTTAAGCACCAGAACTGCTGAAAAAGTTTGCAGACTCTTCATCCTTGGAGATGTTCAAGGCTTGTTTGGACAAGGCCCAAGAAATCTGATCAAACTTTGAAGTGGGATTTGCTCAAGGTCAGCCCTTGAGCAGAGGGCTGACTGACCTCCAGAGGCTCCTTCTAACCTGTATTACTCTATTGATTCTATGAACTCTGATAGAAAAAAGATGAATTGGTTCAATCCCTTACAAATAAAAAATTAAAATCTTTCTACTTAGATTCACAGAGAAGCTACATGAATAAGGAAGTAATGGTTTCCATCCTGTTCAGAGCAGAATGGCTGCTCAGCTATCTTTACTGGTAAGTAAAGCTGCCTGTTGAGGCCAGTAAAAAAAAAATTAGAGAATTTAAGAAAGCGTGGCTGCAGCAATCCTCATTAATTGAATAGTAACTGACTATTCATTTAACATTTTTATAGTCAACTACCCCTCTGAGTAATTTTAAAACACCAGCTATATTCAGCTTAATTGGCTTAATATTAATGCTAATAGGATTCAGTAGTGAAACAGGCAACCATTCCATCAAAGCGATTAATGTTGTATTGAAAAATATCTTTCTCTCTTGCCATCCCACTCTTTTTAGTGCTACACGGTGTAGCTGTGAGAACAAGGTAGACTTTGTCTTGCGGGTCATCGCAACGGTAAGGTAAAGGACCTTCTAACTGCAGAATCCATTTAACTGGGGTACTGGGAGGAAGCAGAAAATCACAATGACTGCTTTTCAAATGACAGGCTCAAACTGCAACGGGAAAAATTATTACTGAAATGCAAACTAGGGACTTTCTCTTTGGCTGCACTTATGGCATTTTTTATAAATCAGCTTAGATGTATTGCAAACCCAAGTAATTAACACCGTACTTTTCAAGCTGTCGTAGTCTTTGCCGTAGCTCCTGTGTGGCGATGGGCAGAGATATGTCTGAGGCTATGCTAGGAGTGGGTTCTTTGACCGAGAGGTGGCTGGGAGAATAAGAGAAGTTAGAGGCATGAAGACTGGAGGAACTTCGGCTGAGATCTGTTGGCCACTGAGGGCTGGCATTGGGAGGCTGACTTTTTTCAGCTGCATCAGTCTTTTTATCACTATCAGTCACTGGGGAAGCTGGAACAGGTTTGTTTGAATCGAGTGGTGGCGAGACAGGAACCTGAGGCTTAAAAGATGATTTTCTTGCATCTTTGGAAACAGATGGCCTTTTTACTTGGGCTGAGTGTTGATGATCTGGAGATCTTGCTGTCTTTTCAAGAGAAAGGACCTGGGTATAGTAAAAATACATATAATATTACTATTTTCCAGTATAAAAAACAATAACAAGTTTGTTTCTACAAGAGTACTGGTTAGTGACAAGTTGTTCAGTTCAGACACTAATGCAGAACCAAAATATTCCCGCTTATTCACTCTACAGTAGGAAATCTTTTGCACAGCAAAACATAGCTCCATCTTCTTTGCAGCAACTGCTATAACTATAAAACAATATGAAATTTTCCATTCATTTAGAATTATTCTCCTCATTGTCCCCTTCGCACACTTTACACACTTCTGGTGCAAGTGCTATTTATTTTGCAGCTCTAGCCACCTGGAAAGCTGTTCTATAATTATTTTCTTCTAATCTTTGAAATTTAATCCTACATCACAAGTTCTTCTTGCTCCTTGTCCTTACTTTCTTTTGTAAGTTATTTTCAGTTATTAATAACAAGTACGAAAGAAAGTGATTTAGAAAAGAGCAAATAACAGAAGTTTGACAGTGCTTGCGAAGAGATACACTACCTTATTAACCAAATAATTTAGCTGGGAAAAAAGACAAACCAACTTTCAGGTATGCAAGTTCTATCTTCAAAACTCCAATGTGACTGAAAGTTGATCTGAATTTTTCTAGTACTATGAAGGTACTTCCTTTTTTTTTTTTTTTTAAACTATCATCACCCCAGTTCCATTTCTATAAGACAAATGTGATTTCACTGATAGCCTATTGAGTCATAACAGACTTGAAGGAATTCAGATTCTAAACATGATTTCCAAACCTAAAAGCCTAAAACCACTGGGAACCTCAGTCATGATCAATGTAGCTTGTAACTGTTTTGTTCAGACAATTTTCTGGTTGTGAAATAGAATGTATTTAAATTAGAGGTTATCTTTGTGTGTGCCACAACCAAGGACACCTGACACTGGGACACCCAAGGAAATGTACTATCTTCTTCATAAAGCTAGAAGACCAGAAGTCACAATAGTCTTAAATACACTCTCAGATATTTACAATGGGAAAAGCTTTAGAGTACCCTGAGTGCAATCTTCATGTTTATAGTGCTGTTTGGACCGGAGTTGCTCAGGTGGAACCGCTGGTGCATAGTTAAATCTTCACTCTCCAGCAACTGGCTTAGAGGCAGTTTGAAGTTCCCCAAAGAACACTGGTGCTGTTCATCCCTCACCTGAAGGAACACAGAAGCTAAGTCATTTTGATGATCTGCTTTGTAAAAATTCAGAGAAAGAAAAGGAAATGACAATTTTATTTAAAAAGAAAAAATCCAAACAATATCAAATGTAGTTTGTTCTTAAACCAAATTTTCCTGATCATAAAATTACTTTACATTGAAGAAGGAAATAGCAAATACACTCAATGACTAGTTTCCTCAGCCCTATACAGCAAAAGCAAGGCAGAAAACTAACCACAACGTCTCCATCTACCTGACCCTTCATCAAATAACTACATGGTTTGCAAACAGCCCGTGTGGAAATTAATTCCCACAACTGTTAGAGGAATAGTAACTGGGACAGTACTCATTTACACGTCAGTCTCTTTGACCTATGTAAATGACATGTCAGCAGTGTAAAGGGATACAGTATTTGGAAAAAGCAAAGACTTCCTTGGGATGAGAGAGGAAACAAATCAGTCATTCTGCTAGCAGTTAAGACTGTTAAGGTTTGAAACAGGTATCACAATTACTTTTTTCTTTTTTTTTTTTCCTTTTTTTAAGTAAGACAACCATCAACTATGTTCTTCTGGTGAGACACTAAAAGTACTGAATACTAAAAGTATTTCTTTCTTTTAGCAGTAAACGCAAATAAACAATTTCATAGCTTGGTCTTTAAAACCACTTTAAGTATAATCTTAATGGTGTTGACAACATATTCAGCCTCATTTCATAACAGCCTATAAGACCTGAATGTTACTGCTGAAATGCCTTAGAAAAGAAAGGTACCTAAAGAGAGTGAGACAACGCACCTCAACTTCAAGATCTTGTCTTTTGGGATTGTGTACAAAGAAAGTAAAGTTTTCCTCCCATACTGGTTCATTGGTCTTGTATCGAATCTAAAGTCAGAGAACAGGAAGCATACAAATTATAAAACATTTTTGTCTAATAAAGCTGGTGTCAAGAGTTGAGTACATTTTTCATTTTGGCTTTGCAAAATTAATGCCTGAAACCTGACATATTTAAACACAGGCCAAGTGGGATCTACCCAAGCCATATATAATATCACACATAAAATTATAACCAGAACATGTAATAGACTATATTTTGCATTAAAGTTGCTGATGTAAAATAAAACTCCTGCTAAAGAACCTTTACTTCACCCCAGTCTATGAACAAACACAAGGTCTTCAGACTGGCACATTCCCTCCTAGTATTCTTCCCTCTGATCTCCAAGTAGCCACATGGAAGATTTCATTGCCAAATCTCTCTACTTTCAGCAACCCATTATTTGGGGATGGGGACGGAGGGGGATGTGGAGAGAGAGAAAAGTTCTCATAAAAGAAGCTACCACCAGGAATAAAGGACTTTAATCTCTAGCTCCATTCTCTAATAAGTATCAAAATTAAAACTGTATACAAGATCTACTTTAGGCTTTGTGACAATTTTTTAGAGGATAGGATAAAAACAAATTAGATGTCCTCTCCTTTTTTCTCACTGACACTTTTACTTGAGAACAAAACAAACCCCAAAAAACTCCCATATTGCATATATCTACATATCTAGGTATCTCTTCACTGTTGCTGTCTTATTTTGAAGAGCGGTTTGAATGGAGAAGGTTTAGTTATGGACGAGATGAGAGGTATGTTGCATGCCTTCGGTCAAAATCAGAAGTGCTACACAGCACTTTGGCTAATCTAAGGCCCTATTTTAAACAGAAGGTTCAGGCCAATGATCTTCAGGTGATCCCTTTCAACTGGGGCATTTCTAAAGTTCTGTGATTCTGTAAATTTTCAAAACTCGATTGGTGTATTTTGAAGCCCGCTGTTTGTGCATACTGTCATTTGTATAATCACTACTGTAGGAATCCCAGTTGCAGGTCAGAACCTACTGTGGTAGGACATCTACAAATATTTAAAAATCTGGTCACAGACAGATTAAATTGAGTAAACCCATTCCATCCTTGGCTTCTGGTTGGTAATTTCAGTTCTGGTGGTAACTTTTAGTGCAGTGGATACACTCAACAGCCTGACAGCCAACACCAACCACACACAGACACCAAATGTTTGTAGACAAAGCCAAGTATAAAGAGTAGGAACTTACCTTACTTTCCTGTGCCTTGTGTCCAACTGACAGCAAAACAAGTGGGTTGGGATTGCTGTTTATTTTCTTTCCTGACTGGTAAAGAAAAAGCAAAAACTTTGCCTTCAGAATAAAGCAAAACCTCTCTCCCCTGAAACTTATATGTTTGCATTTTAAAAATACAAATCATATGCATTCTACTATATGCTTTATCTATTATTCTCAGTATTTTATTCAATGGGCTTGAATGGCAGACTGGCTAGTAACTCGTGAACACATCAACATGAAGGCATCCAACAACCCTATATAAGCTGAAGCAAAACACTAAAAATAAGCAGGAGTTTTAGACTCCTTTCTGTTTTCTTTGAATGAAATTGGTAAGGTGCAAATTCTTATCCTTTAATGAGCATTAAAACACCTGGAGCTAATGAAGCATAGTTAATACTGCAAAATAAATATTGCATGCAGATGGGAGATATGGAGAAAGAAGAAACTCAGGAAGCTTACTTTATTTACATTGCAGTAGTATTATTAAATTGGATGTAGTACCAGAACATTGACATTCCCCCCTTTTCATTTTGGAGAGAAAGAAGATGCACTATAATGTACCTGATGTATATTTCTACAATTTACCAAATACTCTTTATTAGAGAATCAACCATCTGCCATATCTGAGTCTTGCTCACCAGGTGTATTAGCATTACACCAAACTGTGAAAATAAACATCAGTTCAGAAACAAATGATATACACAAAGGAACATTCCCAACTACGTGTTTCTTCCACAAATTTTAAATTAACCTAACAAAAAATTAAATCAGAAAAGTTAGACATGAAAGTTAATCATCTCAAGCAGGTATTAATGCAGTTTAAGAGGCCTAGAAAATATAGTACATATGGTTAATAATATACTTTTAATTCTACCAAATAGGAAATTGTATAGATCAGGTATGTAAACAGAAAGTTAGTTAGAATCTACTTAATGCATGTAAGGTCACAATTACAACCAAGTGATTAAAACATTTTTTATTTTTAAATAGAATGTGCATATTTTAGGTATTTTTGGATCTGAACTTACATTTTGTACATGTTGCTTCCACTAATATTACTTGACTTTAATGTGACACACTGCTTATAACCATACTTTCCTTTAGAAAAAAAGCTGTAAAGAAAGCACTCCTTTCTTGGAAAAATGCTGCATTTCTTTTTTCATGATTTCTAATTAAAAATATTTAGGTCTCAAAGACAACAGAATACAAAGGTTTAAGGAAAAGAAAGTCAGATTACATTCCAACTGACGGTGTTTAAAAATGGTAGGTGAAATTTGTTTCATTTTTAGTTTGTTCATAAAAAGGTCCCTGAAACTCCCTTTTCCTCATAAAAGGATGAAACTACAGAAGTTGACAAAAAGATCCTTGTTGCTTATGCTGATATGCAAATATAAATAATTTTAATTGATGCTAAATAGGCAGCAATATGTACACACACTTATAATATAGCTCTAACACCTGCCACAGAGATTTGCTGTTGACGGTCTGTTAGAGGCTGCCTCTCATCCAAGTTTCTCCAGCTGAGAACTTTGCTTATGCCTTCCAAGTTTGCCTCTCAACTCTATGTCTTCCATTTCAAAGAACAGGGCTAAATTTATTTAGCGCTTATATGAAAGATGTAAAGCCTTCTAAAAACATCTAACAGAAACAAGATTATTTCAAAACGCGTCAGAGATTGATTTTATTGGTTAGTCGTTCAGAGCTGACCAATACGGTATCACTCAGTATGTAAAAGATGTTTTAGCTTTCATGTCAGCCTTGTTCTTTAGTTACTGCTACAAATGGGTTCTCAGGACTGTTTTTTCCACAATCTTCTAAAGCAGTCTATACTCCCCCTCAACTGATCTAAAATTCAGATTACCACAGACCATAGTATTTTACCAGTGTCTTGACTGCTTCTTGAATAACGGCACTAAATATACATCTGGCAACAGAAATTCCGTCGACTGTTGGAAGAGAAGTATCGCAGGCATTTGTGCATTTCCAGTTACTTTTGTGACCTTAAATGGACAACTATATTAGTTTTACCTTTAGGGCTTTCTGAACAGCAGCCTTCTTCAAGCCATCAGGGTTAAATTCTAATGGATTATGCTTTTAAGTCAGGAAAGAATGAACATAGGAAGGGTTAGTAAGTCATGCAATGAAGCAATTTCACTATGTTAATCAATTATGACATGACAACATAGGACAAAGTGGGAAAAAATATCAACCTAAAAAAACCCCAAAAATCTTTCAAACAGAACAATGAAAAAGCCACAACAACAGCAACAACAAAAGAAGCCTGACAAACTTTTTTTTTCCCCTTTTGTCCTCTCTGAATGTTTGTATTCTGCTTTAAAACTAATATACTCGCTTTTCAGTCCACTTATATTTTCGTTCCTAGGTTTTTACCATAATAAAGAAACTTCACAAAATACGATTTATTGAATACGTGATGTCCTATAGACTGCCTTCTGAATAAATCTTTTTAAAATTTGGTTAAGTATATTTTCAGAGCATAGAAGCTTCTCTGATGAGAAGTCAAGTAATTATGTGAAGGAGTCAATTTAGTGGAGAAACAACTATACTAAAAGTATTGATAGGGCTTAGATCATTATAAAAATCTGTCGTTTGAGCCTCTTCAGCAGATGAACGATAAAAATACTGCATGCTCACTAGAATGAAGGCCTGCTACTTTACTCAGTTGAATGAGGACATACAGATAAATTAACAATTGGAATTTGAACTGATTTAGCAGGGCAAAACCTCTGACTACTTTCCATTAACTAAGCAAATTTTTAAATTTTATTTTAAGAATAATATATTGTTCTTGATGTGACACATATAAAGTACAAAAGTATCACAGAAAATTTGCATTCAACTCATAAGAAATAATTTCAGGAAATATGACTTTGAAATAAAACAGATTTCAAGTTACTATACTTTTGGCTGGCTTTTTCTTCAAGCACAAATTTTTGTTTCCAGGGAGAATTCTGCTTTAAAAGCTATAGAGCACAGCAGCAAAAGCATTCATAATGGCCTTTTTAAACATGCTGGTTTATGAACAGGAACCAACCTCATTAATGCTTAGGCAAAAGAAATGCCTTCCAGAAATTCAAATCTAAAAGTGACGAAAATTTGAAGAGATATTTAACCTTCGTGCAGAAATGTATTTTTACATTTTCTTTTGGAATGTTATATCCTGAAGTTGGCCAATATATACATGATGAGATTCCTGGCATTCAGCTTTAACAGTCCTATTTCAGAACGTACATACCATATGATGAAACTGGCTAAAACTAGAAATAAGGTTTGGCTGGTTTTGTGGGATGTTTTTTATTCATTATTTTTCTTAAAATAAAATCAAGGAATCTTTCACAGCTATTTTTTTGATATGCTTGGGACTTAAATTATTGCTCTTAACGACCTTCAAAGATGGAGACTCCCTAGACATATGAATCCTAATGTTTAACTATCCTTTTCATTAGAAAATTTGCAATGCCAACAGGTATGTTCTTGCTGGAGTTTAAGCGCTGTTTCTTGATTTCTAACAGACATTAAAAAGTCACTTTGTTTGCAGCAGCCTCGTATCATTTCCATCCCCACTTTTTCTTCCTAAGGCTAAACTCATCCTAGTTACTCTTCTTCTGCTTGTCACATTTACTAGCTTTCTCATTATCATCACGGCTGTCTTTCAGATCTTAATTCCTGCAGCCAAAATCAGGGCCTTAGTAACGCTAAGTAGAACAGGACTACGACATACATCTTACAGGCTCTACTCCCCTCTCCACATACAGTATGGTGCTTGTCTTTCATAACAGCATGATAGTACGGCACCACTACAGATCTGTTTCTTTAGAGCCATCCATCAGACAACCATTTCTATCCTATAATTATATGTGCGTAATGTTCGTCCTCTATGGAAAAGTACTTTATTTTTCCAGATCATATCTGCAATTCATCACGATGATTTTGAATTCTAAACTGCCCCACAACTTACTGGTCCTCTTTCCTTCCCATTTGCACCTGCATATTCAGTACACGTCTTTTTCCCCCCTATATTATTATTTCAAAGAATTTTAAAAGTCAAAAACAAACCTATGTGATCAATTATAAAGGCAGGCAACCAATGATTCCTGGATATTGAACATGTCTCAATTCCTCTGGAATCATAGCAAGGATAGGTAGGCCAAGGGGGACATCAGCTGGGGCAAATATGTTTAAGCCAGACTTCAGGTTTCAAGGGAAGGAGCTGCAGGTCCATGTGGATGGTGGCTGAAAGGCTGGGCGGGAGGAGACTAGGAGAAGAAAAGGGAGCGTTCAATATAAAAAGCCAAGAAAAGGTCTTGCCTTGGGTGACAAAATTGTCTCGCTATGGTTCTGAGTGTTTCTGCAGTTACAGGAAAAGGGGACAGGTATACAAGAACTATACTGGTAACTGACAGAGTGGAACAAATCAGATTTCAGGCTTGCATTCTGTAACGGCCAGTGACATTTGCAGTAAATCCTAACAACAAATCCACGAATTACACCACAACTAACAAGCTGGTTTTTTATTAATATGGTGTGGAGTATGACTCAGTACTTCTTTTGACTCACTAAGACTTGCTTGGGGTTAAAACGGGGCTTTAGAAGCTTCTAAGTCTGTGAGTGCATCCTCAGTTGATGACCAGAAGACAGTTACTGATCTGTAAGAGCTGATTTAAAATATGGATAATTTATATGTTATATAGACACCAAATTAGAAAAAAATCGCTATTTTTTGAGCTAATGATAATGTATCATAAAACTAGTGGTACTCACTTTTAGAAATCACACTAAGATCACTTTCATATTCCTTAACTTCAGATAGATCTTACTTAAAATGGGTAAATGTCTGGATTAGGTGTCATGAATCTAGGTTCCCAGCAGCCAATAAACTGTCTAGAGAGGAACAGAGAGCACTCAGGGCACTGGATTTTCCTCTCCCTATATAAAGCGAGTCTCCTTTTTAACAATCCTCACACCTCCCCAAGGAACTCGTGTGACGTGTCGATTAGGTCTCTGACCGTGCAGGTGTGAATGTGTGTGTAATGCCTCGTGTTTAAAGATGCCCTGAAAACAAGGTCCAGTTTTATGACTGCTGAAGCTGTTATTACCTCTGGGTACTACAGTCCTCTCCTCTCTCCTGGCCTCCAGCCACAAATATCATCCTCTTGCCTGCCGCAAGACTAGCACCCATGCAACTGCAGAACACGGCAGTTAACGCTGCTGCTGAAGGAAATCCAGAGCTGGCTTTCCTTAAGTGGTTGTGATTCCGCTCTGGCTCGCTAATCGCTTCGGGGATTTGGAAAGTTTTGTCCAATGTCTAAACAAATGCTGCCAGAAGTAGACAACGTGTCCTAATACAAAGGGCCTAAGATCAACAAAAAAATCAGGGCTACGCTCTTTAACATGCATTTTGATTTTTTAAAAAGTTATTATTATTTGTAGAATCTATCTAGTGTTTCTGTAACTAGAAGAAAGAGCAACTACTTATCATTTTTAATACCAAGATAACTGAACCATAGCTTATGAACTGCATTTATTATTCATTACGTTTTAAAAAAATTTGGTAATGTATCTAATTTTTTTGAGACTTTAAAATGAACTTCCACACAGAAACTAACTGAAAGGACCACAGAAAAAGGGTTTTGTTGGGATTTGGAGGGGGCAGGGGGAAGGTGTTTTTAAATCAAGGTTTTATAATATGAACCACAAGTAGCCAGCCAGCACAAATTTATCTGCACAATCAACAATGGCATATCCACCTCTCCCTGGCAAAAGAGTTCTTATTCTGAACAGATTCTCATTCTTTTTTGAGATATCAAGGTTGTGTTTACAGATTTAAGTGTAACATATTGAGAGGCTCGTTACCTAGTAATAATCTTGCAACCTTAAATTCAAGCAAAAAGTATTAATTGGTGGTTCTCCCTAGCCTGGATTTTCCTGACTACTGACTAATTTGGAAAAAAAAAAAAATAAATAAAAAAAGAAAGGAGCTTGGGAACTTGCAAAACAAGGAGCATCATGAAGTGAAATAGAATTTACAAGGGAATTTATATTTTGGGGAGCACAAAGAACCACACCCATTTTTAAAGCAATACTTGAACCAGTGTGGAGAGGTTGCAAGTTCTTACAAACACTGAGTGCATCACCTTTTAAAGAAACTACAAGATGTTGGTTGTAATATTTATTAGTTTAATTTCTTTGCAATAAAAGCACACAGTGTGCAAATACAGTATGCATTTTATTTCTCAATGAATCAGCAATTTAAGTTAAACATAAGAGCTTTTACAACAAACTTGTTTTGGGTTTTTATCACAAAAAGTTACTTACCCAATGATATGCTGATCAATGAAATTTAAGTAGCCTTTAAAATGCAATAAAAATAGCACAAAAACAATGCACACTTGTTGAAATCATGCAGCAAAACAAATTGCATGCTCTCATTCCACTAGAGTGAGTGGCTTTAGTAGCACTAATCCACACTCTGGCAGAAAAAAGGTACAATACAAATAATACCAGAGAACTCACAAATAGTGCTCTATAGAGTGAGGTAGTGTTTTCACAAAAGACTAGTCCCGATGCTCTCCTCTCTTTTAAGTATCCACACCCAAAGTTTCCCTCGTAGATACTCTTAGGAAGATGGAAATGGAAGGAGAAAGCAGAGTGATGGGATTGTGGCAGAATGAATGCATAAGCAGCTTTACTACACAAAAAAGTTAAGGAAAACAGTCAAAGGATTCCAGAGAAAACAGCAGATAACATAGAGTAAGTAAATATTTGTCATCACAAATAGTGTCATCTGTTAAATGACTTTCTGTAGCGCAGCAAGGTGAAAAGTTTTTTGCTTTTTATTTCTTATTAATTATTCAATGGTATTAGCCCACTTTCCAAGTTTACTCTTTGTAGTTCAGGTTTATATGGCAGATCCAACTAAGTAAATTTAGAGACCAGCCTTCTACACTGTTTCTATTTCACTTTAAACATATTTTAGATAAATCATGCCAATGTCTCAGAAACCCACAATTATGATGCAGCTGTGCAAAAGAAAGGCCTGTGCTGGACATTATCCACTATAGCTCAAACAAAACAAGGCTGATGACG
>JAOXJK010000012.1:10398427-10452036 GCA_025774025.1 Xenus cinereus
TATATTCCCACCCTCATCCCCCTCCCCCAGCTGTGAAGCCTTCTTGTGTCTGGTGTTGGACAACTTGAATTTAACACAATACTGTATTATTTTATTGTTGTAAACTTGTAAATGGAATTTTCAGATGTTCAATGCTAATTTCCATTATATTCTTTATAACATATTTCTGGAAAGAAAATTACTTGAAGTTAAATACTGAGTCATTTGTAGAGTTGTAGCAACTGCTTTTCTGGGCTAGTAGAGCAAGAGAAAAAAAGAGGGTTAAACAGGTCCCACATTATGACCATCCTTAATCTCAACCCACCCAGGCAATCTTGTAACGTAGACAGAACATCAGACACAGCAATAAGAAATTTGGGATCCTGTTCTCAAATTTCCTAACTGGTCAGCTTTGTGCCAAGAACTTCCCCTTTCTGTTCCCTACAGCATAGAGATCTACTGATTAGAAGTACTGATTAAGACATTTAAATTAAAATACTGTCCCCCAAAGTAGGTAGAACTCAAGACTTGCAGCCTAACCTTTCTGAAGGAGGGAGAAAATGTTACAGAATGTCTGTTTAAAACAGGAAGGGGAAAAAATTAAACTTAGGACAAAGCATCGAGTGTTTGCTGGCGACGCTAATCTAATACAGAGAACTGGAATTGTATGGAAAAAAATTGGAAATTGTGGATGAGAGAACTTTCAACTATTAATTTTAAGTAAGAAGCTTTACTGTATTTTAACAAATATATTAAACTTACAACAGTTTGAGTAAAGTCCAGTAGTCGAAAATACAGAAATGGGTTCAATTTAATCTAGTGCACAAAAGAGATAGCAGATAGACTTTTTCTGCATATTGCAGTATTCTGAAACTGATGTTAAGCACACCATAATTCTATTTCTGCTTACTCTGTACTAGAGTAATTCTACTCTTTTTCTGCTAAGTTATGAAGTTCCCTCAAATTCAATACAGTGAGGTGAAAAAGATAATGCAGGGCTCTATTCCAAATGAAATACATCTTTTTAGCTTTTAAAATAACCTACAAATACTACTTCCGAACACTGCTCTATACAGCCTGGAACAGACATGAAATCACTAGTCAGTGATGCAAATTGCTTAGGTTACTAAACTTTCATTTGTTACCACTCTATTTGATGCAGCATTTTAACTTAAGATGAGTAGGCAAATTTTAAAATGCATGCAAAAATATCTGAGGCTTGAAAACTTTATTCTCTGATTAGTATTTTAGTCATCACTCCCAGAATTTCTCATCTAATAGCAATGTTGAAAACCAGCAAAACTCACTGTTATGATTCACATATCTATTTATGGTAGGGTTTACTTTATTACAACTATCATTTACTTTACTACTTGAAACTTTATTTTACTAACCTGAAATAAACTACCAAACTGTCTGTGCTTGTCATAAACAAGCTATTTCACAGCCCCATCATATAATCCACATAATGACAGTACCACTAATTTTTTGGTTTTATATTTTGCACAAACAAATAAACAATACTCCAAATGACAACCTGACAGGAATCCCATGCAAGTACTCTGCCACTGTAACATCAACTGCACAGTAATAATTTCATGATGAGGACTTCAGTACCTTCAAACCTACCACAGATACCCTAAACCAAAGCAAGCAAGTTCACTTGAACTCAAGAAGTGTGTCTTTCCCCAGTTCCTTAAAATTTCTTATGCTAATCCCATACTATTTATGGAAAACACTGTAATAAAAACATGCAGCCTTTCAAAGTCCAGGAAAGGAGCATTCTTTAAAGAAAAATCATACTGATTAAAGATAAACGTTTTATTAAACATACATCTATAATACTATATGACTAGAAATGTGGACCTTACATTACACGTTTTGAAACGAGAGAAAGTATAGAAAACATGGCATAATGTGTGTTAGTAAAGCAGTGTGCCATACTACCAAGCAAAACATGCTGGAAGTACACAAGAGATACCCATGACAAAAGGGTATCCACCAGAATGTAACTTACGGGCAGGTTTCTTGCCGAGTCCAAATAGAGAATAAGCAATGCAGAAGAAAGCCCATCATTGGCTTGGTCTTTATCAGCTCTAATGCTTGTTAGCACCTAAACCAAAAACATACTGTAAGCCTTTCTGAAAATGAAATAAGACTATTATTTCTGTCCCATTCCTGAAAAATATTTTTAAAACATCTCCCAAAACACAAACATTCACAAATGCACACTATGAAACATAAGAAGTTTTCAAGACTCATATAGATACTTCAAACGCATTTTTATGGAAATTTCCCCACCATTTCCTAATTATTTTTTTTTCTAGACTGGACAGAATAAAATATCATATCCAACTTTATCTTCTAGGCTAATGAAACGTTAGCTGATATTCTCAAGCCATAACATTAAGAGAAAAGCAGAGGACAACAAAAGCATTTTAAATCCCATGCCACAAGACAGCTACGACTAATTTGAGATTTCTAAAGACAAACAGCTTGGAATAAAGTTACAGGTTTATCCAAATTCACAACAGCTAGAGAATTAAATTCCTAACATACTTAACAAAGAAAACCCAAACCAAGAACAACCCAAAGAAATCCCACAACACCTACAATGAAAACCACCCCGCAACAATTAAAATTTGGATAAAAGTAACGTGCTGATTTCATACCTTGTCTAGATTTTCAGCAGTTGGCATCAATGTGAGCCATTCCAGTTTTAAATGCAATTTTCCTTTGGACACTTCATCCAAAGTAAACCACTAAAAGTTAAGCAAAATACTGTGAAATAACCTGACACCAAACAAACACATGATCGCAGTTGGCTCTTCGGGACGTTTAGGAAATGCTAAGATCTACTAGAAATTTTGTGAAGCTGAAGTCTGCATAACCAGAAAAGATCTGATTCATTGTTTAAAATTTCCTATTTCACACTAAATATTACAACACAGAACAACAACAACAGCCACGCAAACCTCTATGTTATACAGTAAAAGCATTTTTAAAATATCAAGAGAACTCTTTAAGTTCTGTAAAGATGTTCTGGAAATACAAACCCTGCATAACATACTTAACAATACATAAGACCTCATAACAATCCCTCTTACATATAGGATAAAAATTAGTCTGCTAAGTCAAATAATAGTTAAACTTGGCAATTAACTATTCTCCTGCAAGGAAAAGCTCTCACCAAATATATGTTACTGTTTTTGCACACTAGTAATCTTAAAGCTCCAAGAGAGAAGAACAATGGCATTATTCTTCAGATTTCACCAATTCAGATATCCCTTAAACCACTGTATTGATCATCAAGGAATCTATTTCTATCACATTATTCATGCAAATACAGGAAACAGGAAAAAAATAATAATACAAGAACAACTACATATACAACATATGGGGTTTTTAAACCAAAACTTACTGAACACTTACTTCGTCTAGGAGACGTTCTTTTTCAACTTCAATTAAATCTATCATCAAACTATAAAAAAAAAAAAAAAAAAAAAGAAAAAACACCAGTACTTTAGCCAAGAAGCAAAAAATTTAATACCAAACTCAAATCCCACCCTGTGCTTGCTGAGTATCCAGGCTTCCACTGAGATCAAACGAGCAGAATACTATTCTTTTAGCCCCTAAGAGAGGAAGAAGTAGGGAATGAAATGGCTGAACAAAGATGAAAGCAGGATAACAGAAAATATGCCTATACTAGAACCCATTTTGTAGCTACAAGGGCAAATGGCACAATATGGCTCACGTACATATGACCAAATTCTCAGAGCAGTGACTACATCCAAATTACCCACTCAAAATAGCCCCTGGACATATGCTATGACCAAATTCATGCTTTGGCATTGTCTGGAAAAGTGCTAGTTCACACAAGCTAAAAATGTATGACAGAATCTGCTAAAAATTAAACAGGGCAGACTACTACATGCCAGTGCACAAACATTTGACGTGGCTTTTGGTTTTATTAGTACTGATGTACACATTATGCCACTTTTCCCCCCCACCACTTCAGTGTAAGATTAGGGAAGTGCAAAGAAAAGAAGCCTTTGTACTACCTACTTCTTTATTTTAATGAGAAGAGAAGTAGGTACTGTTGCTCCTGTTAAGAGAGAAGGAGCTGGAAAGATAAGGGAGTTCTACTCTGTATGGAAAGCAACAATGGGAAGCTCCAAAACTCTGCAAGAAATAAAGGTGACAAATTACTGGAGAAAGAAGCTGACTAAAACCCTGAAATGTTTCTGGGTAAACACTAAAGGTAGGCTTATGGACTCTAAGGGTGAGTAATGTTTGTGAAAGCACTACAGCAACTTTCTTGAATCAAATAGTTAAGAAAAGCTCTTACAGAAAAGTAAACTGTGAGATAGCCATTTAAAAACTATGGAGATGAAGAAGATACACAGCTATAAAAAAGCTAAATTAAGGTTGCCTGAAGAAATAATTAAGACTTAGTGATGCTTACAAAAGCAGGTAGGGTACAATTACTGAAAAAACCCCACCTTTTTTTTCTGGGTATCCACAATACTTACCGTACTTTTTGAAAAATATATGAAGATATAGATGTGTATATACACAAGTACATTTTGATATACACATATTTACATGTATGAAGTAATTAGGGAACTATTACTACTACTTACTACCACCATTTTACAACAATAATGAATTTATAAATGCAGAAATGGAGCAGAACTACAATTGCAATAAAATGCAAAAAAAAACCAAACCAAAAGATGACATCATAATATTTCATATCTCTTTTCAATACCTACAATCATATTCTCCACAACATTTACCTTCCCAGGAAGTCATCTTTATCTGGATCTTCATCAAAGAGCTCAATCTCTAGCTCCTGTCCTGGATGTTCATATACTAAGGCCTGGAAGTACAGTAAGCACTGTCAATGGTAAAACTAACTATCTTTGTTAAATGGCATAGTAACAGTAAAACATAGAACTACAGTCCCTCTATGTTTTAAAACATATCAACAAGAAAATGCTTTAAAAAAAAGATGCAATTTAATGAGTAGAGCAAGTATAATAGCTTTTCAGATGAGATTTGCTAATTCTGGCTTTAAGAGACTAGGCTGCTTTTCAGAACTACTGATGCTTAGTCTAGACAAAAGAAGTATATAGATCAGTGGAGAATTTCTGTTTTGTTACAAAACTTTGGGCTTTTAGAGGGAGACGTCAATAAGCCCAGACGGCCCCAGAGTATCTTCAACAAAAGAAACTTCAGAAGACAACTTTACAGAACACACAGCAAGGTATTTTTAGCGATTATACCTCATAAACTTCATTCCATTTTGGATTGAGATTTTCTTTGATGACCTTGCTTTGGAAAATCTGGTTGCCCACACGGATGATTCCATAAGGATCTGACTTTCCTTTAACAATCCCTTTTAGGTAAGTATCTTTCCCCTCCAGGTCCTGAGCTTCAATAAAGTGTATTCTTAGAACACCCTGAAAAAAGAAAAAATGAGCTTATGTAGTAATCTGAAAGCCTCCGTGTCATCACAATTTATGCAATATATGTTTTATAAGTTCCATTGTGATCTTCTTAGCATAAAACTTAGTTTGGACATACTAAATGGAGGGATATCAATGATGATCCACATACACAGCAGACCTAGCACAAAAGAGATTCCTGAAAAGAAAAACTGTCATCAAAAAATCACAAACTTGCTAGTTATATCAAGAAAAGCCATGCTACTGGAAGTGAATAGCAATAACTAGTAACAACGTTCAAGTGAAGAGCACTAACAATAGCTTGCAGTGATAATATAAAACATGTGCTACTTAATTTTTAGTCTCTACTGTTGAACTATGTTTTAACAAGTAATACATTTAAGATTCTAGCAAAACAAAAAGTCCTTCTTAGCATTATTATAAAACATTAACTCCACAGAAATCATTTCTAAATTAAATCAATTATTTTAAGTGACTGGATTCACAATAATTTGTACTACTGCAATAACTATATTTAGAAATTCACACAGATGTGCATCTCTTCTAACAGTAACTACTACAGACTAACCTAAATGCCAAACCATTAGTATTAACAGAAGCATGCTTACCTTTGGTATAGGAAACCTTAACTGAGCAATCTGCACTTCACTGACAAGGGGGACTGTAATTCTGTTTGGAAGGACCAGGTAGTTGGATATTATATCCAATATTATTGTATCTGATAAGCCGCTGTTGGAGAAAATAATCCTCAGTTACTTCATGAGAATTAAACACATTATGTCACACTAATATATTCCTTTTTCTGTTTAACAACCTACATGGGGAAACATTTGCCTTTTTGGGGAGGTAGAAGACACATCTGCTTTTTAAACTCTTTTTTTTTTTTTTTTTTTAGTAAAGGATTCTTGTCAAAATGGCCACCAGGTGGAAGCAACTGACACCGAATTGCAGAAACCACAGAGATGAATCCGAAGTTCTCATTTCCCTGCCACCACCAAGTTCCCCTCTCACTCCCCTTTTTAAAGCCACCCAGGGTAAAAGGCTGTTGCATAAGTTTTCTTGCCTGCATTGCATATAACCAAGCAGATGTTAATTGTTAATCTACTTTTGTATTTCAATAATGATTTAACTGTCCCTGAAAGTTTGGCTAACCGTGCCCACATTGTTATGAAACAAGTTCTCCTCTTGAGCTGGGAGGACCATCATTTAAAACAGAAACAAAGCAAACATGCTTGTGGCCGAGTAAAATATAGCCTGGGGAAGCAAAACAGGTTTTGCTCTGGCAAAAGGGAGTGGCAGTACAATCACATCAGTAATGAATCATTTAAACACCCAACCCCATACTTCCCCACAAACACAGAAAAGAAAAAGATTTCAAAGCTACAAGTTCACCCAGTTTGGGTGTGAACTGGCAACAAATCGGTAGGTTGTCAGGCCAATGCCCTTGGTTACACACATTGCCTACACTGGCAGAAAAGGAGAACTGGAGTGGTACAACTCACCACGGAAGACAAGTACTCAGGAAGATTTTAGGGGTATGTACAAAGGCTCAGAGAGAAAATCATAAAAGTAGTTGAGATATTCTCAACAGCACATGCACTCTCACTAAAGCTAGCATCCCCTTCAGGGATGAATGATTTCTCCCAAAATACACTTTATGATTTTCCTTTTACAGTCTTTATGGAATTAAGATGCCAATAATGTTTGATTATTTAGAAATTTTTCAGAATAAGCATGTGTGAAGTTTTTCTAAGACTCAATCTCTGGTTGGGAGTAGCTCTGACTCAGCAGCTAACACACAAGCACAAAAACTGCAGTGAAATCTATATTACATTTTAATTTGGGAAGAAGATTTCATGATGATTAATAAACATACTATGGTAGAGATGGGTAACAGAATTAACCCATTAAATACAATCTGGCCTATTTCAAATTCATACTGATCTTTCATGCCAGAGATTGGCAACCTGTACACAGCCTACATCCCCTTGGCTGCCTCCTTCCACTGTAAATCCAGATGAACTGTGATACACGATAGAACACAGCTGACTTTTAATGGCATCCAGTACAAGAGGAACAGAAGAAGCTCAAAACTGCATCAAGATCAACAGACAGGTCTATGCAGACCTCGGTTTATTCTCTAGAAGAAGCAACAGTGGAGCACGTTAAGAAATTGCTCAGAGGAAAAGTTTCCTCTCAACTTCTGTGAGTTAATTCACATCTGACCTAAAGAGGAGCCTTCATTTCCCTTTCTTTCTTGCAGAGCTTATCCAGATATACTTACAAAGATTTTTATTCTACATGAACACCAAACCTTATAAATTATAGTCTCTTAAGACAATTACTACAGAAGATAGTTATGTTACTTGAAAATATGTAGCTTCCTTTAGTCCTGCCTTTCAAATTTCTCAGTTCAGTTTTGCTAAGCATCAAATTTTCAACTAATGTAGGTTAGACTTCCTTTAAATGAGCCAAGAAAATAGAACCCATTGTTTTTTTTAGACTTGACTTAAAAATTTAAGATAAACATCTCAAACAGTCTTAACATTAAAAGGAAAACCACCACCTTAGCTTTTTTGGTAACTACACAAGCAATAATCACACTTTTCAAAATCCAAGTCTGTTGACGAAGCTCCAGGAGAGAGATCAGATAAGTTTTTTTGTTCGTGCTTTTGTTAGTGTCCCTACCTGGCAAGAAGAGAAAGCTCTGCCTTTATGCTCAGTAAAGCACACACCTTAAGAACAGATGATTAATGTAGGAAACTAACTGACCTAGGTCAGAGAAAGCAAATGAGCAGTGCAAGAGAGACAATGGTACCTGCCATGCCTTAAAAGAAAGGTTATCCTGCTCTTCTCTCTTCACAAACATTATGAAATAAGCTATGGGCATAAATAAACCTACCCTGGACTAGGAAAAGGTTCAGAGATTGATTAATGTTCAAATGGAGCTAAGGAGATGTCCTTAAATAAGAGAAAGAGACAGCCTGAAGAACAACAGGGCCCTGTCACTTGGAGGATTCACAATCCTTTATGCTAGGACCAAACCCCAACTCTGTGATTCCAAAGGTCAGTCCCACAATTTTATCCCAACACAAATGCTTAAGTTCACTAAAACATCTGAGAAATTAATATGAAAAGTGAACCAGCATTAATGGAATTCACAGAATTTTACACAGAGAAACTGGACTCATAGGAGGTAGCAGATATTCCAGCTTTAAAAACAGGGAGCTGAAAAAGAATACCAAAGATCATAACTAAGTAATGAATTAAAGGAATTATAAACCAACACGAGACTTTCAAGCTGTTTAAAACTTACCTAACCAAATATTAGCCAACCAGGATTCTCCCATCTCCAAAGTATTATTCATGAATACAAGGCAAAAATTACAATCATGTTTATTATTTTATTATTTAAACTAAGAGTTCTGACCCATGGAAAAGATTCAAATCACTGGTCAAGCAACAGAGAAAGATGTACCAATTTAAACTCTTATGTTGATGCATCATCAATAAAGAACTTCTTAAGATCGTAAACTCCAAGTCATTGATTCTAAGTACAATTGTTTTTTCAGTTCATAAAAATAAGAGAAGTGTGAAAGGCTTCAGATAGTTTATTAAATGTCTTCAAAAGCTTATTTCATTGCAGTAAAATAATTGGCAGTTACCCACTCTGTTGTATTGCTCTCTAGCTCTACTTAATTTTTAGTGAACGAATAAGCAGCTATGCATTTTTCCTGTGTCTTTATTCATACTGCAGAGACAGCAGATCTCTGACTGCACAGAGTTTTTTTACTACAGCTCAAGCAACCATAACAGAATTCACCTTCCCATCATCCACTTTCCCTCCTGACAGCACGTGAGTATTCTCACAGCCTGGCTCCTCCTCAGAGATTTTAATTCCACTCCTCTGTAAGCTACGCTAATGATGGAATATGAATTACTATTGTGTCCTTCCCCTTGTGGAGTCATAGACGAAGAGCAACCGAAGTTGTTAACAGCTAACAGGGAAGCTTCCAGCAGCAAATGCAGAAATTCATTTAGCAGAAAACATTTGCATACAAAGTACAAGTAAGTAGTTTAGCATACAGCCAACAACCGCAGGATGAAAAAGCTACCTGTGGTGGCAGCAATCTCTTGTTCATCATTGTTTATAACAACTACATATGTCAAGCTGTCGTACCAAAATATATCATCTATCTATACAGATAAGAAAAACAAATACACCACTGAAGAAATCTCTTGGTAAGGCAGAGCGTGAGTCACCTCAGTTACAGTTACTATAGAAACCATACTACATGTAGATGGCCCCATTATTTGCATATGTGGCCAAGCTCGGTTGCTCTGGAAACCATAAACTTGAGATTTTTAGCAAGACTTTGTATACATCTGAGGTTTTGTGTTTGTAGTCAGGCAAATATGTAGCATGATATGAATCTCAGGAGCCTGGTAAGTTTAAGTACTAAATGTAAATTTATTAGTGTTATGTCAAAAGAGCAAATTGTTACTCAGAAGCTGTATTTTGGAAGCCACTCTCTTATTCATGAAGAAAACCCCTTTCCTTGGAGGTGGTTTTTAGTGGCCTTCAATCATAAGCAATTCTTGCATCCATTAACCTACTTAATGCAAGTTCTAATTTCAAACTGTTCAACTGGGATTCCATGCAATGGCTTCACATGTCTAAGTAAAGCAAAAATTGTTTCATGCATACAACCGAGCACTAAAGGATTAATTTAATACCTAAATTCAAACTCTTGTTTTCAAACAATAGAAAAAATAATTCTGGAGTCAGCCAACTCTTGAGAGTATGAGATTCAATAGAAGAATTAGACACAAAATTCAAGTGTGTATCAAATCTGCCATTATCCCCTTGCCATTGTCTCAATATTAAAAAGCCCCTGGGTAACCATTACAACTCGATAATTATGAATATATTCATGGGGATTTAACCTTATTAGGATTGCAATGATTCAAAGAAGCTTGATTTTCACCTCTGCTTCTGCTTTTTTCTTTGGTGTTTTATCATGTACTATTTTGAAAAGCTCTGAATACACCAAGTATTTTTTCTAGCTATATTTTTGCTACTCCATTTGATCTTCACATAATAAACTGAAAGCTTCAAAAGTAAGTACTCAAAGAGATTGGAGTTTATTTAATTTGATTACTGTCTTAAGTAATTCCTAACTACCTTTACACAAGCAACCAGAGATGTATCGGCATACAAAGCCATAAACCAAGATGTTGTCAGCTAACTGGTGTGAAAAATAAGGCCTTTGTCTTTCTGCTGTAGACAGGAAATACACAAGATTCTGAGAATCTGGAAAGGCTGAGAACACTAAAAAAAGCAGATTAAAAATTAACTTTTCAAAATGTTTTTAATAAGACCTACCAGATATGCTTTTACTGTACTTTCACTTGTAGTGAAATCATTACCATCTGCCAATTGCACAATTTCATATAATCTAAATTAATACATAACTGCTCAGAGTAATTTAACTTAAAATTATTTAGCCAGTGGTCTTCAGATTTTCTGGGGTTTATTGGAGTGGATGAATATCAAACACTGGTTTACGTATACTCACTTCAGTCCCGGAACATCCAGAAGATTGGTCAGTCCAGTCCAGTTAATTTCTAAAAGCTGTGAATTACAGAGAAAAGGGCATGAGAGTTAAACAAAAAAAAAGAAAAAAAAAGAAAAAAAAAACCAACTTCGAATTCACAACACTAAATATATAGAGGTGTCTATAGTATCTACTACATGCAACCAATAGCAAATAACGGGATGCGGTCCTATTTCCTGGAGTAATCATTTTGTATTCACTATAGACCTGTTACAGATGAAGCCACCAACATGAATTTGCAAAGTATAATGAGCTGATGAAGAAACCCATTTGAGACCAGGAAAATAAGAGATCTAGAAGACTAATGGAAAAAATGAAGGATTGGGATTAAGAAGGTGGAAGGAGGACGTGTTAACAATTTGCAAACACAGAGGAGGTTGTTTTCAACAACAAAGAGACGAATTCATTCTAGCACTGATGCAGTAAAGAAGAAAGGTATAAACAGGATTAAGTATCAAAGTGAGAAAAATCCTCAGAAATAATAGGGGTAACTTGTTGCTAGATGATATATACTTCCTTCACTGAAAATCTTTACAGAATATTAGACATACAAATGCTATAAAAGTACTTATTCTGTTTCAGGACTGATGGAATTAACAACTAATTTCTAATTTCTTTTTCAGTCCTATAATCTTCGAATTCTAGATAAAAAAACTAATGGAACCGAGTTTCCTTATGTCACTTCTCACTGAAAACTTTCTATTAACTGCACAGGAGTTAATTGAATATAAACAACAAAAAAATCCAAACCCACACAACTACCACCATGCGTCCAAATCTAACTAACCCAATCTAAGAACAACTGCATGAAAAAAGTTAAAAGGATTTTGAGATTTCTCAGTTAAGGAACTGTGGTGTTATGCTAAATGCTGAAATAATGAGTTTGTACAAGAACGTACGTTTCATCTTTCCACAAACAGGCAAGAATAATCACCCTACACTAATTTTCCATTTAGAAAAAAAAGCACATACTATTCTTTTATAAAGGATCTGTTAATAGTTTAGTTAGTGATTTCCCTTGTGAATACTTCCACTGCAGATAACACATTATGTATTTGCTTACATAAGGAGCACTGTTAGTTAATATTTCAACATTATCTACAAAGCAGCCAGCCTACCTGTAACAAACCATTAAGCAGAAAAAAAAATAATTATTCTTTCAACAGAAAAGGTAGTAAGATTTAATAACTGAATATTCCAAAACAAAAAGGCAAGACTTATCATGGGATGTACTGCAAGAATCTACAGGAGCCAGCAAGATGTCCTTGCCGCAAAGGTGGCTAATGCCATCCTGGGCTGCGTTAGGAAAGCCATCGCCAGCAGGGTGAGGGAGGTGATCCTTCCTCTCTGCTCAGCACTGGTGAGGACACACCTGGAATGCTTTGCCCATTTCTGGGCTCCTCAGCACATGGACATACTGGAGAGAGTCTAACAAAGGACCATGAGGGTGATTAAAGGACTGGAGCGTCTCTCCTATGAGGAAAGGCTGAGAGAGCTGGGACTGTTTAGCCCAGAGAAGAGAAGGCTGAGGGACATCTTATTACTGTTTATAAATACCTGAAGGGAGAGTGCAAAGAAGACAGAGCCGGGCTTTGTCAGTGGTGCCCAGTGACAGGACCAGAGGCAATGGGCACAAAGTGAAACACAGAAGATTCTCTCTGAACATCAGGAAACACTTTTTACTGTGAGGGTGATGGAGCGCTGGCACAGGTTGTCCAGAGAGGTTGTAGAGTCTCCACCTTGGGAGATACTCAAAAGCCATCTGGACACAGTCCTGGCCAACCCGCTCTAGGTGGCCCTGCTTCCTTAACTGGGTTGGACTAGCTCACTTTCAGAGGTCCCTGCCAACCTCAACTATTCTATGAGCCTGTGAACATATTACAACAGAACACAAACATTTGGTCCCATTCAGGGAATAAAGCTAGTGTCTTCCTAACTATGCCATTCAGAAGGTGAACAAACCTAGACTTCAACAGAATGCTTAACATCTAGCACTTTCCCTGCTGATATCCATTCAGAAAATTGCTCCAAGGTTTTTCTTAGCCTCCTTCTTTTACCATATTACATACCTGTGTCTCCATACAGGCAGGAGAGAAACAGAAACAGAGACTCCTCTAATATAGGCATCTAACTTAAACTCCAGTAGGTGATTGAAAGAAGCTTTTGCTCTACCTCCATCAACCCAAAGGAGAACAATGGAGATCTGCTATATTTCAACATTTAGAAATCAAGGCACCAAGAACAAAAGAATTATAAATTTATACAGATCTTTACGATTTATCTGTTTGCTTCTTTTAAATGCAATTTTCTAAAGCCTTCAGGATATTCATGTTTCCCAGACACTGAAAGAATGAATGAAAGTCAAAACAATTTTTCACTCTGTTGTTACAGCATCAGACAGAAGAGAAGAGCTCTCAGAACGACAGCTTAGCTTCGTGGTTTAGTTCTATTCAATTCATTTTCTTACTTCACGTTATTTTATATTGTGAGGGTAAACTGCAGTAAACAATACATTTCTGCCAGTTGCATGGATTTTATTATATTTAATTATGCCGTTGCATCCGCCATTTCCCCCTTGCCAATTACAGAGTATTTCCTTTATCCATACATTTCATATACTGATTTTCTCCCAGGAATCATATTCAATATCTCAACAGATATAATAATGATGAAGTTATGACAGCAGGGAAAAAAAAAAAAAAAAAAATCAATATTTTTATTGTTCCACTCTGACCCTTAAAAACACCTTCCCAAAGTATCCACAACAAAGTAGCAGTTGTACGGAGAACTGAAATGTAAAGCTTTACACAATTCACCCAACTACAAGTAACATGGTTACTATAAGCTTAATTCTGTGGCTTTAGGAATAACAGGACCTTTCTAATAAGATACTGCAGAACTGATGCTACTGTGAGAACTTTGGTTGATTTTTAAGAGAATTATAAAACTATATTTTGCAAGTTTCATCAGAAAGTTAATGTTTCCTTTTGATTTACTTTTCAGCACAATATCCCCAACAGACACAGAAAATAATAAGTCGGAGGAGGTAAAAAAGTAACAAAATTGTTAACTTTTTACTAAATAGCAGTAATTTTGTTTTGCAGTTTAGGGCGTAGAGAAACAAAGATAAAATACTTCTTGCATTAGTTGCTGGTTAAGCTTCTGTTTTAACCTTTACATCATTGGTGAAATGCACCACTGGGCAAATTGAAAATGAAAAATGTTATTTGTCTGCTGGTAATTGCATTTCACAATTAAGATATTTTGTCTTTATAACTAGCACTTTCCAAAGACATCCTCTCACTTAGTCATTTATTTACTTGATTCTGTGTATTAAAATGCTTTTGCAGGACAAACAAATTATCTTGCAGGGCAAAATGAAATATAGCACCAGATACTACTTAATATAAATCTGAATTTCCAAGTTCATGTTTCCAGAGGTACAAAACATTGGAGGTAAACAAGATAACATTATTAAGAAAGACATTCTCCAACTGTAGTAGTAGCTCTAGCAACCAAATTGCATGAACAGGTGGAAGTAAATAGCTTTCAAAACATAAGTTCCGTGATAAAATAATTGATTTTTGGACTCTAGAAATTTTAATGAACAGTATCCTTACCCAAAGGCTGGAATATCTCTAAAATCCTAACTTCTATAAATACAAGGTGAACAGTTATGGTCTCTTTGCTCTTTTACATGATGAAAACAATGTCAGATGGCTACTCTGCAATTATTGATATCTGTGAAGTTGATACTTGTTCTCATTATAAAATAAAGGGCTTTTAAACACTCAAAAGCGTTAAGTGAACAACGTGGTAAAAATTAATAATTAAAGCACATTGCATAATAATGAAGCAAATCATGTTCTTGTGACTTGTAACAACAGTCATTCTAAAATATGCAATAGATATTGACAGTCTTGGATTTAGTTTTCCACTTATGAAGTGATACAAACCCTGGATGAATATGCAATAAATTAACTGAAGAATTTGTACACAATACGAACTAAATGATGAATGCGATGGTGAAATGTGAGACAATGCTATAGATAGGAGCACCTTCAGAAAACTTTTCAAATTTAATTTACTTTTCCTTTAATGTCACGTCCAGCACACTTGATTTCTGCATAAGCGGAGAGTTCCCTCAACTGAGAAACTGAAAACTTTAGAGCCAGGCTTTGGTTTCCATTGCACAAAATATCCCAAAGCACTTTTGTCTTCCGGCCACGTGTCACATTATAAGTATAGTTTTGACATTTGCCTGTCAGAGCTCCTCCAAGGACTTTCACTGACAGTTTCACAAAGTTAAAAACAAATGATTTATTGAAGCGACAGATACAACAGATTCAGAATTGCCGTTGATAAATGCACTAGCTGCAATAGCACTAATATATGATTTTAAAATTATTTTTCTTTATTTTTTTAATTGATTTTTTAAATTAATTTTTAGGATTTTTTTTAAATCAAAAGAATTGAGATGAATGCTGAGAGTAAAAATTAAAATCTCAGAGTAAAAACAGTGATTTAACTGACTGCACACAGGCACCTAGTTTCATTTGAGATCCATTAGGATATAGAAACAGAATAGTTGGGGTTGGAAAACATGTCTGGAGATCATCCAGTCCAACACTCCTTCTCAAAGTGGAATCAGCTGTGTGAGGTTGCTCAGGGCTGTGTCCAGTTAGGCTTAGACTATCTCCATAATGGAGACTCCACAACCTCTCCGGGCAACCTACTCCAGCGCTCAATCACCGCTACAGTTAAAAAATAAAAAAATAATAACAATTTTTTATGTTTAAAAGGAATTCATTGTATTTAAGTTTGTGCCTGCTGCCTGTTGTCCTGTCACTAGAAACCACTGAGAAGAGTCTGTCTGCGTGGCCTTTACTTCCCCCATCAGGTATATATATATATATACTGACAACATCCCCCCTGAACCTTCTCTTCTGCAGGCTAAACAAGCCCAGCTCTCGCAGTGTCTCCTCATACAAGAGGTGCTCCAGCACCCTAATCGTGGCCCTTTGCTAGGCTCACTCCAGTAGGTCCATCTCACTCTTATACTGGGGAGCCCAGCACTGGGCCCAGTATTCCAGACGTGCCTCACCAGCGCTGTGCTACTTCCTCAGTCCTGCAATCTAACAAATGTTTAAGTAATATAACATACAAGTAGCTTGGTAGTAGTTGATAAAACTGAACACAACTTGTTTTCAGAGTAGTTCTCATGTTCTAATCACAAGTTTTGACACCACATTATGTAACACTTTAAAAATCTATGTCTGGAAGGGTCTAGAAGAAGTAATTTTATACTGTTTGAAGATAAAGAACCCAGTTTATTACATGATTTCTTCTCTTTTTCATAGGCAAATTAGAAGGCAAATACATACCATAAATACCACCCAAAAGTGGCCTCTATCCTAAGACATTCATACCTACCTCCCGTATTTAACAGTTTTGCATACAGTTTTCAGAATAAATAGAAAATGCAAAAATATTTGCATTTCATTTTGAATTTTGTCATGCTTTTTTTAGTATATTGCATAGAGCAGTTCACAAGGTAAAGTCCTGTGCTGTCTCCTAAATAAACTCAACCAAATTAAACGAATTGAGCAACATAATGCATGTTGAAATTCAGCATTGAGAAATTTCTCCTACACTAGACTGAAATATACATCATAGTGGATTTTATATTAACGGCCACAGCCCAAAACAAAGAACAACCTATAAGACACCACTGAGAACTGAAAAATTTTCAAATTATATGACCGAAAAGCATTTCAAAACGTTGCAGCACAGCATATGAAACACAGAGTGCCTATGGTACAATTTCACTATCAATACTTTGATTATTACACACTTCTCAAAAACAAGGCTACTGATTCATTCTGTCATCAGTCCTGAGACCATGAGAAATGTAAAAAAAAAATAATTACACCAAAAAATTGAAAAAATAGTGCTACTAAGCATGGCCATTGAGACAAGAAATGCAATTAGTACGTCTATTATCAGAAACTTCTATTCATCCACTTACCGTACAGGAATAAATAGAAAGACAGAGGTCGGTTTCAGAAATGTTAAAGACAAATCCTTTTCCATTCAAAGTTGGGGCTAAGAAATTAAAACACACTCCTAAGGCTAAGCACTTTACAGGATTATTAGAAGAGCTTTGCAAATAAGTCTTAAGCCATGAAATGTTCTGGAAGGAATACAAGCCTTCAGACTCCTGGCATAAATCATGCTTTAACTACTGGAGCTTTGAAGGCAAGTTCTCCTTGCAGACAGGATTTGCCACATTTACTCACGGTAGCGCTTCCTTTCCAGGTCCACCAGAAGAGCCCTGCAGCAATGAAGCACACTGATAGCACTGCAGTAACTCACACTCTCTAATCTTAGTCTACAGATATTAGTGACAGATGCTTTTTTTCATATTTTTGGGGGGTTTTTTTTTTTGGTTTTGGTGTTCTTCCCCCCTCACCTCCCACATTCCTCTCAGTAAGGTTGTTTCCAGTCTGCCCTTTTGGCTCCCAAACTTAATCAGACCTTTTGCAACATAAGAAAGAGTTTTCCAAAAAGGAACACCAAGTTCAGGTAAAAACCGCTTATACCTGCAGTATTATGGAAATAGCACTGAGAGCAGAGAAGAGAAATAGCACAGGAGAGAGAGAAGAAAGCAGTCAAATCTACAGTACTGCTTGATACACAAGAGGGAGCCCTTCCAGCCACAGTCCAGCCAAATAACAAGGATTTTCATTCCATATTTTGGGCATTACCATGCCATGACTTGCTAGAGGGGAAAAAGGTCCCCTAACTTGTGGTTCTGACAGTAAGCTAAAGCAATGCCACCACCTCATCAAGCTGCAGAACCCTGTGGAGAAAAAGTGAGCAAGCAAAAGACTGCCAGCTGATGAATCATTTTTTGAAACACCGAATATAAAAAAATTCCACACTTAAAAAAAGGTTTTGGCCTATAAATCTCCAAAATAGCTCAACAATATCATTTCCTTCTCTGCCACCACTTTGAGCAATGCATAATTCTCTTAGTTTATCTAAATTCAGGGAACGCCAGCTGGTTCTCTGCGGCAGAACTAACAGGGCACTGGAAAGACTGCGTTAAGGATTTGTCACCGAGTGAAACTCTGCCAGGAGCCAGGAATGATGCGGTGCCTTTCCACAGCACACTGCAACCCAGAGAGCAGACCTGCCTTGCAGAGACTGCTGCCGGCCGGCTCTCTGGCCTACAGCGAGGTTTCAGACCCCAGTTACACTTTCCGATGAAGCAGTCGGTACGCATGTTGTGTGACTCAAAGCTCTTTCGGTTCTTCCCCTGCCCAGAGAAACAAATTAGGTTTCCTCCCTGAAAACCAAGAAATTTGCATCTTACTAAGCCTCTGAACTAAGAACTAGTGCATCACAAGCTAAAACGTACTCATACCAAGACACAAACCCTTCTTACTCCTCTCAATATTTTGTTATCTAAGTTGGAGGAAAGGAACACAAGATCTTTATGTGGGGAACCAGTGATTGTCCAGCATCGTTAATAGCTTAAAATTGATTAGACATCTTTGTACTCATAGGGTACAGTGACTGTTATTGCACCTGCTATTCCACCAACAAAACATGTCTACATTTAAATATGGACTTTGTCCAAAGCTTGTGCTCATGGGCTGTCCTAGGCTTACTGGTTTAGGCCCCGAGCTGGTGGTAAAGGTAGCCAGAGGGCTGTGATTTGATGAGGCAGACACAAGAGTCTCGATACACAGTAAAATAAAGTTTGGAACTACTAACAAACACAAAGGACTACTTATATGCTGAGCTCACAGTGAAGCTGTCCACAGCAGGAAGGGGAGATGAAGGTAAGAAAGGTTACTAGTTGCTCCATACTGGGCTAACTGGATGTCTGATTGGGGCACCATATAGTTAAGAGCCAGAAGATACATCTCTCCCAAGAGCAGCTGAACCTACTGAGCAGAGAAGCGTTTAGAGTGACGGAGAAAAAGGGCGAGCAGCCTTACAGCAAGGGCACTGCTGAAACACCTTCTCCTAGCCTTTCTTGCAACTAGTTTTCAAACTTGACTTTGGCTCAAATATTAGAGCCGAGATCTGTTTTAAAACCTACCCTAACTATTTTGCGGTTTAAGAAAACCCAGTGATTAGAAGTGTTTTGAGGTACCTCAAAACCCTGGCTGACTTAAGGTTTCATCACAGGGTAATGCAATTTTGGAATTTATCAAACATTCAAGCAAGACCGGATATCATGTAGAATCATATTGTATATCATGTTATATGGTGGAAATCCCAGCATAAGCTATGACTTCTAAATATTTATTGAGTTTTCCTGTGTTTGCTATTTCCTTCCTTACATCTTTTATTCACAGTATTTGAGACTTTCAAGTATACTTAAAAAAAGCCCTCAAACCCACAAACACTGGAATTAACCTACATAACACGGTGGCAGAAGCATCATGAAAAGTGGAAAGTTTCCAATGCTTATTCCAGAGGGAGCTTACAAAAAAAAAAAAAAAGAAAAAGAAAAGGAAAGCTGCCATATATTCTTTATATGTAAGTGATGGAGAAAGTTGGTTGTATGTAATGCTTATTAATCATCTGGAAAAGTGATGGTAAATAGAACTGGAAAACAAAACAAAAGAATTTGCTAATTACTATGCTGCTTCTTCAATTTCGTAAGACTATGAAAAAGATCAAGAGCATCTAATATGCAAGGTCTGTGTTTTAGTGTTGATAAAGCAAAATAATGCAATTGAATAAATACACATTATTCAATTTCACTGTTGGGGAAATAGCCATGCAGATGTAACAGTAAACACGTAAAGCTCGACTTCAATCTGTTACTACATTAATGAGTTTGATATATCCCTGAATAAGTTAGATGCAACACAGAACAAGTGTCAGGATGCACAAGTAGCAGAGACAAGATTAATTCTGATGTTCATCTATGTTTAAACAAACAGCAACAGAACAATCTTCCTAAAACTCCGTGAAGATCAACAGCCTGTGATTTTAATTAAGAGGGAAAATGACGAATACAAATCAGACAGAATTGATAGGACTGACATCCATATTTTGTTAGAATGCAAGAAACAGAATATTGTAAAGATGTGACTTACAATTCCTTTTATTATTACATGCAATAGAACCAAAAAAACAAGTCCAGGAAGGATCTTTCAAAACTTCCTGGTACAACACACCACTGAAGGTAATAGACAAGTAGAAGTCATTTTTAAAAGTTAATCACATAACTGAGCTTTTACTCTTCTGAACAGAGACAGTAACAGCTCGGTTCATTTTTTTCTGTTCTGTTCAGCCATGGAATTATACTGGCTGTATGGTATACCAAGTGGGATGGACCACTGCTTTCAGTTCTGCACCAAAATTCATTTCTTTTATGACCTTCACAATTCATTCTTTTGTTATTTCTTCTGTGTTACACTGAAAGAGTTTAAAATAAGCATATCTATCCCTGCATCCTATAAGAAAAGACAGGCTAAAATCTGATGAGTGTTTTTAAAAATTTGGTGTTCTCAATACCCTACATGCCTGTACAAAGGGAAAAGAATGTACTGGAATGTAGAATATACAGGGCCACTACTGAAGTTCACAGCAGCACAAAAGGCAGCCGCTAAACACTGCCAACCTTGTGGCTTGATTTGGCTGCCATAAGCACTAATAATTCTCAGAAGAGAAGCCACAAAGTATTTTAAAATTCTGATGAACAACTTCCTGCTAATCAAGTTATGGAAGCATAAGATTTCTGCAGGACAAATTTAAGGTCTCCCACAGGGCACGATGATACAATTCCATGGGATAAGTTGTGTTTTTTCTCAGAAATTTATTATAAGAAGGGGACTAACATGCCCTCTTCTGTTACTTGTGAATGTTCATGCAGAAACCAGAATTTGTCTGGTAGTAGAGCACAGCTCATTACCACTACAATGCTAAAGCGCTAACATTATTGTAGTAATTTAATAAGTAACATTATCCAGTGTATTTCCCCAGTAAACATAGAATAAACTCAGCCACTCAAACAAGGCCTGACCATACAGTATTGTAGGAAACAGAAATCACACCAGTTTTCATCATCTCTATAGGAAACAGAGCACATTTCTGCCCAGTAACTGTGTTTAACAGTAGTTTTTCAGTGATAACTGTCTAAAGATTTAAGTGAGACAATTGCTACAGAGATAAAATGTATAGTTGTGGGAGCAAAAGACAGAGCAGGCAAGTTTTTGAGTTAAGGTAATCAGAAGGATCACCGTCAGTCTTATAAAATCCAGTGCACCTCACTATTCTCCATAGTGTCAAATACTCAAAGCTACAGTTCAAGTTGGTTCCCTCTACTTCCTACCGCTTCCTACCCTTCTGCCAGTCCTGCATTTCTGTTCATACCCTCACACTAGTACTGACACTCTCCTGACTCCTTCGTGAGCCACCTCAAGATGCTCAAATACATCTGAAGGACAGAAAACTTGCCGCTTCTTCTGTGTTTAATATTCTGCCAGCTGACATCCTTTAACCAGATTCCTTCAGGAGCAGAAGTTTCAACACCAGTATGAGAGACAGTAACGCTGAATGGGAGGGCACAGGGAGAGAAGAATATGGTATTGTGCAAGCACCAACTGTGATGGCCATTAAAACATTGCTTAAGTTACCAAAATAAAAATCAACAAAAATGTAAGTTATAGCAAATAATAAGTATACAAAGTAGTGGAAATCACTCTGACTTTATAAGCAAGAGGACTAACTCTTAACAAATACTATTATAGCAGTACCTGTGCTTCAGAATTTATCTAGGTGTTTCACAAACCCCTTTAAAAGAGGTTAAAAAGCTTTGAAGCAAAGACACTGACAGTCTCATTTGGTAAAGAGGCATTTTTGATCAACTAAAAGCAAACCAAACCAATATTCTTCCGCATTCCACATAAGCACTTGATGGTTTTTTTCCAGCCATTTCACTAGGGCACATTCTGGGTGCAAGCACTCCTTTTGAGTCTCATTTTCATCAGTACTGATAATTTTGAAAAACACATCAAGCACTGGATTTTCTGAAGGCAGACAATATTAAATGAAACTAAACCAACATCAAATAAATCAAAACAACAGGACAGACCCAATCTCTAAAGTGAGCAGAGAAAGAGCAGGGCTCAAGTCAGCAAGTGGAGGGCAAAAGTTTGAATATAAAAATGAGAGCTTTGGAAGAGTTGCCCACTTTTCCTGGAAGGCATCCTGTTTTTCAGCCATTGTTACTTTAGAACAATAATACTGGTATTTTCATGTGTCTGGTTTTTTGTTTGTTTGTTTTTAATAAAAAAGAAAAAAGGGTTGGGTTAAGACAGACCTTCAATATTAAGTGTGCCACTAAACAAGCTTTTGAAAATTACCAATTTGCAGTACAGCAATAAGCCATATACACTTCTAAAACTGAATAAAAAAAATCAAAATAATTAACTATGTGATATTTTTTTCTAAAAGTAAGAAAGCCTACACTTAGACAAGCAGAATATTTGGTAAATACAAATAATGTTAACATAATGAGAAGTATTGCAAAAAACCTTACAAATCCTGACTATTTACAGAGTGCTAACTTCTCTCTAGCACTGAAGCTCAGAGATTTAAGACTGCTTCAAAACACTACAATGCACATATTTCTCTCTCTTACAATCTCTTACATATTTGGACATAATTTATAAGCTGATGAAACTTTCTGTACCTTCTTCACAATAGTAACATCAAAATACAGTATTTAAAAAGTTTTGTATAAAATAAGAACTCTTGCAGCATCAAAAACTTCATGCATTACTCAGAAATTTGAGACTGGTAAATTCATTAAACAACTATGTTTGGAACTATTAATTTAGGCAGCATTGCCTTATATAGTCATTAAGGCCAGCAAACAGATGATACAGAGCAAGAGGAATTGTTGCCAGTTACTTTAGACTGGAAAATATGAGAACAAAATCTAACACTAGCTGCCAACTAATTCCTCTTCTCGTCTAGCAAAAATATTGAAGAAAAGCTTTCCTTGGCTGCAGCCACTTGCTCTCTAGTAAGAGAACAGAATCTGGCTATTGCTATAATAAACATTATTTTACATTTTTCTGCAGAAGTTAGAAAAATAAACACCAAGATGACACACTCCAGTGGGGAGAGAAGCTTGCTTGCAAAAAACCTAAACATTCACATATAACTGTCAAAATTACGGAATAACTTGATTCAAAGATATATTTTTGAACAATTTCACCCTTAAGTTTGCTCTGACCTTGACCACTAGCTTATTTTTTAAATGAAAGGAGGGTAAAAATACTTCTAATATTTCTGTAACTGAGTACTTTTGGGGAAGGGTTGACTTTTTAATTTTTGTTCTCCAGGCTATTTCCAATCCTTTTTTGTCCCACTAAGTCAGCCAGACCCTTAACAAAGCACCACGGGGGTTGGAGTAAAGACAAAATTACTCTGGACAATGTCTTTCACAAAGTGACATGTTCATAAAGCTACTGAGCACAAGTGAGAGGTGTTTCATTTAATGTATTTTGAGTTTACTGTTTCATGTGCAAGTTGTCCGAGTTAAGCACTAAGCAAAGGCATGGCACTTCAAGGGGATCAGGGACAGAAAGGACTGGGCACAGCTACCGGAGCTAAAAGCTGACTGGGGAGGTATCTGGGAGTACCAGAAATTAAAGGGTCAGAAAAATGCTACCAGAGCATGATGCTGGGAGTGGAAAACAGAGGAACTGTCCCTCTCCATCCCCTGCCAGCTTTCCTACCTCTCCCCTAGAAAGCAACAAAGCAGCAGTAGCTGCAGGAGGTACCCCAGGAAGGCAGCCCAGACACTGCATCAGGTCACGGCTCCGAGACCCAGTGTGCCAGGAGAATGGTGTCTGCAGAAGGAGGGCACGCTGGTTTCTCTCTCAGTGCATACAAAACAGCTTAGACTACACAAACCACATCTACAACACAAAGAAAGCTCATTCCAAATCCTGTAGAAAAAAAAGTTTAAGCTCTATGTCCACACAGCTAAACTCTTCTCCCTGTTCCTCAAAAATAGATTGTCCCTGTAATGAGCTGGGCACTGTACAAAGTCAGGAAATTGTTTGGGAAAGCAGTAAATAGCAAAATAGTATCAGGGAGTATGCTAACAATTACACAGTGCAGACTGCCATAAGGCAGCGTTCAATCCTCCTCATGGCCCTGCTTAGTTTGTTAATGTAAACATGAACAGATGCCCTATACTCATACTCAGAGGGTAAAAATGAGACACAACTTAAGCAGACACCTCCCAGTGTTTAGATTTACTTCAAAGAAGTATGTGTATCTATGTGTGTAAATCCAGATTTGATTCATCCCGATGTATTTCCCTAACCCTTTCCAAATAAAAGCAATGATGTTTTCTCAGTTTTGCATTAACTATTTCCCTTTTACAAAAAAACTCACTAAATTATCCACAAAACATTTCTAAATTCTTACATGTTTTACTAAGATTTAAGTCTCCATTCCCTCTACTCGAGCACACACATTTCTCTAGATGAAACAAGCTATATGAATGATACTAGAGGTTTTTCCTAGGCCGTACATAAACACCCATGCAAACTTATCTTTTCAACAAGTTCACAAAAGTTTATCATAGGACATTTATTAGTTCAAAAGGATTACGTTACAAGAAGGTGATTTCACTGAATAAAACAATAACATACCTTCTAAAGCTGTTTATGTAAAGAAAACGGTCCCACCCCTCAAAGGTTGAAAACTAGATCAACTTTTAAAAGTTGTAGACAGCTGAGGAAACCAAAGTGATCAATCTGAGACTGTTTCAAAGTGCCTACACCAATATACCTGTAATTTATGACCTGGCATAGCCTGAAACTTAAATCTTGACATCATAAGTTTCAGCTGTTTAATTAGAACATATCCAAGAAACAAAAGCTTCCAATGCAAAGCTTGCTTCTGAGTAAGAGATGGAAACAATTAAATTTCCTTAAATAAAAGTAATGTAGCATAAGGATTTCCATGATGTTCACATTTTCTATTAAGCTCTATTACTGGCACTTATTAAAAGCAGTATCAAACTTCAAATCACTAAAACTGCCTTACACATACATATACGACATCAAAGAATTTTCCACCAGCAAGTGTGCAATGTGCATTATGCTCTCCTTGATATTCATCTAAAATAAGATTGCTCTACACACTTTGCAACATCTGTCATCTTAATGCATTTGTAGATTAAAAAAGAAATTTCCTGGAAGTAGTAAAACCTAGATTAGAATCACTGGCATATTTTATAACATTTAATTAAATTAAAAATGTAGAGTATTTGTTCCTCCTTTTCAGACGGTTAAAATTGCATTTGTTATCTGTTTTCTGTTCTTTTACGAATGCTGCACCAAGTTACCAACAGACATACTGGTGCTTGTCAGCCAATCTTACCTATGAGATTCAAATTACAGCTTTTGAAGTGAAACAATCAGTCCAAGGTGCAACAATCCACTACCTGTAGCGCCTTATCATAGCGCAAGCCTCAAAGATGTACATCTACCATTTTAACCTAAGGGAAAGCATTGAACTGAAGCTGTTCAGGCTCCCAGCTTTCAAAAACTGTATTAGTTTCAAATGTCATGTTTACTGTCTCTTTAAAAAAGCATATTTAAGTTCAGCATGAAAAGACAAGATGGCCATCTAAAACACAACTTCTCATGAAAATTAACTGTACCAGCTAATTTGTGACAGGCCAGAATTCAGAAATTTTTGTGGCCTCAGAAAACTTTCCTTAACTCATTTTCTTTGAATTACTCAGATGACAAAGTTTTCTTCCTCTCAGTGAGCTAAGGGAATCGTTATCTTTAATTCTCTTAATTCAAGGGAATTTAAATATTTCTGTAATGACTAAAAGGTTATTGATTCAATAATCCGAATCCTGCAAGAACACACATCATTTGGTGCCAGACTCCGTCATACACATCGGTATTGCCTGAGTCAAAAGATCCCTGGTCACTTTCATTGTCATTTGAGTAGTAAAGAACAGGGAATCCCATGAAAGATCTCTAAAGTTTATTCAAGGTAATTATTATTCAACTTGGTTTCTTCCAGTATTCATCAAATTTGCCCACTGTTTTTCTGGGAAGTTCAACCAAATGGTAGCAAATTCCCAAATTCTTTCCTTTGGCTGCTAAATTCTTGCTCCATCATTTTTTGACTACTGTCATCAGCACTCTAAAAAGAGAAGAAACAAGAGATAAAAGTACTTACCGGTTTCCTCAGGAAAAACAGGGATAGTGCTCCAATTAGGGGCATGTCTCCAATTAGTGGTTCCAGGATAACCCTCATAGTGCCATGAATCTGTAGAAGGGGAGGAAAAAAAGGCAATAGAATTGACTTTAGTTCAAGCTTGAAATAAAATTTATCCACCAGCAATGCTCACATTTCTAATGCACTAAATTCTAGACTATGGAAAATTTTATATATATAGCTTTACACATCATGCAAACCACAAAAAAAAAAATAACACAGGCACTAAATAGTTGGGCTTACAAATTCAATACATTCATCTACATGATGTTGTGCATGTTAGTGGTAATTTCACTAAAAAACTGAAGTAGATTATTTATATAGCTCAGCGTAAACAAATGTTGCACAATCCAATACAATGGCATCCACACACACTAGAACAAAAGTAGGTAAATGCTTATAGGTATGTCAAGACACATGCACACAAAAAAGCATATTATTTTTCTTCATTAGAGAGAGAGATCTGTTATCAGAAAGTTAAGGAAACAGTATCAGAAGGCAAGGCTACTAATAATAATTGTGTCTAACACTGAAATATTAAATAAAACAAAATTTCAAGTTCCACATTCCCTTTACAAACCTACACATCACATGAACATTGGCTTGATGTGAAATTATCTCCGTCTTTCCCAGAGAGAAAATACTAAGCAACAAAACCACACAATAACTTTTTCTTTCTTATAAACTATTTCATCAGAGAATAAAGATTCAGTGATGACTCGACATCAAAAGCAAAGGAAAAAAATTTAATTTCACCTGTATACTTTTCACACCAGCTCTGCAGAAATATCGCTTGATCTCCAAATCAATTTCACAGTTTCCAACAAAACTAAAACAAAAAAGAAAGTATACCTTTCATTTTTAAGGACTAAATTGCAATATACCGTTAGTTCTGTATCACACTGTCATAACAATGTATTTTGTAACTCAGTATATACACAAAAAATGCATGTTAAAATATTACAACATATAACAAAGTCAAGATTGTTAAAGAAGTTATATCCCCTTCAAAGCATCAGTACTGTCATCAAAATCACTCAAATTAATACAGAGCTATGTTATCATCTCCAGAAGCATACAGAAGAGAAAATACACAAGCAGCCCTACTTTTGGGAAATAACAAACACAGATTTCATACTCCACATAGGTCTCACTGGTAGTACATGTACCCAAATCCACTCTCATCTAATATAATCATGACAAGCACTAGACATGGTTATTTTGCTAAAAATCAAGATTGTCTGAAATATCAAGAGACTTGCAAAACCAGTTGTATTTAGAAATTCAATAAGCTGGGCATTCTGAGCTGGATGATCCACTAAACAAAGTTTAATCCAAAAACAGTTGAGCCTTTTCTGAAGGGAGAAAGGAGAGAGGAAGCAAATTAGAAAATAATATATTAAAAACAATGCAAGTTCTTCCCTGAGCCATTTTTGGGGATGCAAGGTCAAGGCCTTAAAATTCTGTAGAAGTTGCCCTATATCTCAGAGATAGATTTGTAAAAGATGGTAAAAAAAAAAAAAAAAAAGACCCATCTATTTTGCCCATGCTACAAGGCTAAAAGATTATTTGCATACAACTCAGATTTTAGCAGCTGCTTTTCCTGCAGCTCCATGTAGGTCAACGCATGGGCCAGCAGAGTTGAGATCTTTTTCAAAAACTGCTTGCTGCTCTGAGCCACATTGGGTCTGAAGACAAACTCATTCTGAGACTCAGTAAAGAACCTAGGAAGAAAGCTTGAGACTATGATTTCTCAAGGGCATTGGTCAATGATTCTACAGAATGAGAGCTAAAACCAAACCCAACACATTGAATACCAAGCTACAACTTGGGAGAGACTGGCTAGACAAGGAGCCTTGCTAAGAAGATATGAGTTATAACAAAAGAACAAATAAAATCTGAAGTGCTTTTTCAACACACTGCCCAGTTAAAGAAAATGGAAGAAGGAACTAGGTGGGGAAGGGATAAAACAGCTTAAAGCTAGACACTGTTGGGATAGGGGGGAGAATTTCTGGAACAGGGCATCCTGTTCCAGATTCTGCAGTAAAGCCCAGGCTTCCTCACATTAGGATCCTCAGATCTAGCCTGTACAGTGGAAAACTGATCAGCCATGTTTAGGAGTGATAGAATCTTATTACAGAAATGATGAAGAAAATGGAGTTGTGCTCCTCATGGGGCCATTTTAGGAACAAGTCCAGATAAAATAACAGAACAGTAGGATCCCTGCACACTCCCCCCTGAAAACTGATGGCCCCAAGGTACTATCAAAAGGAAGGTGAGAGTTGCTGCATTCAGGATATCCATTATTCAAATCATCTGTAGCCTCCTGTACGCTGTGTGGGAGGGTGTTGTCTATGGGACTTCAAGCAAATGCAAATCTTATCAATTTTTTAAACAGAAATAAACAATAGTACCAAGACATTCTTATAAACATCCAACACTAGAATTTATTTTGGACTATTCAAAAGATAACGCTATGCAGAATCATTTTGGTACATTTGGGGAGCTGAAAGACAACAACATGACAGGGGTCTACGTGAAAGGAAGGTGACCATTGCTTTCCCTGGAAAGAATGTAATGTGACTGTATAGTTTAAAAATAGGTATATATATTTTTAATAGACAATTTAAAACGATGTAATTTCTATTTTTACCTCTCTAACTATATATAGAGATAGTAGAGATATATATAAATACACACACATATATAATTGCATAACAACATGACACAGAGAAGCAAGGTCAATTAAAACCTGCAACTGAAGCCTCAATCTTGGCACTTTGTAGCATGAGACTATTTGTGTTATGAAGACAGGGAAGCAATATGCTCGTTTGAAAAACCATAATAACATGATGACAAATTGAAGTAAAAATAGTAACAAACTGCATTGGAGGGTAATAAGTCAACAACTTTTAATGTTATAATAAAGTTGAACACGGTTCAATCTCCTATGGCTGGGTCCGTTAACAGGCAATGCTGTACAGAATTCCACTGTAATTTAACATACAACTTAAAGGCTTGTTTAGTAAGCAAATTCTATACATTCAGATCATAATATCCCAGAAGTATTTATGACCCCTGTAACATACAGATCACTGAGATAGATTACAGTTTAATGAGGACAGTCTTGTAAGAAAGAATATAACAGCAGCTGTACTAAATCAGATGAGAAGCAAAATATACTCTATGTGGCCATTGTAGCCAGTTTATGATACCCAGAAAAAAAATAAACAAAAACATGAATAGGAAAACATATTTCCCAGATTACAGTGATCTGTGATTCTGCATTTTGGACTATGTATATTATTTTTTAGGTCTCTACAAGGTCTTTTGACCCCATTTTTACATCTGTCTTCTGCCAGTACAAGTATGCAAGTGTGAAAAAACCCAGCTGCGTGCTGTTAACAAGTATTTCCTCAATATCTCAATCTTTTTTGCTCTTTACTACCGTTCACATTTGACAGTTTATCTTGTTTTCTATTAATCCATAACATTTAATTTTCCCCAAGTGTTTACTATATTCATGCACTTTAGCAAATATAAGATTTCTATTTATTACCAATTTATTTAGACTTTATCTTCATTTGCTCAAGTTGTTGAAGTTTTTCCCTTGCACATCTTTATC
The DNA here is from genome assembly GCA_025774025.1 of Xenus cinereus. Lineage (NCBI taxonomy): Eukaryota > Metazoa > Chordata > Aves > Charadriiformes > Scolopacidae > Xenus > Xenus cinereus. The sequence continues at coordinate 10,428,415 of JAOXJK010000012.1, forward strand.
ACCAGAAACTAGACTTTCAAATTGTAACATGAATTTTGACAATTTTTTAAAATATAGCTCACAGTAAGTAAGAGAAAGCTAAAGTGTTCCCTTTCCAAACATGGAATCTTTAAATACATTTTCCCATGACTGCTTGGTGGATTAGCTAGTCAAGCTGCTTACAAGAGTAAAGTTCTTAATTGGATCCTGAGTGATGCACAGGACCTGTTTCAAAAGGTTCTGAAAAAACACTCTGAGGCAATGGTCATAATGCACTCAATATCCTTGCAGAAACAATAAAAACTAAACCAAAACACACTCCTATTGCAATTAAACTTAAAAGCAAAACAAACAAAAAAACACCTCAAGGAAGCTAAAACTAAAGAAGTGTTTTGGAGACATATTGAAACTACTTAAATCTACTGTATGGAAGGTGCAAACCCCATCACAAACAACTGTCAGCAGTAAGGGCTATTGGAAGTTACAATGGTGAAACGGCAGGATAAAAGATTATTAAAATAATTAATGTACCTAAAAAAAAAAAAAAAAAATCTTTCTTTCCCTCCCCCCTGCCACAGCCCTCCACAGGGCTTGGATTCACACAGCTATTCTTACCAATGCTTAGAGAGATTGTTTCCCTTCTCAATTGTATTTACGGAATGAAGGGTTTATAGAAAGCTCCCAACTTTAAACTTTAAACGTAAATTAAAATTAGAACAAACTAATTTAACTGGAGATTAAAATCTACAGGGATAAATACTCTGAAGGACAGACTTTTCTCCAGCAGTAAGACTGCTCTTTATAATCTTGCAGAACTGAACTAAAGTTGATTCCCTAAGAAATAGTTTAGGGTTGGTATCTGTTACTACTAAAACAATCCCAGCAATGGACACTTAGAGAACATACCAAATAAAAATCAAACAGCAACAACTGATACTGGGGTGCCATCTGCCTTAAACTTGCTTTGAAAAAGAGCCCTTTCCCAATTAGAAGGTGTCAAGGACAAGTCTTAAATATGGAACAGGCCTTCCTTTTGTCTAAACCTTAATTGCTAGAAGCTATGATAGCCACCCCGTAGCTCTCCTGTTTCCATTTTCTTCCTGGAAGCCTATGCCACTGGCAGCGAGGGGTAAATGGGCACCTAGCTGACTCAGCGCCGCTATTGTTATTTAAACCACTTGAAGGAATTTATTTTAGCCTTTTAGACTGGATTCCAGTCCAGCTGTTACCACTTCTCTAAGTAGGTTGCAATGTAGTGGAATGAGACATATGGGTAGATTTCCTTGAGGTCTAGGTAACAGGACATTATTCTTGAATTTTTTGTACAAACCTATTGTCCTTTTTACCTTTATCTGTCCCAACCTACTTCATGAAGATGAGCAGGACAAAAAAAAAAATAGGAAAAAAAGAAATACTAGATTTACCCTTTCCTCCTGTGGGCATAATTCTGCTTTAAAGGGAAAAAGTGATCTTGGGAGACTTGACTCCACATGTGTCTCAAAAACAGCTTCTCAAAAACAATTTCTTTGCACTGTGTCCATAGTGGTCACACAAGTTTGTTTTCCTGAGGGCTTAAGTCTGAAGAGGTGAGGCTGTTCTCTCAGCTGCTATGAAAAGTGGCAACAAAGAAAAAACTAAAGGAATATTTTCCATTAGGCCTAACAGCATCCATCCAGTGAAACAAGCTCTCAAGAGACAATTCTGCTGTATTTTGTCTAGCAACACCAACCCCTGCTTTGGATAGCTGTCTTATTCCTACAGAAATAAAGTGATTAAATTCAAGAGCGCGGGCCCTGATCACAGATGCAGCCCCTCACCCCTTCTGAAACCCAGGAAAGAATGCAGCAACATCTTCTCTTATCACTCTGGTGCCCAGCTTTGACAAAGCAGCAGAGTATTCAACCCAGCTGAGATTTAGATAAATAATTCAAAATTAAGAATAAGCAAGTTCAAATTTCAGAAGCAACTCTGAAAAAGAAAAGCTGAGAGGCCCAATTACCCTTCTGGTTAATGCCAGGGAAGCAGCAAGAAACCCAGAGGCTGCTTTTTACTGGATTGTCAGTGAGTGACAAATCTGGCCTTTCCACAAGCTACAAACAAAAGTAGTCACTATCACATATATCTATGATGGTCAAATATAAAAACATTGCTGGGTTCACTGACTGAACCTTCAAAAAACTCTGTAACTGCAGATTGTGTTGAGAAAGATCTAGGCAACGTTTGCCAAAGTCTATTTATAAACCTATATAAAAGGGTCATGATGAAAGGGCAAAGAAACCTGAAGCAGCAGAGCACAGTCGCTCTGGCATTATATAATACATAGATTTACTTTGGTTCATGGTATCAGCACAAGGACTTCAGTAGCTATCATTCTCAGCTATCATTCTCTTTTTCTAATACTGCGTTTATAAAAAAATAATCTAAATAACCAAGAAAAGTTAAAAAAAATCCAAATATATCCTAAATTTTAAAGCAGACTAAACTTCATGGCAAAGTTTTAAAACATTAGGAAAAAAAGTATCAAAGATATTGCTTTAGCTCTGGAAAGTATTATTTTATTTACTAACATTACGTTAATGATGCAGTCAGACTGAGTTGATATACTATTTCCCTCAGATAAATGCTATTTACAGCATGCAGTTCCTTCCTCCATTTATACACAATTAGAACTAACTACATTTGCGTAATGAAGCAATTCTTCTCCTTTTAGGCCAACATAATTGCCAAATCAAAGCAAGTACATATTATAAAGCATGGGCATCATTGTAATATAATAATAAAGCTTACCTGATTTGAAGATCCAAAATGATCTGCCTTTTGTCCACATTTTCAGTGTACACTTTTACACCATTTATCCTCAGAGGCTGAAACAATGAAGTGAAAGTTAGATTCTTCTACTAAACTATATTATATTGAACTCTTAACTTTGAAATAAAGGTGAATATGCCTGAAGGTAAGAATTTACTATAAACATTATTAAAAGGTGTGAAGCAAAGCTATACATTTAGCTCAAAATGTTATTTCAAGGGTAAAAATTACCTTGCTAAGAACCACCCAACCACAACTCTTCTGGCAATTACCCTGGGTTTAAACCACTAGATTTCAAGATTTACCAAAGATTTAATATCAAGCTTTCCCTCTCCACCCTCAACACCTAATTTCTCTGTACTAGTACACATCTAACATTCCCATACAAAGCATTCTTTCCTGTGCAGCTAAAACAACATGCTAAATTTAATTCACAAAATGTAGTTGCTGTAAATGGAATTTAGTTGGAATGGATGGAAGATAATCCATAATCCCTACAAAAGTTTTGTCAACCACTCTGCGTTCTCTCTCTAAACCGCTGTTCTTGTGCTCCCCCCGGCCCCCATGCAGAAAAAACACATATTAATCAAACAAACATTCTCAAGACTCAAACGTTCATCAAATACTAGATGGGAAAGGATGACCAAAGACCTTAGGATCACCTCCTGTCCCATTTTGAGTTTTTGTTTTCTGGAAAAATTGCCATATTTCTGTTTAAACCTTTTTAATAATTTAAGTAAAATGGAAATTTCGTTGCTGTCAGATTCCCACTGTCTTTGGGGCTGTGCAGCTCAGAGGATTCAACTCAATCAAGGCTGCAATGCTAAGTAAGAACAGCTGCTTCTTATGTTCAAGATAACTCAGTCCAGCTGCAGAAGCATACAGAGGTGTGGAAGCTAATTTAAACCCTACTCAAAATGAGTATTACTTAAAAGGAATGCTATTCTATAGTCTGTAATACAGGTGTACCCAGGGCAGGACAGAGGATTTTACAACTTTAAAAAAATTAACAAAAATAAAAGGCACAGTAAAGTATAATGAACTGTGATAAGCAAGAGGAACACAAAAGACAACTTCATGAAAAAGCTGTTAAGCTACATCTTAAGAGAAGTAAAGCTCACGTTGATGCAGGATAGAGTAACTAGTGCTGAACTTATTGCAAGCAGAGGTGACTTATTCTTAGCTTGGACTGCTTAAACAGGCTCTTCTGCAGGCCTCTAAGAGCTATATATTATGACCCCTTCTTTCATGAGACCGAACAGAAGGTAGACACCTCTCTGCTCCTTGATACTGTGGTATGTGCAGTTCTTTGCAAACTTGAGCCAGCAGCCTTGTCACGGGACTGGGTACATAACATCATTAAAAGTTCATCTGTTACAAGAAAGGTAATTGCACCTAGGTCATCTGACAAGAAAAGGATAATGCCTTCTGCTCACTTAATGTAAAGCATTACGTAAATAGTATTAAAACTGTGTTACTATAAGCTCTTCACATCACTAGGTGTTACAATATTTTGAGTCTCCTCCCAGTTCTCAGGCAAATTTCTGAAGCAGAGACCCCAGGGAAAAAAAAAAAATGAAACCTCTATAAAAAAGCCACACACTTTTTTATTTTAATGTTACAGGGGCTCACCACCAAGTGTCACCAAGAAACATTTTTGTGTATATTTAAATGGGTTACATGAAAACAGTATATGAGACAGAACCTCTTAGAAAAACTTCACCAGACACTGACCTGATTACCAATATCAATCTTTGTAAAACTGAAGGTACTGAGGTGGTTGTTCGCTCCTCTTACTGCTGGTTCTATGGTCTCCCGGAAGAGTTTCTCAATAAATTGGCAAATAAAAGGCCACATCTGTTTTACAGTCTAAGGAAAAAAAGAAATACACATGGAACACAACTTCACACAACTAAAAATATTCTTTAAGGCATATATAAGAAATTTTGTACAAAGGTTTAAACATCCAAGTTTTCTATGCAGTTCATTACAGCCATAAGAACTCTTTCCTTTTTACATACAGGAAAGCTTTCTGGAATTCTCAATTTGTGTGGTTTATACATTTGCACAAATCTGAAGCACTAGAGGAAGAGAAAAATTATATTAAGCATTTTCTTCTTTTATCCCACGAATGTATACGCAGTCAGCACTGATGCTGAATGTTGGGGAAAGGGTGAAGAGGGTTACGCTTATTTGCATGTAGAGAGGCATAAGAAAAAAATAGGTCAAGTGTATTTCTTAAATAAGATACATAATGTTTATTGATGTAAAATTACAGTATTTACTGTCATATCTGAAAATTCTTTACTGTTTATTTTTTCTCACTATTTTCTAATTAACTCATGTTCTTCTATGCTCTTTGAATGAAAGATATTTTTAGAAAACCCAAGATACATAGATCTGTATCTTAGATTATCACAGTTATAAATCAAAACTACAAAATTGATTTATTTTTAGATTGTAGGTCAGGAACCTACAGTAACTGGAAAGAATCCCAGACAAGTAGAACATAAAAGTCTGTGTTTACAGCTGCTATGACTTCCACACAATTATAGCTGTCATTATTTTAATGCCACCTAAAGTCATTCTCCAAAACGCACAATTTCAAGATCACGAAAATAGACTTCATCTTTCTTGTGACTAACTGGATCAACAACCAGAAGCCTCAAGTGTAAAAAGAGTGCCGAAAGTTAAAATTACTCTGTTCTCAGATTCTTGCCTCACCGTTTTTTTTAAATCTCAGATTCCTCTCCTCCCCCTTCCCATTTGGAAGAGATGCTAATGACTAGCCTTACCTTGTTGAGCCATTCTGCCCTCTCTGTGTCTGGAAAATGGACCTAAAAAAAACCCAAACAAAAAAATTGATACAAATACAAAACACTTCTTAAGTAATCATGTCCAGTCATTTATAATACAGTAAAGCTTAGGGACCTCCCTATGAGCAATGTATACAGTGAACAACATTAAACAGTTAACATGCTTGACAAGAACATTAGAATTCAATCAGATAAAATATGAACTCATTTATGAACTACATAGATACAAGTCCAAGCATATATTTAATAGTGGAATCTGGAATAAAGTATTGCTTTAACACCATAAAAAAACCTAAAAACTAAATAAAATAGGCATAGCTGACACAGCCTGTGTCAACCAAATCTACCTCTTGTGTTTCAGGGTGTTTTAACCTGACACACATGACTGCCAGAGTCCTGACTGCACTTCTACTTCTTTTCAGTCCTGCCAGATCTTTTGCAGAACCAATAAATCATGGCTAGAAATATTTAAACAGTGAAGCTGAAGCTCAGGAATATGGATTTAAGCTCTGCCAAAAGCCCTTCAACAGACATTTTTAGTGACTTCTTTTCTTAAACAACTGCAGAAATCAGTAAGCGACAGAAGTATGACGGTATATACACCGGATGGAAAGTACCCATCACAACAGGAAAACACCAATTAAACACTGGAAGAACAGAGGCAGTTTTCCAGACACAGAAGGAGAGCACAGTTAGTAGCTTTACATCTCACACACACACACACAAAGAGATGAAAACCTGAAGCATTTCGGTAGAAGCAGAGTTAACAGCCATTTCTTTAGAAACGAACAGCTTCTACAATGAGATGCAGATCACACTTCTGAAACACAAAGAGCCTTTGAACACACTAAAAAACTGTGACCTACATATACTGACTTTCGTGAAGCAACGTAGCAATGTGTCTACTTAACTGAATTGCGAAGTCTTAATCTCTTCATAGCATAACAGATTGTACCACTGGTTTTAACAGCAGTGCCTCCTGGTTATTTTTATTATGCGTATATCCCAAACCCGAACAGGCAGTTAAACACACACTTTTCAAACTGTATCTTCAATAAGCTGGATTTAAAGGCAAGCCCTGTTAATAATTTCTTTTTTATTAAATTCTAGCATCAACAATCAGCACTATCATTTTCTTGAATACACTCAAGTTACCTTCAGAGAAGTCCTTCATTTCATCTAAGCATCCACATTTTAGCTTTGCTGAAGGATTGGCCCCTAAAGCGTAATCAATATTGTCACTTATTTCTTCAGCCTGCGTCTCTCTCAATATTTTCAGGTCCATAAGTAAGGTAAGCCATACTTTTTTTACAGATTCTTAGAGAATTTCAGATACTGCTTTCCTCCACTGTCCAAAGAGAGGCTCTTGCGTCTCTTTCAAATGATTTTTTTCAAGTATATCACATATCTATCAAAACCATTACAAGCAGCACAAGAACGACCAATGCTTGACTGTAATAAAAACTTTCAATAGGATTTATTTTACTGAGGGAGCTCAAAGAATTGAATTATTAATAACAGATGGAGTAGTTTGGGAGCCACATTATTGTATTTTATTTATTTAGAATTAATTTCCTAGAAAATTATGGTGAGTAGATTGTCAAGAGTCTGTATTTAGAGGGTTGGGCAGGGTTTTGTTTGTTTTCTTAAAAGCAAAAAATGCTTGACGTTTTTCCATTTTCAACAAAAGCAGCAGTTTCTGTATGTACATGAATTTATAGCTGAACAGAGCCCACATGCATTTTTTGTCTTGCAGGGTTCTCTAGTTGTTTCCAGTGATCAAATTTTAAAGGAACCAAAAGAACAATCACTATGTTAACCCTAATGCTAATAAGTACCATTTTCACCTTTCTCCTAAAATATTTGCCTTCTGAATCTGCAGATGGAAAACAGCTGATTCTCAATAATTACCTATCTCTTAAGCATGATGTAGGATCATTCATTCTGATCCATTCAATTCAATGTTGGATCATTCATTCAATATGTCATTCTGATTTGCTTAGGAGAGTGATCAGTGATGTTCAAAGGGTGGGAACTCGAGCTGTCCCATACAGGAAAGAACATGAACAGCAGCAAAATAAATTAAAAAGAAACAACAAATTAAACACACAGATGAGGAAAGGAAAAGAAAATTCATGGAAATACCAAAAGCAAACCTGTTTGCTGTGAGCAATGCAAGACAGAATAGAGTTACCACTTTCACAATTCATTTTTTGTCCTTTGTACAAGTACCCAGTTGACGTCCAGAGGAGAGCCACACCAGGCTGAGAAAGACTTCCCTTCCTAAATATAATCTCAGCCCAGGTGAAATTCATCTTTCTCCATAGAGTGATCCAACTTCACAGATTTTGGGTATAAACTTCCCAAGGAGGAGGCCACGTTCCCTGCACTGTGCACACAGTTGACTGGAACAAAACAGGGAGCATCTCCCTCTGGCAACCATCAAAGACCCCTCACATTGAGTCCCAAATTACGCAGAATCACTTGAGACAGGTTGGGAAACAAACAAGAGGCCACATACACTAGTCATCTACACTAATTTATTATTTTTGAATTTTATCTACTGTACAGTCTTTATTAAGACCTTGCTTAACAAGACATGGTGCTTAATTTTTCAACAGATTTAATAATTACTTGTCCTTTAGTATGCCACACCTATCACACTTCTACCATTATTTGAGGTAGTAGGTCAATGCCTTAATTATATGAGCCTAGTTTACTTCTACAGTTGCACATATACAATTAATTACATCTTCTGTTCCTGTTTCTCAACCCTTCTCCATCTTTGCTTTTCTACTTGCTCCACTTTTAATATAATTTGGTTGTATTCAGTGTCTTTTCTGATGTTAAAAACAGAGAGAACACAATCTTCCATCATCAAGACTCTGAAATTTTTATTCCAGCCAACCTTGAATCTAAAGTTAAGCGTTATTTAATCTCTAGACGTTCCACAACCAGTGAGGCCAAAAACAAGGCATAAACATTTACCAATCTACTAATTCCATACAGTTTTAGCTTGCTAGATGAGACTGCAATATGAATGGCAACATTATATTTTACCTAAAGAGCTTTTGATATCAAACACAATCTTACACAAAGACAACTGGGGAAAGCCTGACGGCTGGAAGTTGGTAGTCCCCATCAGTCAGGACTGACACAAGAGCATCATCAAAGCAACTGCACAAACATTTGATGGCCAGAAGCAGTAGCAGGAATCAGACTAACTGATGTGCAAAATCTGTTAACTCCTGTGCAAAATCTACTAGACAAGCGTGATGGAAGGAGACAGAAGTTGAGGTTTCAGTAGACAGTCAATGACTAAAAGCATTTTCCACTTGGATTCTGTTATTAAATTGCTCATGCAGGTTTGGTAAATACTGCCTCATTTCAACCAGTTGGCATAGTTATTTATTATTCAAAGGAAAGTATAACTAGAGACAACTGTTCCAAGAAATACCCTAACAACCACGTTCAACACCAAAACCATAATATTACATGTTCCAGGAATGTTCTAATGTTAAAAGTTATATTGCAATATACTTGGAAGTGCTCAAAAGATACATTTCTACACACTAAAAATACATGATTTGGTGTTCTCATGCAACTGCTTGTGCTCAGCTCTAAGCAACTCTCTTATTTACTTTCTATTTCTGACGTGCTCGTATCCTGCACTATCAAAAACTTAACCCAAAACATTTTCATATTTTTTTAATGATCAATAAAATACCAGAAAGAGCCCAAGTAATGCAATTCCTTGTTCTGTCCTGGAAGCTAATAAAACAAAACAGAAATGAAAAAAACTGAAACAATACAAAAAGAAAGCCACTAACAAGCTCCTATTTCTGTAGTAACAGCAGAAACATTTCTTACCCACAATTATTTGGATAATAACGGCTTCTCACCCACCCCTTCCCCAGACATAAAGTAAAAATTGAATTTTATACTATATTAAAAATGTGTTATAATAGCTATGTTTAATAGATACTTATTTGAGTCAGCATTACTTAATGTCCAGTTCCTTCTATTTGCACTGTTTAATTACTTGTTGCTCCAGATTAAAATCTTAAAGAAACTGTAACAGCAACTTTTTGATTAATTACAAGGTCACATCGAACAACCAAGTTTCATGATGTAGTTACAATGTAACTAAGTAGTCTTGAGCAGTTTTACAGTTATTTCATAAATATATTAGATAACAATCCCTTCTGCTTATTTTGGAAAGCTAAAATTACATACAAAAATCCTCCTCTATCAAAAGCAGGTTTGTCTAGCTTAAATGTAAAAATATAAAAGGGCATCACAATTAGTTTTCACAGTCTCTTCATGCCTCATCAGTGGAGGGAAAGCATCCCCAAAAGGAAATTCAGAACAGAAGCCCAACTTGGGTGCTCTAAATCACCTTTTGAACACACAGCATAAGCAGTTATTTAACGCCTAAAATTAGGTGGTGTGGCAAAAAAGAAACACACTAAAATTAAATTGTCCTTCAAATTATAACTGCCAGATTAATTTGTCCAAATTTACTGCCCTTTTAACTCAAAAAGGCTAGAGAAATTTAATAAAAGAATTAAGAATCCCAGCACGAACAGAATAGAGTGTCATACAGTGATATTCAGGCTCAATTTAACAGCTATTTGCTCCAGTGTTTTCCAGTGGGTAAAGCAGGCTGGCTGAAGGACATTTTAGGTAAAACAGAGCTGAGCAGGGCTAATGGCTTAATCCCATGTATTCCAGCCAGAATCCCTTCTCTCTCTGCAAAAACGAAGAACAGCAGTCGGTCAAATATTTGCTCTTTTCCAAAAGGAATGGATGCAGAGTCTTCTGCTACTCAACACAACCTGAGGAGGTTTACTCTCAATCACAGATGGGGGGGCAGCCGCTCCCCCCTAAAGAAGGGGGGGCTGGAAGGGAAAGCAGAGACCCCTAGCTGTCTCCTGTTACTCCAATAATCCACCTCCAGGGTTATCCTACCGATTTTCCTGACTTCTTCAACCCCAGAAATACTGTAGCTCCTGTATCTTCTGAACTACAAGAAAAAATACACCAAATATTTACTGTTGCAGAACTGTAGGATTCAGTATTCCTGAAAGAGAAGGTTAGATGTTAATAAACAGCCTTCCTGAAAAATGCTGCAGTTAACCACAGACATTTGCTATTAAATTAACAAACAACTGCTATTTCCAATATTTTTGGTAAACTGATTCTCTTTAGCATGCTTTGGCATGGATTTTGGGTTTGCAGTCTTAAATATATTAAAATTATTAGCCTTTGCACATCAAAATTCATATTTAGTATTCCAAATGTTGTACGTTTTCAGTATGGGTATTAAAAAAGGGCTCTTGAAACAGTTTCACTGAGAACATTTGGGATGTGTTGCATATGAAGTGTCTTTCAACAGAAACATCTGGAAGATCCAGAAGTAGGCTGAATATAGAAAATCAGTTTTGTCAAATACGCTATCAAAGTCCAAAGGGTATTTGACATAAACAGTAGTTAGAAGGGCCTGTGTAAATCAGTGTGACTAACCGAAAATTAAACCTCTACAGAATAAGCAGTACAGGTTTTGATAGTAATTGTTTTAATAGTAATTTGATAGTTAAAAAAATAATCAGAACAATCAAGAAGAGGGAAACAAAACAAATCCCCACAGACAGAGTCAGTAAGACACAGAGATGGAGGAGGTGAGGATGGGCCCTAGAGTTGTTGCCGTGTCTCTCTGATCACTACAAAACCTGAAAGTAAAATGGAAACGTAGGAAGAAGTGGAAACGTATCTCTATGGAAGAAACAGTCGTAATGCCAAGCAAGGTATTTATTTATAAACTGGAACGTAAGCCATTGAAGCGCTTGGACAACACATCGGAAAAGAAAATAAACCTTTTAAAAAAAAAAAAAAAAAGGAATTACATGCCCTTTGAGTCAGATTTGCACCTATGAGACGAGAGTGGCATTAGAAACACATACTTGGTGTCCCACCAAATGTTCCTAAAACATTCTACCAGCACAAACACTGCCATCCCACGTGAACTGCCACTATCAGTTCAGCAAGTCCTAAGAACTGCCATGGCAAATTATAGACAGCTATTCAGCACAACTTTTCCAGGATGATCTCCACCATATTCTCCTCTGCCTCACAAGTCACTGGCTTCAGAGTCAGCATGAGCATCAAGGTGAAAAATAATTCTTTCAACAACACTGCAATTAAACACAAAACAAGTTGGAGCCTGTAGAAAGTCAAACAAACGGCTTTTCAACACCTCCGGGTTTCAATACTAACACAGCTACTATAATAAAATTAGCATACCTCAAGCAATAAAAATGAGATTCTTTATATGGTATAGAAAGTTTTATTTCATTGCAGCCTTCTGTTACTTCTGTTCCTCTCCCCTTCTTAAGGTCTAAAGAAAGGCCTAATTTACTGACCAGTTCAAACCTGGAATAAACCCCAGCTCACAGACACAGGATCCTGCTATGCCCTGAAGGACGTATTTCCTAACACGCATTTGTAGCTATTGTATCTGGGAGACAAGGAAAATGACAGCACACAAGCTGTCTTTTGTAAAGTCAGGCTAAAGGAGCATAAAGCAGGTCTTAAATTAAATGTTGCAAATGGCAGCAGCACTGTAGGAAGAGTCGCGGCTGCCCATGCACACACTGCTGAACTGAAGCCCAAACTACACAGAGGGATCTCACATCCAACCTTTCTGCTGTCCTAGAATTAAAACATAAAATTAAATTCAAAATATTTAATGCTTGTTTAAATTTTACCAATGACCAGAAATGTACATATGTTTCTCATTTAAATAATACAAAGATGCTACTTTGCTTAGATTTTTTTAAAAGGTGTATATATATATATATATAAAATACACATGTAAGACTGTAATTGACAAAGTTGTTCCTCTGTTTTCCTTCTCATTACAGAATTCACTGGAACAGCTTTTAGAAAATTAACAGTCCTCCAACTTTTGCTAGCTGCCTAGCAAAAATCTGATCAGCTTAAAGTTGTGGAAGCTGTGGATTCAGAATCCATCCCTCTGCAGCCCTGCCTCCAGAATATTCTCACCTGGACATTGCCCTGAACTTCTACAGTAAACAATGTTGTATTTGCAAAAGAAAAGTCCTGCCTAAAAGAGGTTCCAGAGCTCAGACAAACTGAACCAGCAGCCCAGAAGCCAGTCATGCAATTCAGAACTGAAGGATGCTGAGACATGACAAAGCACAACAGTTTCATTTTCTCCACACGTATCTTTCACTTCAACTTCTATTAAATATGCTTCACTCATACTGGCAGCGAGGCTTGTCAAGAACTGCATTACTGTTCAGCAATTTGACTCACCAGTACAAAAACTAGATAAAATTTGCCTAAGTGCTGCTATTTTTGCAGAGATGGAGCAAGCACGCTGCAATACAAAATTACCCAAAAACCTCCTACGTAGCAGCAACTTGCCATAACAAAATCCTCCAGAATAGGCATTACAAGTAGCTGCTTTGGAAAAATGACAGAAGAGTAGTCTGCTAGTGAGTAAAGGACCTGGGAAATCCTACTTCTAGCCTGATGCTCAGCTTTTGCAACCCTAACTCAAGGAAAATTGTTCAGCCTAGGAATTAAAAACTGAGCACTGTTTAACTTCCAGAAGCATCGTGGCTTAATCACCTGAAGAGCAACACACGCAAAAAAAAAATCCCTTGCTTTACCACTAATGGTTACACAATTTCCTTCCAAACATCTGGAAATACATTGGCATGGGCTTCTGTCATATCTGGATGCAGAATCTACTCTAAACACAGCACACCAGGTCTGCTAGAGTGAATTATGCAGCTTTCCTTTGCTCGTCCCTCTCTCCAAATAGAAACCTTGTAGCCTTCAGTCTCTACCACAGATTCATCTTCTGTGTAGCCCGATTTCAGAATTATCTTCAAGCACTAATATACCAGCAGTATATATCACAGCTCAGGCTTCGATAGAGAGATTAAGTCAACGCTGTAACCAAACTGCTTTATTCTCAATGCAGTTCAAGATGATCTTGTCATTTTTCCTGAATTGTTGTGTTCACACTTCTTTTCTACCTTCCAGCTGGAAAAGGATTCTAAGTTTTCAGTTTGAACTGGGAGAAGACAGTAAAAAAAAAAAATTAAAAAAAAAAATTGAAATTGCAGGAACCTTAATGGTTTTCAGTTTCTGAAGGATACACGTGCTGAAACTCTGACATAAGATTGATATCCTGACACAGAAAGAAACATATTTTTCATACCTAGTTAGTATTTTTCTCTCCTCTCTGGACTAAGTCTAAAACAAGATCTCTGCTTCCCAAGGTGGGAGACTTCCAACAAGCAGCTTCAGCAGTGTGTCACAATATGTCAAATTTGACAGGAAGTGTTCCTAAGACTCAAAACAAGTTATTGCAAACAAGAAATAGAGCCTGTAGAACTTAATTTCGCTAAATAGAAGGATTAGTCTTCCCTTAATCTTTCTCTACAAGAAAAAAAATTCATCATGATAAATACACAGACTGAGGAAACAAGGTTACACTTCTCACAATTTGATGGCTAGGCTTTTTATTTTAATTTTAAAATTCTCTTTAATATAATAATAATAAATCCCTTATATTTCATATCAAGGGATTTATATTTAAAAGCACTCATTAAATCACTGGGTATACTAGCAATGCAAGAACTAAAACCATCATCATGTTCAGCATGCGGGTCCACTGAGACCTAACAAGTCATCTATATATACATTTTCCTGACACCTGACTGGTGCCTGCTGCCTGGCAGACCCGCAAAAAGCCTGCACTTCAATTCCACCCTTGAAGTTCATAGCCAGCATTCAGAACCCACCAAGAATAAAGACCCACTGAAAGATAGCAATCTTCAAGTTTACAGGGAGTGGAAGACTCCTAACAAAACTACTTCAAGGCATTCTTCATCTAACCATTTACTAGTCTTCTACCTTGTCAGCAGGAACAGAAGTGATGTTCAGCACCTCTTTAAGTGAGGCAACGTAAGAATTTAGGTTTAACATTTTGATCGCTTGCTACCCGCATTTACAATACTGCTGTTATCTACACTACCTTCTCATTCAGAAGATCAGAATTCATTATCAACTGTAATGACAGCAGGATGCCCTTTTCACAGAATTGTAGGGGTTGGAAGGGACTTTCAGAGATCACCTAGTCCAACCCCCCTGCCAGAGCAGGTTCACCTAGAGCAGGTTGGACAGGAATGCTCCCAGGTGGGTTTCAAATATCTCCAGAGAAGGATTTTCCAATCTCACCCTCAGTGGGCATTCACAGCAATAACAATTATATTTTAAATGCTGACGTCCAATGAAAGGCCAGGACAAGTAGAGTTAAAAAAAATAATCAAAAACTGAATAGCATAACACTACACAAGCAAAATATCAAGAACTGGATTTATACTAATTAAAGTTTTGCTGTCGCACCAAGTTATAGCCACCTCATGCAACCAATGTTTACAAAATAACATTTTTTGATAGCCCAATGTTAGTACATCTCCAGATTCCCACAAGCGTTGCAATTGTTACTGGAAACAGGGACACAGATTTTAAATGTTTCAACTGCTGAAAGGCATCGTGTGAGCCATAGCCATAAGGATGCACTGAATTCTACCACCTGAAAAATCTTGCACACTACGACTTTTTGACATGTTATCAACTTTACCCTTTTATTCTCAAAAGTAATTTCATTCGTTCTCCTCCTTTCTCATATAAAGTCTTAATACCTTGAAAGTCAAGCTTTCAGGTTTTAAAAATTTTATAAAGGCATTAGCACCTTATTTCCAATTTGTCACATTTCAAAACATGACATCCTTCGTGTTTTTAAGCCTGTATAACAAATTCTTTTTCAGTTCCCTTGAGAATCCAGGCATGTTCCCACTCTACTGCATACCAGAGTGCCTAGCTCTCTTGACGGTTAAAAGAAGAAAAATTTTCCTATCTGGATTGCTAAATATTAGCTTTCAAAATAGCTTATACAACCGGTGTCACAGCACAACTTTCTATGCTTTGAATTGTCTACGGCTATGAAAAGAAGTGCTGGGCTCTACACCAAACTGCCGCCATCCTTGTTCCTGCTGTCTGGACTAAAACATGGAAGTTTTCTTCTCCATTCACTCCACTGACACACACCACCCACTTTACTAACCCCCTGCAGTCAGGAGCTCTGATTCACTAAGACTGCAGTCCCTTCACCAGGGAGAATTTATTCCTGTTAACACTTGCAAGATTACATAGCTGATCTCTCTCAGGGAACCACGCAGGTGTTCTGTGTAGACTAAAACTGACATAAATTCTCAAGAAAGGTAAGTGTTCAGGAAGTACTGACCAATCTCTGCAGGACTGCCTGTCCTCTGCTCAGGCAGATTAACTGTCCTTTCCTGTCTTTAACTGGCTTTCCAGCAGCTAATTACTAAAGAGTAAAATGATCTCCTGTGAGTCAATGTGCACATTTTAGCATGAAATATCTCCATCTACCAAACTCCAAATTTTATAGGTTAACATTTTTCTTTCCTTTTTTTTTTTCTTTTTAGATGTAATCTATAACTCACAATACTTTTGAAACAAATCTATGAACTCCAACAAGACAAATATGATTCACTTTTTATTGGTTTGGGGGTGAGCAAGCTGCAAATTTGTGTTTGAAAATACAAAAGAGTAAAAGGGAGGACTTGAATTTTTCTTGTGGTACTCAAGCTGAAGTACAGTACGAGAGCATGCAAATTCAGTCTGGGTTAATCTGCATCCTAAGAAGTCAAACAAGTCTGTAGAATATACTCATTATGTAGCTCTTATGTGCTTGTTATTTAGTTCTTACACTAAAAGAAAATATAAGAACACTCCTGTTCCGGCTGAATCTGACTCCGAACTCCAGCAAGGGCGTGTAACTTCTACATACTGCACCTCATCCAGTACTATCCAGCCAGAGTTCATTCTTACTATTAAAACATTTTTTTAAACATAATCAGAAATCATTCAAGGTATAACAGGCTTTTTAAAATCATCCTGTACCATTTCTAGCTGAAACACTAGAAACTTACTACACAAAACCCAGAAAGCATAAAGAGCATAGACAGACTGTCCGGCAGTTTTGTTGAACATGTGAATATTCAGTGATAAACTCTCTCTGAAACTATAAAACTCTGCTGAGAAAGTAGCAGAAAGCAGAACCTTCTAATAATGTGAAACCAAAAAGAGTAGTAATGTTTAATTTGGGTCTCAGTTAATACAGTGAATAACAAATGGTGGGGAGGAAAGCCCTAGTGAATCTGATAGTATCGGGTATCCGATGACAAACAGCTCACATCTTTAACTCTTTCTGGTTCTTCCACTCGAGCATTTAACCAGGTACTTATACCAAGCTCTTATACAAAGCTCACTATTTCTAAAAATCAGGTGCATGCTAAAATTTCTAAGACTCATGACATTTGTTCTCTACCCTCTCTAAAACAATTTTGACTTCCCAATGGACTGTATTTCAGCACAGAATCCAGTATGGTGTTATTTGTTAGAAAAAGATACTCAAAATATATCACAGATTTGATTGGCAACACATAGCATAGAAATTTCTGCGCTAGAGATCAAAGGTTCAGCTAACACAGCAACCAGAAGTGATGCCTAAGGAAAAAGAAAAAACAAAGTAACTCCATAACTATGGAGTTATCCTTCCCTGAATATCCTCTCAGCTTCTGCGGAGACTGGCTGTAACCCATAGGAGCCGTTGTCATTCTCCTTCACCCCTTCTATCCCCAACCCTCCACCCCAGAAAGAAAAGATTAATCCCATTTTACTAATACCCTTGTATCAGATAGCTCACTTGAGGCAAAACTGATGTTCTAGATTTTTAGGACAGCCTTTATCTTCACATGGGATCATGGTGAAAATACGAGACCAATGAAATACATAACTGGAAAACACTGACCACTGAATTAAAATCCTCTGCAATTGCAGGCATCATTATCCTATTTCTGTTTATAAACTCCACCTTAAAACCACGGAGTTTGCTGCCATTGCTCAGTACAGACCAGGAACAGCAGCTCTAGTGTGGTTTTGGTAGGCTGCGTTGCTAAGGAAAGACACTGAAGCACTCCCTGCTAAAACAGGTTTCTAAACTTAGGTATGCTACATCATATGTTTGAGTTACAAGGTGGAACCAAAACCCAGACCGCCTCCCAACTAAATTAACTATTATCCTCATCCTTAAATATCAGTCTTACTACTTTGACTCTATGTGTTAGCCACAAAAGATACTTTAGAGGAAAAAAAATCTTCATCAAATGACAGAAGATAACATTCAACACAAATAAAAATCCCTATCAAAATCCCACCCAGTAATATCACTTGTTTTTTAAGTAGAAATGGTATTTTCATTATCTATTGAAAATATTTAACAAGCATGTTTTCAATCCGTGCCTACAGCTTGTAATTCCAAATCATGGATCTCTTTCAACAGCCTATCTTTCAGCTAGAATATCCATCCCATGACTGAGCTTAGCACCTCTTATCCAAGAAGCTATTTTAGAAAAAGCAGAGTAAGTGCACTTAAATCACACCTGCAGAAGGAAAGGATACTAGAACTGCATCCTCTGAGGAAAACATGCAGGCTTGTGCTACTGGATTGACACATATGGCACCTGTACGGTATAGCATCCAGCAAGTTGCAAATCTCCTGCAAGACTTTCTGTCAGTCACACAGCCACCAACAGGAAAATATTTTAGGAAGGTCAGAAGCCGTAGGTTTTCGTATATAAATGCAAAGTTTGGTGGTGGTGGTTTTTTTAATTCTCAAATTAGAGAAGTGGGTAAAATCCTGGTCCAAGTGAAGTCAGCTGCCAAACTCCTATGAATTCAGTAGGCTCAGAGGAAGAATCCTTCAGCAGGTGGACACAACATATAAAATTTTGCCCTGGTATGTGGATATGGTGCCTAAGACAAATACAACATTAAAAATAGATTGACAGCCCAGTACTGAGACTTAAAATTGACACTGATTAACTCAACTTTCATTAAAAATAGTAAAAAATTGAAATAAACAGAATTTCACACATTTACAGAAGTTGCTGTTCTAGACTACACACAGAACAAGTAGGAGGACAAAGTGTGCTTGCAGTGTCTCTCTACAACTATACAATAATTTTCGCCGGAAAGTGAGTTCAATGACAAAATTCACCATTCACAGCACTGCAAGATTTATCATCATCCACAAACAGATGAACGCTGTCTGGCAGGCACCTCTGAGTTTGCAACGTAATTAAGTCCCCACTTAGCAAAATGGAAGATGAAGGCCCTCAAGTGGAATTGGTTACCAATGGGCACATAACTTTTCTCCAACACATGAATACATGTTGCAATATTTTCGTTAAAACATGCCTAGATATTTGACAGTCCTGTTTACCCTTTGACTTGTGTACACAGCAACATTTGTTCTGTCACTTGTCTATCCGTGCAAGCCTTTACAAATTAACAAAGCCAAGGGAAAAATAAAAATACTGCTCTAAGTAGGAAATCTGGAGTTTAAAACCAACATTTAACTTTTTTTGTTTGTTTGTTAAATTAGTAACCAGGTTCCAAGAAGATGACGTCTTTTAAAAGATCAGTAGTAAATACAAAAATACAAATGACTAAACAGAAATAAAAAGCCCGGTTGTCAGCTTGCAATGCTCCGCTTCATCCTACCAAAATTCCTGCAGGCCCTGGTTCCAGGAAACATCCCCTGAGATTCCAGCTTCCTGCAGACACAGACACTTTCTCTCATGTTATGACTGCAAACCATCACCGATACCGTCTTTAAAACAGTTGTCTTACAGTTCTCTGCATCAAAACATTCTCCAGCCTCTGTTAAAGAGTTTTTCCATTCTAAAAAACAGGGAAAGAAAGTTTAAACTCTAAAAAACATAAATCCTCTTTCTAGGCTAGGCTATTTTTTGAAACAATACTACAAACTAAAGAATCTGCCTTCCCCTGATGTTTGGTGAGTTTAATGTTTGGCAATGTATGTTTTAAATGATACTCCATTAATTTCTCTGCTGTTAATGCAAACTCTCCAAATATAAGCAAATAAAATAAGTGAAGAGTTCCTATAGTTTTTGAAAGAATATACTGTAGTTTTTACATAAGCAGTTACAAAACCAGCCCTTCAGCGGAAAGTAAACTGTAGAAAAACCACCATCTTGAGTACATAGCAAAGATTTTCAATAATACCATCAATTTATTTCCAGGTAGCATGCCCAATCAAGCGTGCATAGTTGCTGACCTGAACCACAAAAACTTGTTTCTATGCACACAACCATTGCTTATGCTCAGCAAGTGCGTGCATGAAGATGTTTACCCTCAACTGAAATTATATTATTGTATAAAGGCAGTTACTGCCCTTCAAACAAATAATGGGTAGCAGGTAGCTGAGTGATTAAGATTCGCTATTTTCTTACATGCAAGGGAGGAATGTCCAGTGTTAGATTGCCGAATTGTTGGGTGTTTGAAAGACAGGATGAAGAGGCAGCAAGAGTGAAGAAGAGACGGATACATTTTTCCTTATATAAATGCAGCACAGAGCTGCCACTTCTTCTCATATTACTGATTATCATCGATGTTGGAGATAACCAAAGCACTCGGGGATCTCCTGAATATTCTTTACCCTAAATTCAACCATTACAAACAGTCTATATTCTTCCCAATTTAACAGTAAAAATAGACATCATAAATCAATACTTTATAAACATACTGCCTACAATTGAATCATAACATTAAGCCCACAATAAACTCTTTAAAGAATGAGTTGCTTATAACGGACACTGAAGCTCACTACTTCTGCATTTTAATCCACACCTACTGTCCCACTCTGGACACTTGCATAGTGTATAGCTAGAACAGAGATAATCAGATCCCGGTTGCAGTTTACAACAACAGGAAGATTTTTCTTACATCTCAGCAATCCTTTTTACCTATATATGGCTTCACAGCAATTTCAAAGGTTTACATTTTAAAGATTCAAATATTGGTGAACGAACAGTGGGCAACTGCATTTGCTGAATTACTCTCTGATTTTCAAAATTTTACCTTTTACATATCCAAGAACAATTTAGTCACTCTACACCTGCTGTATCATTAATAGAAAGAAATAAGGGCCACTGGAGAATCATCTGACACCTTGAAATGTTTCTCCTATAGAGATAGAGAATAGATAGATAGAGTCCTCTGGAGATGCCTGTATTGCTCATAAAGAAAATCTTAAGTGAATTCCGACTTGTATGTCTGAATTTAGGTTCAGCACATTCCAGCTCTAAGCGGAAGCCAAACACCTTGTGCCTAGAAATAAACTGAGTATTAATTCTGTGAGTGGAAATAAATTTCTGTCAATTAAAGACAACTGCCTGAACTGCAAATAATCAAACACCCAGTTTGCTAACATGTAGCTTCAAGAAATCTTGCCCATGGTAATGCCACAGTAACTATGCCACTTTATTTGACTGCTCCTAAGCAGAACCTTCCTTAGCCTGCAGTTCTCTTGAATGTTTGTGCACATGCACAGTGTGTAATGTGTGCAGTCAAGTATCACTGTTAGCTCCTAAACTCTTAGCAGATTTTACAGCAGATGCTGCTACACAGTGCTAATAATTTCTTTTACAAGTTCTACAACAAAATATTTACTACACGTATTAATTAAAATCTAACAGCTGTGGCCCACATTATTCCTTGCTAAATTTGGCACGTAAAAAGTAGCAGTGAAGTTGTGACCTCATTACTTCAGATTCTTATTACACAGAGAAAAGGGACTTCCTGCAAAAAATTCAGCTCATCCCTTCCCACTAACCAAAGACAGATGGCAGAAAGAGAAGTCTCTGAAATGAGGTGCCCAAGTTCAATAGGATGAATCTACATTTCAGTTTGCTACAGCGAACTTCATTGAGTGCGTAATTGGCAATAGATTTTTTTTTTATGGCTTTTCCTGTTGATTGTGTTGTTTTAGGCCTGAATCCCAGCCTAGTAAAGCTAAGAGATATTTTCAGCAGTCTACAATCTGTACGCAGCTCTTAATCACATGTAATAGCTTTCTTGCAAAAGACATAACTTGAGTTTAGAAGAATGCAGTGATGACAGTTAAAATTAAGTCAGCCCCCCCCGCGAGTAAAATGGCACAGTTATTTTCAGAGATCTGCATAAATAGCAGTTAATTTGCAACTATGTCACTCCAGCTGAAAAAAGTATTTTCAAGAACTTGATAAAGGCTTTTCCATGTACAACTAGCCTCCGAGGAAAAAAGCAAGGATTTTATTTCTTTTCAGTATCAAAGGGATGTTGAAATCAAGTCCACCATTCTTCTTGCCATGTATGGTTTTGCTGCATGCGATACAATCCTGACTCTGTACAGTGTATTTGAAAAACTGTTAGGACATTAAGTAGTCAACAAGCTTAACTTTCACCTATGACACTCTTTTTTTAAGAAATAAAATAAATTGAAGACTTCTGTTTAAACTAAATAGTTGAAGATACATTTGCCTATGGAAATGTCTGCAATTGGAAGTAACTTGTAAACTATGTTGGAAAAAATAAAAACAGCCTTTGGGATATGCATTTCTGTGTCTCATACTCAGTGTTCTCTCTTACCCTCAGAAGCTCATGTAGTTACTTTTTGTTAAAATAGTGACATTTCAAATCCCAGGTCACCGACTAATCTAAGCTGCTCCAAATCAAGAGGTTTTTTCCATTTCACTTACTCAGTGGGTGATCGCAATGTAACAGCTTTACTTATACATTTTGTTCCTCACTAGAGTATCAGAGACAGGAATGTTATTTCCACGTGCCTGGCAATGCAAACAATCACAGCAGCAGAAACCAGAGCTGGAGTTCATCACTTCGATTGCTGGAAGAAGAAACTAAGACAAATGAAAACCCGCAAAACGACCGGAGTTGACAACAAGAAAAAACATTTCCCCAAGCACTGCAAGTCTCAAGCAAGAAAGCAAATGACCTTGTGAGTTCTTATAGGTTACACCTAAACTAGAAGCTTAGGTGTTGCATGGGAATCAAGAATCATAACTTTACAGTAGAGGAAATTCCGAAGTGATACGTCAGAGCTTTAAAACCCATTAATCTCAGGAACACTGATGAACTAATCTCTCTCTGGCAAATGGATACATTTCTATTGCTGCTCAATAAATTGAAGCTTAAACGATATTCTACAGTCTTTTCAGCTCATGCTCCGAGGACACAGATGTAAATCAATGTTATTACTGTCAAGGATAAATGCTTTAAAGCAACTATAAGTAAAAACTACAATCACTTCCATCCCTTTACCAGTTTCACTTCAAGCACAAATGCCTCCACTTCTTACTCTAAGAAAAGTTTAACAAAATATCTGCCAAATATTCTGCACCCCAAATACCAAGCTCACTTGAAGTGAGGATGAAAGTTTGGATGTCTTCAGCCAGAACCAACACAGACTGTCCTGGTATCCCATAGAGTTTTTCCTATTACCCATCTCCCATGTAAACGTTTGAACATCTTAAAAGAATCGTCAGTTAGGCTTTAATGGTCCTGCCTACACTTATCCCCAAACAAGAACTGCCAACTACAAATGCCTACCACTCAGGTGTAAGATCCAGAATAACGTTGTGCAAACTCTCCCCAAACCCAACAGAGGCTTAAGCACTAGCAAAAAAATAAGGCAAAAAATGAGGAAAAATGCCTAGTTTCAGGTATATACACTTGTACTTCCACTGACAGCTTTGTCAGAAGTATGGTGTTACTAGTACAATGGACTTTCTTCCTAGCTGTGCCAGAAAACCAAAAAATTCAGTATAAAGGAAGCAGGTACAGCAATAACAACATAGCTGTGTTGGAACAAATCACTTTACCCTGGATTACTGTATGATAAATTGATTATTTTTTTTTTAAGTGATTTCCAAATCAAACCTATTTTCAGGCTGTCACTATGGCTCTGTGTGTAATGGATTACTCTAAAGAACTAAAAAGTAAAAAAAAAAAAAAAAAGCCCCCCCGTTGA
>JAOXJK010000012.1:10452136-10463672 GCA_025774025.1 Xenus cinereus
AAAAAAAAAAAAAAAAAAAAAAAGCCCCACTCTTCATTGGGGTTTTTTCAGTAAATCAAAGTAACAAAGTGAACATATGTTATGTGTTATTCATAACACAGAACCAATCTAAAGTGTTATTCACTTTAGAGAATGAAAGGTAAGACACATACAGGCTGAAGTTTCTTTCCTGTAATTGCAAAACTTTCAAAACACAAAGGAACTGAAAAAAAAAATGTTGGCAAATATGTTTTCTGTTATCATACATCTATGTTAAGACCTGTAAACAACATAAGCACATATTATACGCAACTTTTTAAAAAGCTTTATATATAGCCAAATTTAGTAGAAAATTCTCATTATAAAGACTTACATGAACAAGACAGAAATAAGGAAACAGATTTTATCAAAGGAACATGGACAGTTTAGGTATATTCACATCAATAGAGTACTCATACCCAACACACTCTAAAAAGAAAAAAAACCAACCACCACCTTTTTCAAAAGCCCAAATACTTTCCCTAAAATATAAACCAAAAGAAGACTACCATGAATAAATAGATAACAAGAAATTACTGCAATTTAAACTAATATATCAATCACTACTGAATATTTTTATAGCACATACAAGTCAAATGACTGAACACTGGGTTTTTTTGTTCCCCCCATGAAACACTCTCTTATCATTTCCTGGCTGCTATTTGACATTTAACTGGCAGAGGGTGGGTGGATGGAAAAGCATTCTTTTTCTAGTTCAAGTATTTTAGGAAAAAGTCATTGAGTGAGGAACACAGCATTTCAAAATATAAATTTAATCTGCATCACAAAATTGATTACTAGACTAAGACAACTTCCTAGCCACACATATAAGAGAATTTAGCATTGTAGTTCAACAATTAACAAGATGAATCAACAGACTGGGGGACGAGGGAAGAGACTTGCCTTAACACAAATTACAATTTTCCAAAATTCTGAACCAGCAAGCTTACTGTACTAGGAAATACTAACAAATTAAGACAAGACATTTCCTTATTTGAAGTATCATACATTCGTTACATTAATAGTCTGCTTGAAACATGCACACATATCCAACTTTCTTAATAATGCTTAAATATAAAGCGAACTATGAGCTTCCTGAGCTGGTAAGTTCCATTTGAATTCCTCCCAAAGTGTTTTCCTCCCCACACCCCCCCCTTTTTTTTTTTTTTAGTATTCCATTTTAAAAATGAACACTCACAAACTTTAAGAGGACAAGTCCGGACCATAATACTGCACAACTGATTCAAATTGGAACAAATACCGTTTTATAGCTACCTTCATGCTTCAATATATCTTGTGGTCAATTTGAAAAATGAAACAGGAAGACACAGCATTTTTAGAAATTTGTCCTCTTTCTTCCCACCTTCCTTTTAAGGTAGACAGAGATGGAATACAAAACAATGGATTGTCAATAAATTTAATTTTGCATTCAATGTTACATCTTTCAAAATCTTCCCAAGGGAAACTATTTCAGCCAGTCTGGATAATTCACACGAGCCAGAATCTGACCGAAGGAATGCAAACAAAGGTTATGAAAAAAACAGTGCTAAAATCTGTACTAGACTCTCTCAATTAAAGTCTTCGTTAAAACAGATGCAAAAAGGTATGCAATTTACATCACAAATATAAGTCTCTTAGGTGTAAGTGCTTGCAATTTGAACTAATGTAAACTTGACCCATGCTGCTATATGATAAGGACAGTCAAATGACAATGTAATGGTTGTCTGTCATATGACAGTTATTTTCAGCCAAGTAAAACTAGTTTCGTATTTCTAGTAACAACTTCATGGTACCTAATTCTAGACTGCTTCAGCTGAAAACCGTTAGCCTATTTCAAATTTTCAACTCCTAAGGAGAATTTTGTAGTCGCATCAGGGTGCAGCAGACAAAACTTTGTGCAATGACTCATTATATGGCAACGTTCATCTTCCAAAAGTTATTTATATAACAGGAGTTCCATTTGAAAAAGTGTATGTTTTAGCAATTTGCTGCACAGAATTTTAATACTATTTAGCTGACAGGCTTCTGAGTGACTTAAAAAGTCTCACTACTTCTCACAAAATACCTCTCTAAAGATAGCCATCAATTTTATTTTTTTTTCTAGTGCACTTAATAGTTAAGCAAATACTGGTATTTTATGCAGAAAAAGTTTCTTACTGTTTGTAAGCCACAACTGCAGACTGAAAGCTAAATGACAGCTTAAAACAAAAACAGAAATGATAGAATAATTCAGATTGGAAGGGACCTCTGGAATACGCACTAAGAACTGAGCCAACTTTTAAGTCGGATCAAAGTACTGAGAGCTTATATGTGATGATTAAGTACATTAACAGGTCCATTGAAATGTTATAAAAAAAACTTGGATGAGCAATAAGTCCAAACTTTGCTTCCCCACAGAGACACCTCCACAGCGTTATTTGTCACTTCTTTCTAAGAAGGTCCTCTTCATGCTGGCTATTCTTCCTTTTCACTGTAAACCAGACCAGAGGCCTCCGTAACCTCCTTTTTGTAGGCGCTAGAGCTTGTGTGGTTGCACAGTAAACTGACTCAAGAACTGATCCAGCTGAACACTAAACCTGGCAAAAAGCTTAGAATTAGGCAGCCAAGTAAATTCTAATGCTGGCACAAAAGGCACTGGGAAAATGCAACTGGATGCAGAAAACCCTTTTTGTCAGGAGTGCACATTTACTTTGTTTTGAAACTGCAGAATCATTCTCTTTAACTATTAAACTCCCTGCAATAAGCGTATTTGAATGCAGAGAAAAGCCTACAAAGCCTACAAATAAAATTTAGGGATGCTGTTTATCCATATTCTCATAAATAAGGAACTGTAGGAAGAAGCTTTAAAATTCCTGCTGCTTCTCTAACTTTTAACAATATCACAGGAAGCACCGAGAGAGAAAACAAAAGGCTGCACCATTTAAACAGCAAATAAAATAAGAACTCCACCAGTCTAACAGAGATTGGTACAGAAGTTATTGGGGACGGGGATGAAATGACTGCAAGAAGGCTGAGAAGCACTTCTCTTCCTCGCCCTCTCATGCACCGTATCAATGGGATTCAAGAGAACACGCCACATCGCTCCAGACCTGAACCCTGAGATAAAGACAGAGACCCAAGAGAAACACAGGACTACGTTAAAGAACAAGGGATCAAAACAAAGTATCTTGAGTAGCTGAGGGAAATGGAACGGACTCAGCAAGGCCAGCCTACTTGTTGAACACGTGCCCCCAGAGTCGGGATTTTTGAACCTTACTTTTGTAATGCAACTTCCTTATGAAGGAAGTTTAATCTGGACTAATTTCTAGTCAATAGAGAAGAAACCTGCTATTGCTGTCAGTTACTCGATTAGCTGATGTGGCAAGTTTGTACAATCTCACTTTCCAGGCCTGACAATGATCCGTTTTGTGACTTACTCTTTGACTACTATCTAAGAAAAGCTATTTATTTAATTTACATTGAAAACATAATAAAAGGAACAACATTTGTGAAATAAAACACAGATAAGGTGGTAAGTGCCAGAAAGAAAACAGGCACTACCCAGATCCTCTCTTTCTTTTACTGTGGAATGAGAAAAACATTTAGTGAATTAGAGATGGGACTGAAGAAGAGTCCTGGGTCGGTTCATGCCATCTTGGACAACTACAAACTCTGTAAGCACATGAAGCTGGTAACTGCCTTCCACCATTTCACGCATTTAGCAAATTCTTGATTTGATTCTTCTGTCTTATTCCCCATCCAAAATTTTCTTTCTAAACTTTACGGAACTCTCTTGTCAACCGAAACAAATCTTACCCATAAATATCAAAGTGCTACATGATCCATAAGATATACAAGTGATAAAATGCCAGACCTCCCTAAACAGTTGTTTCATAATTTACTTAATTCAAACAGTCATTTAAAATGAAAACACTCTACCATCTTCTTATCAAAGAAGATTGTTCTTATTCACATTCAACTCTATGTTGAATAATGCATCTCTGTGTATTTCCCTTTATTTTCATTAAGTGTTCACAAACGCCACCCAAAGATAAGGATTTAATTTTGCCTTTGCCCCTGAACATGCAAAAGCAACTCTACTTATACATTTGAAGTTCTGCTGGCCTGTCAAGCTTGGTTTGTAAAACTTAGAAGCTGGCCTCTGCTCGGCTACAGAAAAGTTCCAAAGCTGCTGGTAGGGTGTCTGTTCTAACCTTCCTTAGGAAAAGATATCAGATTTAGTATATTTTATTCAACAACAAGGTAAAACAAAGAGCAAGGTGGCACTTCACAGGTCAAAAAACCCACTGTATCTAAACTGCCAGTGTCTCATACAAATTCTCTTATTTCTGTAATCCTTACAGAAGAATCATACTCTTTTATTGATCCCCTTGTATCTACATGCTGAAACATACCAAATCAATGGCATAGGTTAATTTATAATCATGAACTGCTGCTTTCAGTATCTGATATACTACTAAATGGCTCTGACAAACTGTTTTCAGACACTACAGAGAATATTTAAAAATTAGCATTCTTTTAAGACTTCATATTTTAAAATAAGTTTTAAAAACAGCTTCCGCAAACTCACACCTCGGATTCAGTGCAGGCATATGTTCAGCACAAAATTGTTGCAAAGCTCAAAAGAAGTGATGCTAAAGGCAATTTCAGCAACTGAAGAACCTTTTCAGTGCTACAATTGGTGATGATTTGATAAATGGGAGATAAATAATTTGATTTATACTGCAGTTTAAGTCGAAGATTTTTAACTTACCAGAAACAAAGTGCTGTCTCTTCTTTAATTTTGAAAAACAAAACAGGACACCAAAGAATTTTTTTGAATACTTAATATTTCTAGAACAGGCTTTCACTACTAAAAACTGCAATGAAAATGTTTTGACAATAACCTTGATTCATATTCCTATTTTCCAGCAGGCTCTCATGTGCCAAGAAAAAAAAAAAAAAAAAGTCTTAGAATTCATATCCAACAATACTCTGTAATGTGCCTCTTATAGAAGAGGAAGAAAAGGTCAACTGCTACTCCAGACTTTGTTTCTTTCCTTCCACAAAACCTCAGTCTTTACTGATAGGATCTTTAGGACTCCCACATTTTCAAGTGTGGCTAAAGCTGAGCCAGCCCTTATATGCAAAACTATTTAGGCATGGAAACATCACTAGCATACAAAAATGCAAATTTAAAATAAAAGAAAAAACAAAACCAAACTGATACACATCTTAACATATCTTAGTTATTCAGAGGAAGAATACATTTAAAGAACACATTAGCAGTAGTCCCAAAAGTCAGTAATAACTATTATATAATATCAATTTGTTATATGAAAAAAGAATGTAAAATACATACACATTTAGAAGGCCTGTGGCACATAAAAACAGTTCAAGGAGCGTACCAATGCTGCCAGGTTAATATTTTTCTTCAGTAGTTTGATATCATGTTCATAAACATCAGTTCATCACGTGGCTTTCTACCATAAATATTCTGGAAAAGGATCTTTACGAATGAATCACACAGTGATGCTTACCACATTACAACGTGTGAGAACGTGTTATGTGACAGACATCATCTCAGCATAGCTTTAACACATTAAACTTGAAGACTTTATTTGAGAAACAGGAAGATATAATCAATTGTCCAACATAAATGCCTTTTTTTCTCTGCTTCTCCATTCCTAAAACCATCATTCATGTGTCCTTTAACTATGGGATATTCTTAGAAAGTTACCCAGGTTACCTTCTTGACTACAAGAAGTAATACTAAACCAAATTAAACTTCTTTAAAAAATAACAAAAAAAAACCTAACCACAAAAAAAATAAAAATAAAATCACACAACCCACAATACGGGTATGTATGTATACATACACTATAAGGCACCTAGATCAGAAGACAGTTTTGCAAGAAAATAATCAGTCTGAAGAAGGACGTGGACTTCAGTTGTTAAGTACTCACAAGTTATTATTCTAATCTTACTCAAACCCCTTCACACTTTCCAGATGCAGGCTGGCAGCCGGGAGTACGTGCCCATCTGCAGAACTAACCATATCAACTGATTAGATCTAGCTTAGCATTACGTAGCCGTACATCGGAGTAATTTTTCTTATAAATCAAATGTCCGTAAATTCAATCTAACACGCTCAACTAACGTTTGGAGAAAGGATCAGAAGAATGTGTCACAATGCCTCGCAGTCTTCCTTTTCATAGTATGTTGTATAAAAACCCACCTACAATTCCTACAGCTACAGTAACAACAGCACGAGCCAAAGGTATAATTAGAAGAGGAAGATCTTTTTCTTCTATGGCAAGCAAAAACCGACATTGTATTGCAGAAGTCCACTTGTTTATCAGTTTTAATGAGTACATCCTTAACCATTAACAAGAATTATTTGGAGATTCCTGTCCTGAACTATCAATCTCAGATCCAGTTAGCAAGCTTGATTCTACATCAAGAAATCTTTACATCAAATACACATAAGTGCATGAACACCTCAACCTTCTCTGCAGATGTCACTCAGTACAGGACATGACTCTGCAGTTAAAGCTACCTAACCATTTCTCTCCCACAAACACTGGATCTGCCTTCTCAACATCAGAAAAACCCAAGTCTTTGTTGCTTTAACCATATAATTAGAGTATTTGACAAGAAACTCATCGGAAGGACTTGGGGGAGGGGGGAAGTATGTATGCATATTCCATTCTAACACATGAGACTAAATACAAATAATTTCATAGTTATAAAACACAATTTCCTTTTTCAGACGCATGTTCTAAAGCCTGCTTTTACTCAGAACGGTTCCTCATCCCTTAAACACTAGCAGTTTGTTCAACATTCATCACGACATTCAACTACAAAATATACAACTGCCATTGAAGTAAGGCTTTACTGAACATCATCACTCAACAAAACATGGGTTGATAATAATTGTATTGATTATTATATTCACTAGCTATACATCTAGTGAAAAGGGTAGATGCTGACATTATCTCTTCCCTATAGGTATAGCAGTAGTATAGCAGTTTAATGGTAATTCATAATACTGACAGTCTGCCAGAATTTCATACAGCTTCCCCAGAGAAGGAAGACCTACCAGACTTCTTTACAATAGGACGGTAAATCAGTTTAATTAAAAAGGTGACAACACCTATTTGGTTCCTTTAACCTAAATGAGAAAATAAAACCCTAAAAATTACTCCAAACTAGAGGAGAAACTCAAGTGAGTCTGTAGGACCCAAAATGCTACATCAGACTTGTAATTAATGTCTTAATATGGCATTACTTTTACTACAATAATGTACAGAATTTCAGTTTCTGTAAAAAACATGGTTAGGGATATAAAGAAAACTGTCTAAATCTGTTTTCACTATCAATTATTTAAAAACGCTAAGATTTGTTCCTATTTTGGTCCCCTGCTGATTGCTGACAGACTGCACACAGATACAGCTCCTGGTACCAGGCCAAATTTACAATTAATCTGGGGGAAAAATTTCAGCATGGCTTTTTATCTGTATGTTGACGAAAACAGAAGTCAAAGTTTCACTTTTCAAAAAAAGATATCAAACATGATATGTTGACATGTTATATGAGTCACATTAAGCAACTAAAACCCCCTGCAGTGGCAAAATTAATTAGCTTTTCTGGTTGTTCTGAGAAAAAATTTGCTATACCACCTATATTATGAAATTCCATTACTCTTTTGAAACTAGTAGGCAACGTGACACCTGGCCTTTAAAAATCAAGAATCCTGGTTTCCTACCTTCTATTCTCTAAGTAGTGATATGTAAATTGCTACTTCCCTTATATATGTTTGCATTTTAATTACATTCACGCCAGTGTAAAATACATCTGGTGTATAAAAATGTTGCTAAGAAAGGGGAAATGTCAACTTTAAAGTATTTAAACACTATTTTGATACCCAACCCTTTTGCATTGTAAATTCTGCTGCCTAGATTTAAGCGACTTGGAAAAGCACCCACTTCTGCTCCCTCCCACCCCATATGATCAGTGACATCTTCCAAACACACCGCAGAGCTGTAACTACATGTCAGCAAGTCTATGGGTAGAGATCTTACTCTTTGAAGACAGTAATTGAAGTATTTCTTAGCACATACATATTTCTTTTAAATAATTCAGTGTTGACATTTTAAATAACGTAACTTGTATTCATGTTGAAATAATTAATTTTACATTCACAGTACAGAATATTCCTATTGTATAACCACCTGCTCATGGAAGAAGTACAATCTAATTTAGGAAACTAATAATTAACATCATGAACTCTAGTGTGATAGCACAACAACATCACTTCCAAATCGTAACCGAGCATATTGCCAGCAGAAAAATCTTCTCCTGCAATAATGGCTTTCTTAAAAATATATAACTCAATGCAGTATTACTGAATACTTAACATGAATCACTAAAGCAGCAATCGATCTCAAGGTGGGGGGGGAAGACGGGGGTATCAAACCTTACATACACAGCTAAAGTTGTTTTCCTATCAAGAGCCCAGAAAGATCACAAACATCAAATAAATGTTTGGGACGTTACATAATTTTAGTTGAAAAACGGTTTATTATATCTCAGTTTCAGTCCCAGAGGAGTAAAAAAATTTCCTATATTTAAAACACAGGACTGTCCAACTCAAGTAATTTAAAGCTTATTTCCTTGACCAGAAACCAAGGGATCATACGCCACTTTGGAGTTCATATTGAGATGGATAAACTTTATACCTATTAAAGAGATATCAGGCTCCAGATACCATCTAGTAGCTCTTACGTGAAATATGATTGAAATCCATGAATCTCCAAGACAACACACATAAAGTAGAAGGAAGGAGAACAGCAGTTTTCCAAGACACATTACCAACACAGCAGAAAGACTCATATAAAGCCTAATGACTATGACAGCAGACACCGAAGACCACTTTTGATCTAAGTGGGCCTTCAGTTCTCAGAAGACTTCTGTTTTCCAGATTGCATTTCATCTGGAAGCTACATTTGGAAACATGGTATTTCCAGAATATAGCATATACGTCAGCAGAAAAGAAAGAACCAAGACCTTTAAAATTTAAGAACATGATTAAAGAGAAAAAAATTGAAAATAATAATAAAAAAAAGAAAACCACAAAAAAACCAAGAGTGATTTACAATACATCTGCCAAATGCTGTATCAGAAGGTCACACTTCTGGGGAAGCCCTGGATATTGATCAGTTGCTTTCTCATAATACCATAGGATATGCAGGCATCTGCAGCCAGCACTCATTCCTCTCTTTCATTTTTTGCCTCTGACTTCAGTCAAGAGGCCCCTTTCTAAACCTTTAGTTATTTGGACAACTCCACACGGGAATTAATTGCCATTTTATCACAGGAAACAAATTGTTACTTAAAATAAAATTTACACACAGTACTAAGCTTGAATATCTACTCCTTAGTTACCAGCAGATAGTTACTATATACAACGCTCCACAACAAATCTAGTTTCAGTTAACTCATTTTAAATGCATCAAATCAGAACACTACCATTATATGGCTGCATGGTTACAGGGGGAGGGGGGAAGGAGGGAAAACCACCAACACAGCTAAACATAAAAGCCATTCACCACATTATTCAAGATTCACATCTCAGCTTCAAGCGATAAAACCACCTCATCTCTCTTAAACACCGTCCCTGTTTTTAATCACTAGAACTTGGGTAAAAGATATGAAAAAAAAAAAAGGAGTAAAAAAGCCTCCCATTTCATGCCTACACACTATGTCTGGATGTCTTGAACTCTTCTAACTTCCTTAGTAGAGCTGGGACAGGTGCCATCAGGTATAGTGATTTGATCACATGAAAACAGCTACTTGGATACTTATCATCACAACCCTGCTCGATGCACGGTCACTAGTACCCAGCAGAGATGCGGATGGCTATTACTGAGGAGCGGATGGTCATCAGCAAAGAAATTGCATGGAAAGTCTTAGCAGATACCCTCAAGACTTCAGGTACGGAAACCAAGAGAGCCACAAGCTCTGCACAGCAGATCACCGGGGCAGAGCAGGACGCAGGGCGGCCTGGATGAGCACTGATGCCATCGGCTGGCTGGCAGCCAGATTTAAAAAAAAAAACTGTTAAACCTCCAAAGTAAAAATTACAAAGAAAAAGTATTCAACTTTAAAGCTGAGTTTCAGCTAAAAAAAAAAAAAAAAAAAAAAAACCACCCCGGTAGTTCTGAAGACTTATTAGAAAGCCTGAAACTTTCAAAGGAAAAATCCACTTCTGAATAAAACCTTTTAAAACCAACCCCGGCAATGCACAGACACGGCCACCAAAGCCCCTTTACTTCAGTCCTCATGTCGCAGCCCTGAAACCAGACAGAAGCACCACCTCATCTGTCTGTCACTCTCTAATAAGTAAAGCTTTACTGAAAACCATGAACCCGTTAAGACACCAACTTTGCCTGCCTCTAATCACAACTTTTGAAGAAAAGGTTCCTGCCCGAGTGGTGAAATCTGCGCTGTGGGGACCTCGCTCCACCCAAGACGCGGGTGTCACTGGCACCTGAAGGGAAAATAACCCTAACCCTGAGGTAAAGTTTATTTCTGCGAGGGAAACCCCGGCCGTGACGGGTTCGGCGCAGCCGGGCAGCGCCGCGGGGATGTCACCGCACGGCAGCGGCGGCCCCCGCCCGTGCTCAGGGGACCGGGTGGCCGCGGCGGGGACAGGCCACCCCGGGGGAGGGACGGTCCCTCCGCCTGCCCGCCTGGGCAACGCCGCTGGACGCCGAGCCTCGACGGGGGCTGGCAAAGCGGGACGAGTAGCCCAGGGGCGCGGGAGAAGCCGCCTCCTCGCCCCCGCTCCCCGCCGCCGGGCCGGCTCTGGCGCTCCGGCCTGCAGCCAGCCTCGTCCCCCGCAGCCCGGGGAGGAGGGTGGGCGACAGGCAGGTCCCGGGGAGGTGAGGGGCCGCTGGCGGCTCCCTGGGAAGCGCCGAAGGGTGTTGGCCACTCACCCAGGCAGGCAGATCGGCGGAGGAGACGCTGAGCCGCACCGCCTCCTCCTCGTCCTCCAGGAAGGCGAGCGCCCGGCCCAGGCGGGAGGTCTTGCCGCCGCGGTGCCGGCGGATCCAGAAGAGCCCGCACAGGGCGATGAGGACCCAGCTGAAGCTCAGTCCCAGGTAGCCCAGCACATACACGGGAAAGATCAGCACGAAGCTCCTCGCAAACTGCGACACCAAGCCCGTCACGTCCACGCTCAGCAGCGGCGGCGGCGGCGGCTCCGGCACCGACTCCCCAGCCGCCGCCTTCTCCGCGGCGGCGGGGGGATCGGCGGCGGACCCCGCGCCGGGGGACTGCTTAGCCGCGGCCCCGCTCATGCTACCGCGGCGGCGGTTCCTACTGCTGCTGCCGCTCCTCCTCCCGCTGCTCCTCCTCCTCCTCGGGCGCTGGCTGCGAGCGGGCAGGGGGGCAGGGCGGCGGCGGCGCCTCGCATCCTGCGCCCGGCCCCGCACCGACACCAACCGCCGCCCGCTTCCGGGTTCGGGGCGGCCCG
>JAOXJK010000012.1:10463797-10496816 GCA_025774025.1 Xenus cinereus
TCTGCTCGGCTCTGCCCTGCCGCCTCCCACCGCCCCGGGCGGCCGTGAGGGCAGAGAGGAGGGGGCCGCGGGAGGCCCGGCCGCCCGGGGCGGTGTAACTCCCTCTCTCAGCCTTTCCCCTCCAGGCCTGGCCTGCGAAATGCGGGCTCGCCCCTGCACGGCGGGATCCGGGCCAGAAGGAGACCGTCGCCTCGGACCCGCTCGCCCGCGCCTTCGCCTGGGGGCAGCCGGCCCAAACCGCCCGGCGGTAACGGGCACCGGCCACGGCTGCTGGGCCTCGGCCGGAGCGAGGGTAGCGCGGTGTGGAACGGGGGGCGGGAAGGACAGGCTTTAGGGACCGCGGAGGTGTCGGTGTGCGCCCTCACGGGCCGCCTGCCCCGCTCTCCTTAGCCGTGCACACCCGTTACACCCCTCAGTAACAACCTTCGTGTTTGTTCTTTGTTGAAGGATGTTATTTAAGGGCCGGCTGATGTGAGGAAGGAGAGGCCGGTCACTCCGCTCCGTAGCGACAGCAGGTGTGTCCCGAAGCTTTGCTGGCACGTCCTCAGGTAACGCTGGTTCTGCCGCCCTGTCAGTGCAGAGCAGCACCCAGGGGGGCACCCACCATCCCGGGGGATTACACGAGCCCCGAAGGGTGGAACCAAACTGATTTTTTTACAAGCTTGTGTCCTGTATCCCTTTATCACAGTCACACCTGGTTCCCACATCATACCTCCCACCGTTCCTTTATCTTTTCAATAGTTTTAATGTAACCTTCCTGTTGCGTATGGGGCAGCTGTTGCTTGTCCTTAGCTGTGTTGCTAATCAGTTTGCTGGTACACAGTTGCTGATTAAACTCAGCATTTACCAGAAGGCTTTTTTCTTTGGGCTTTAAATAGCCAACCATTCACTTAATGGGAATGAGGGTCCTTGCTCCTTTCTTCAGATGCCAGTTTTCACAAAATTTGTAGAACTTTGAGACTACTGTTTGCAGGTAGGACCAAGAGAACAAATTTAGCCAATAAGCCAAAAAGTTGTGGAAGCACATACAAACAGTTAAATAGGAAAGCTGCACAAGCTTCATTTCCTTAAGAAGTGAAAGGAACTTCATCTCAATTATGCAGAGAAATGGACAGTCAGAAAGGCAGTGGTGCAAAAGGAGAAGTTGTTTGCCCAAGTGCTGCATAACAGAATTGGAAAAATAATCCATATCTTGACAACTGAATGTGCTGTTCTCTTGTATCATCTTTCCAAATTCCTTCCGTGCCTGCAATCGGACATGATGGACCACTCCAAGCAAATCACATTCTGGCCATAGACTCATGCTGCTCTTTACTCCCTCTTTACCACTGGCACCATGTGTGTTCTCTTTCTGTTTAGGTGAGTCAGGATGAAAATTGAGAACAACCAAATGATAGAAAAAGGAGTAACAAAATCAACAATTTACAACTGTATGGTAATCCAGGCTTTGAAATTACTATTTACTTGCTTTGGGTCTTTACTTCTAGAGAATTCAAAACACCTACAGGCTGTAACAGCGAGGGGACAGAAGGGCAGCGTAAGACCCTACAAAATCTTGTTACCTTAAACTGGGGGTATCGAGTATGACTGTGATCCCTTTGGATACCAATAATATCAAACTACAGTAAATGTGGGTGATTTGTTGCATTTATTTTATGCCTCTTCTACTTGGTGTGCTTATATAGGCTTTCTTGGGAACTCCTCACTCCTGAGTTTCAGTAACACCTAGTACAAATGGCCATGTTGGGTGTTGACTCCCTCCATTATAACCAATACTATTAATATTTTCTCATTTTTTCGTGCCCTTTGTTCTCAGTCTTGGATTCCATTGCTCCATTTTACTTCCCTATCTGGCTTCACAGTATCTGAAGCAGAATGCAACTGTACCACAAACCAAAATGAAAATTCAAAACGAGGAAAAAAAAAAATGATTGAATTAACATAACGTTTGCCAACTAACACTTTACCATATGCTGCATCCTATTCTGCTCTCCTTTATGTCTCACTGTGTATTCTGCAAATAAGCTGGATATAGAATTAGTAGAGAAGTACCCTGTACGGTCAGTATTAATACACTGGAGAAGCACATCAATAAAAAAAAAATCTTGTAGTAGCATTTAGGATGGCAAACATAATTGTATGCCCGACAGCCTAGCATTGATCCTGTGCAGAGTAATTAATTAGTTGATACAGAGGTTTGATTAATCAGAACTAAATGTGCGTGATACTGTGCCAATCAAACAGGAAAACAGAAGGAAGATCTGTAGCATTAATTTAATAGCATTTATCTGTAACATCAATAGAAAGTTCTGATAAAGAGGTTATTGCTGACTTCTTAGAAATTCTGTAGATAAGTGACTTGGCCTCACGCAGTATTTTGATACGGAACTGGGTGGTATGAAATTAGCATACCTATTATTATAATAAGGAAAAGAGACTTGTTAAAATCAAAATATAAACTCTCCTGCTAGGGGATAAGTTAGAGTCAGTTACTCTATTATAAAGTTTTTCATAAAATGTTCTGGATAAACACAAGTTATTTGTTTATTCTAATCTTTTTGGTGCTGATAAATTGTTTAATAATTTGCTCGAGAATCTTGGCATTGTCAATTCACGTATTTCCTGATCCTATTTTTTAACAGTTATAATATCAGTTTTCAATGCATCAGGAACTCTTGAACAAGATACTCACTTATAGCACAGAGATTACTCTGGCTTTTCCTGAAGTATCCTATAGTGAACTGTAGCAGCTACAGAGCTGGTTATATTTATCTCATTTAGATAACATTTGTGTTTGTTCTTCCTTTTTATTGGATTCCTTTTTTTGCTTTTCAAACTTGACTTTGCATCACATCAGTTTGCCATGATGCTTTTTTTTCCTGTAAGTACTGGCACTATTCTTCAGAATAACTTCCCAAAAGATCTTATTTATACATCTAGGTTTTGGGGGATGAGAAAAATTGGCAAAATTCAGTTTATACAGTGAAAAAGAAAATCTAAGTTTCCCTGAATTCTTTGGATTTAACACACACAAAAAACATGTTTTGGAAGCAATTTTAAGTGTTTCTTCTTGACCATTTTCAGTAACAGTTAACCTTCCTGAAGAATTATATACCTTATTGTACCCAACAGCATTACTGTAGTCTGATACTTCTCTTTACAGGTTTTTAACTATTGAATATAACTTTTTATTGAATAGAAATCTGAAAACATTTACTCAGGAGTTTTTTTCCTAAAAATTTTGGAATTGTTAATGGAAACATAGTTTACATGAAGTTTCATCCTAGTAAATTCTCATGATGCAGTACTCACTACTTCTGTGTTTGATTTTATCCAGCTGTCTCAACCTGCTTCAGATTATCTAGTATATAGCACAAATATCTCCTGCCTACTTCAAATTATCTAATATAGCTATCTAATATAGCACTAAGTGCTATATATAGCACTATATCTATATAGCGCTATATTAGATAGCACTAAGAAGAGTCAGAAGACTCTGCCATACCTGTTCAGTAAACAGAGCTTCTGTTGTTCGGCACGAAACTGTACGTGTCTGATCCCTGGTATCACCCAATCTGGCTTCAGTTTCACTGAATGCATAAATTGTACTCTCATTGTAAGATCCTGAAATATTTATTGTTCCTGAAAAGAGAAATACTTTTCACTAAAATGTGTTTCTTAATAAGTTTTCACAATAATCTCCTTTTTTTTTTTTTTTACCCTAATGGGATTCTTACAAGTTAAAAGTTCAAAACTAAAGGCACAAAGTTTACTTCAGAGATTGTCATTTTTGCTGTTTCTAGTTATGAACCCAGAGGACTAACATAAGCAGTTTGAACACTGCAAGAGGTGATTTATGCACCTCTGTTGATAGTAATATTTGAGGTTTTTTCTCATCAACCAGAAATTGGTTGAAAAAAGGGAAAAAACATAGCCACAGAGCCTAGATCCTAGATCCCAAGTCTCTTCCTTCATACAGAAAAGCACGTTATTTTCTTTTTTTTGTTTGTTTTTATAATAATAAAAGATTCATCATTTTTAAGCATGGTGGAGGTCTGCCATGTTGCCCCTAATTTTTTGGTGTAGTGCTGTGGTGCGTCATTCCATACAGAGGTGAAGAAAAATGCAATATTGCTTCCCAGGATTAGAGGAACAACCAAAGAGATAAAATAGCTAATTACTACAGAATGTAAAAAGCTGAGTTATTTTATATTCCTGTCTTTCAGGATAACAGTGCAGGTGAAGAAGATATGTGTACCAAGCCAGGCAAGAGAAAAGGATGTAGAAGCTAAAATTGTATTAAAATTCCTGGGGCTAACAAAAGCCTTGTTTACAACACTTTTATGAGAAAAGCCAGGGCATCCTTTTATGCTCTCGAGTAGTACAGCCAACACGTGCCATTTTATTGCCTGTATTCACACAATTCTAACACCCATTTTTATAAAAACAGTAAAACTACTGATGTATTCATTTTTTCCACTACATTGGTGAGAAACTGTAGCTTAAATAGATAGTGGAAACACTTAAACGTGCACAAATTTTAGTTGTGTTCTTCCAAAGGGATTATTCCAGCTTGTATTCTCTTGCAGCAGTTAAACTTCAGCTTGATCTCTGGCTTTAAGGTTTGAAAAGTTCTTTCCAAACCCTCTAGTGGTGCCTTGCCACATCTGTAATTTTTCTCTTGCCATAAAGCTGCTTTACTAGTATACTCTAATAGGGGTAAGAAAAAGCTATTGGCAGCCAAAACGGAGTTGTTTTGGGTTTTTTTGGTTTGGTTTTTTTTTGGTAACAAATACATATGCATATTCTAAGAGCAGATGGTAGGACTACAGCTTGAAAAAAGGCTTTTTCTTCTGTCCAGTCTCTGGTAACACTGTCACAGTTGCTAGTTTTAGTTCTATGTATTTGCCATATTGTTTTTTAAAACAAAATGCAGTTATGAGTACTTGGAGGTAGATTTTGTCCTTCAGCTTCTATATGTAGGACAGCATTTCTGTAGGGTATCCTTTGTTAAGCAGATGCCTAGTTCCATGTGTTTATAACAGTCACCACTTGGCTAAAGAGCTCTTTGAGTTAACCCAAGGTGGCTTGTAGGTGCATTTTTATTTGTTCAGGGAAGAAGATGCTTATAGATTATTATTGCTCTGCCAAAGACAGCTAAATAATGCGTAAGAATAATAGTTTAGTATCCATAGATGCTTATATTTAGTGGATGTAATTTAGCCCTTAAAGGTCATACTTACAGTCAATGGTGGTTTGTTGGTGTTGGTTTTGGTTTTGTTTTTTTTTTTAAATAAAATATTGAGGGTTTTAGTTTTTTTCCCTCCTTCCTAATTGCTTGCTTAATTTGCCTTTGCATTTCTGCTACATGATAAAGGAAAATATTTCATAGTCCAGACAGTGAGGCAATTTTTACAGCATTTTTAATTTACTTTGGAAACATGAATAGGAGGCAACTGTATGAAGCTCTTGTATGTATTTGTCAACTGACCTATGTAAGGCCAAGTATAAAGACTTAAATTTTATCTCTTTGAAGTCAGTGCGACTGACTTACTGTTGAACTACAGGAATGTTCCCTGAATGCAAAAATGCCTCTTCCTTTGTTTGTATTTTTTTCTCAGTAGTCAGTTTTCTACAAACATTGAGTATTAGCAGTAAGTCACGTATTAACTCTTTTTTTTTTTTTTTTACTCCTAAAAAGAAAAAATAGGCGACAAAGTTAAAAGTGCCCAGAGGAATTTTCACCCGGTCTTTTAAATTACACAACATGTTAACAGGTTGTAAATATTTGCTATGAAAATAGCACACGCCTTTCCCGCAGGCCATCATCGTTTATGTGGATTGTTTCACGTGTTGGGTAAGCGGCCACTCGCTCTTCGCTAAAGAAAACAGCTCTAGTATTTGTTATTGTGGGAATATTACCATTTTTATTTCTACAGGTGTTCTTCATACCTGCCTCTACCTAATGTCTGAGTAACGGCAGATTAAATTAAGCATATCACCCTTCCCATAACATTTATTTTTCCACAGTAATCGTGCATGACTTTTAATAAAAGAGAATCAGCTTCGATTAGGAGTGGTTTCATGGTACCCTTAACCTACAAAAGCCCCGTAGTGAACAGAAGAGCAACAATGCTCTGCAGGCCGCCCCGGTGAGCATCCCGTCCCGCCTCACGGGATGGGGCTGGGAGAGGCCGAGCCCACCCTGGGACGCCCCCGCCCCCTGAGCGAACCCAGCTGGGCACCGGCCCCAGGAGGAAAACCTTCCCGCAGCCATGCCGGCAGCCCACACCGCTGCTCCTCCCTAGAAAAGGGCTGGAGGTGGCCAGTCGCTTGCCCGCAGCCACCCACGCCATGACAGGCCGCTTCGCCCCCCTCACCGCTGGGCGGCCTCTCCCTTTCCCACAATCCCCTGCGGCAGCAGCATCCACCCGTCCTGGCGGCGGATCCCGGCGTTCATCCATCGCTCGGCCGATCGGCTGCTTCCCCCTCGCCGCCGGTTGCTAGGCAGGCCCGCACGCAGCTGCCGCCGTTTCCTGCCCGCTCGGGGGCGGCCGGCGGCGGGACGCGGCGCCCACCCTCCCTCTCCTTCCCCGCCATGGAGGGTGACAAGGTGAGGGGCCGCTGGGGAGCCGTCGGGGAGCCGGGCGAGCCTCTTGGGCACCGTGCAAGGGGCCGTCCTGCCTCGCCTCTCCCCTTTCCCCCGCACCAGGAGGGCGGCCCTGAGGGGGCCGGTGGGGCACGGCCGCCCGGCTCGTTCTTCTGCTCAGCCTCCCCCTGGCTTGTTCTTCTGGTCGGCCTCCCCCTGCTCCCGGCTCTCTGTGCCTTGGGTGCCTTGGTTCCTTGGCGCCTGCCAAAGCCATCGCCTCTCCCGGCCGCGTCTCGCTGCCGCCGCTCGTATCCCCGGGCTTGGAATAAGCTGGGGAATCTGAGGGGCCAAGGGCAGGGAACAGCTCTAGTGTTTCTTCTGCTGGTCCTGAGAACCCCCACGGCACTCCTGGGACAACTCGTTTCCTTGCTGTGTCAGCACCCAGCATCACCCAGGTAGCGGTAGTAAGGCAGTCCTTATTCCTCTAGCAGAAGGATGAGGCTGTATCAGCCACCGGCCTTTCTGCAGAAGAGAATGGGTAGTTCATGAAAATATGCAAAGCTGTTTGTGTTTCAGAATGTAGACAAAGTATATTTAATAACTGATACTGCTGTAACTGCTAATTGTTGAGTTTTAGTTTTTTAGGAACCCATGTATCTTTTGCGTGATGGTGTTCAATTA
The DNA here is from genome assembly GCA_025774025.1 of Xenus cinereus. Taxonomy (NCBI): domain Eukaryota; kingdom Metazoa; phylum Chordata; class Aves; order Charadriiformes; family Scolopacidae; genus Xenus; species Xenus cinereus. Next base: position 10,471,068 of record JAOXJK010000012.1, read on the forward strand.
TGAAAAGTTCGTAGAGCTCCAAAATAAAGGAAGCAAAACCACATGGACATGCTGACATCAGTAATTGTGTTATCCATTCACTTGAAAAAGAAGTATCAAATCACTTTTATTACTGTTGTGCATCTGTGTTTTACAGCTAATTAACTTATGCTGAATAGAAAATGCAGTTGGAAATAGAGTGGCAGGGCAGGGTATGTGAAGTAGTATGTTGGGACCGCTCTAAAACCTTCCATTTAGATATCATTTCAGTAACTTTGGTACCTCAATAACCTCCTTACTAAAAAGAGGTGAGTTAGTGAATTGTGATGGAAAGTTAAACTTGGATCAAAAATTTTTCAGATGTGTTGGTGTAAGACTGCCAGAGACCCAGAGGCAGCCGTACAAACAACCACGCTGCATGAGAGCCTCCTTTTGCTGTTTCTGTTCTGTCAAACCAAGTTTCTCACTTGTGCTTTTTACTTACTCGAGGGCTCTAAAATAGGCAACTCATTGGAAATAAATATAAATATTTATATGTAAAAAGTAAAGTATATTTCTCTGGCTGAAAGACTGTACGTGATTTTCTGTTTAAATGAGATCTTTGCTTAGTTAAAAACTTAATATTTTAAGTTCTGAAAACTTTCAGTCTTTCTAGGTTGTGAGTGAAGAAATCCCTCTTGATGTCCGAAGAGTTTATTTAAAGTAGCAAGGACTCTTGTTATGCTAACTTCATAAGACAACATATTTACTGTTTAGTTTAAAGGACAGATTCTTGGATGTTAAAAATTTTCATAACACTTTTTGAGTTCAGTAAACCTGTGCATTTTATGTCAGCTGATGAGCTCCCCGTGCTCTCAGGTGGATGAATCAAGTTAAACCCCCGTTAAACCCCAGTGTGGTTTAAATAACTAATCTTAATCTGGATTTCAGTTAGTATATAAGGACCTCTAAATTAGCAGACAGGTGAGAAACTTCAATAAATCCATTTAAATTTTGGTTTAAGCATTTCTTTTTGTGTGTACAGTGATTCTTCTCCTTACAGAGGGATGGTGGTCTGAAAGGTATTAAATTTCTTTAAGCTTTGTAAAAGATCTCTCTTTTTCTATTTGTTTTGTTTGTTAGTTTGCTGCAAAAGCAGAGAATTAAGTGGAAAATCACTGTATATAAAAGTAACAGATTCTAGTCGTGGTGGGGACATGAAAACTGCAGACCCTTATCTGATGCTCTATCTTATATTGGCTATTGGTTATGCTGGTTTTAGACTATTAGCATTATTTGCCGATATGTATCTAAATATTTTCTAAAACAAAAATGTAATCATATATATTAGGGATTTTAAATAGGTCAATGTTTGAGACCATAATAGAGCACTCTGTTCTCTTCCCATCCATATCCTTCCTTCCAGCTTAATCTCACACAAGTTCTCTTGAGTCTCATAGGCTTTGTTAAAAAATTCACTCAAGAAAATGATTGATTTCTCATCTGACTTTTTGCACGAGTAAATATTTGTACTTTCTCACCTTTTTTAAGGATCAGAAGAAAATAAAACTTTAAGGGCAGTTTCATTTAGTTACAAAGGCTGCTTTCTTCATAATTCTGATCAACTTCATCTAAAGTTTACCAGCCCACTACAATCTTCTGTCAAATCTAAGTTTGAAATGAAAAGATTTTTTTTTTTATGTAGAATAATTAAAATATACTACTAAAATGCTGCTTCCATATAATAAAGTAGCAAAATATGGGCACCATATGTTTATTTCCTTCCACCAGTGCAGTTCATCATTCAAATATTTATCAGTGATTTATTTTGTTAACCTTTACTTACTTTTACCAAGTCTAAATTAGAGAATACTTGTAGTCTGGTCGTGTCATTTTGAATACAGTCCTCATCCTGGTTAAAAATATTCAATAGGTTAGTGATCTCAAGCAATATGATTTTTTTTTAATTTATCCAAGTAGTTAAGGGCAGTAACTCTGCAAATGAGGGTAGAAGAAATACAACCTAACGAGGGAGCAGTCTAGTGAAACAGTGTCCATTTGTACTCCATTTGAAAATGATTATTTTCATGATCCTTATATGTTTTTCTTCAGTGCTACATACCAATTTTTCATATGGCAGTCAACTTACACATGTAGTCTGAACCATTCTAAAATATTAAGTGACAGTTGATTGAAAAATAGTGCCATCCTTTTTTGAGATATGTGCAATGACTCAACCACAAGCTTCCTTGGTTCACTTGAAATGCACAGTAATCTAACTATTTTTAACTTCTATTTTTTAAAAGTCTAAGAAAAATGGGTGGGTATGTCAGGTCACTGCTGATGAGAGAAAAAAAAAAAAGGATTACATTTGTCATGGTGTTTTTAGATTCATTACTTGTCCATGTTATTTATCCCTTAAAATGTCTTCAAGTATGTACAGAGGATCTTTGGGAAAGATGGAACCAGGTCCTCTGAGGTGTACAGTGAGAGGACAGAAGGCAGTGGCCCTAACTATCAGCAAGGAAAATTATCACTCAGTATAAGAAAACATTTTCAAATGAGAGTGGTCAAACCTGAAAACCAGGTTGCCCAGACAAACTTCAGCTTCAGGGATATTTAAACCTCACCTGGATAAATCCCTGACCAGGTCTTATTTTGAGGTAAGATTTAATAGAGCAGGAGGTTGAACCTAATGATGTTGATACGTTGATTACTTTCCAAAAGTGGCCTGACCATGTGTAACCGTTTGGTCTGTAACACAGCTGGATGGCTATCATTAGAAGGCCAATTTTGAGTCTTGATGAAAGGCCACACTGTCATCCACCATAGGCAGTGACCTCAGAACTGGTTACCATGCATCTACAGAGCTGGATAACCCAGTAGTGAGCTTCAGGCTGCTTCCAGGTCCAGTCAGATCAGGCAAACTAAGTATACATATTAAGGCTACATCAAATTAATGTTTACATAACAAAATGCAGTGGTACTTGCTATGTATAGCTTGATCCTTTCCTTTGAAAACTATTCTTTAAGTGATTTACTTCTCGCTGCAACTTGATTGCTCAGTCTTTTGCTGTCTTTTCTATTCTAGAGAAGAACCAGAGAGGATACTTGGAAATCAGAAGAACTTTGGAAACATCTCAGGGTAATTTTGTTTTATTTCTATTATTTTTGATGTTACTTTACAGCAAGGGAATTTATTAACAGTCTAAACGCAGAGGCTTGACTGCTTATTCTACTAGCCAACCCACCTTGTGGACCTGTAGTAGCTCTTTAAGGCTTTTTTGGTACACCAGACACTTCTACATCATTGAATACAGACCATACGGATCTTTAATTTGTAGCTGTTACATTTCTTGCTACAACTGACTGTTCTGGACTCTATCTCATCCAAGTGTGTCCAGAGGCTGGCCCACTCAACTATTTCTAGCTACACAAGTCATATAAGATTACTCTACAGAATTCTTAATTAGGTAAACGGAATAAATACCGTTGTTGTGGTAATCACACAGCACACAATGGGGTCTGATTTGCTTGCCACCCAAATCCAAGTTACTGCCCTGCTTAATATATACTTATTAAGTTTCCTACATGTATATTATGTATTGCATTTGTTATCGTAACCTATCATGTTTGTCATGCACTTTTTAACTGGTTAATTACTTTATTCACTGGTCAAATAGGCCTTCAGGCTCCAGTCAGTAACACCACTGATACTCATATTAGTTTTGCGCTATACTTTTAAAAAGCAGTTTTCCCATATGTATCTTTTCGTCTGTATCTTGTCCAGATTTTCATTAGTCCTTTGATAAACTAAAGCACCCTACTGTGCATCTATTACTCTATTACCTAGCTTTCTATTACCTGGCTCCCCATTACTTCAGTGCCAGTGCTACAGTATAAGTACTTTGTATTTTTTAGACATTCAGTAACATTTCCACCACTTCCACGTGGGCTAAAAAAATCTGAGTTGAAATGCTTTAATTCCAACAGAAGTGGTGCGGTTGGACTTTCTTTTCTGTGAAACAGATGGATAAAGTTTAATTCACTTTGCTCATTGACTATAATCAAAGCAAGTTCTGTTTGTTCTGCACTGAGTAAATAGCTGAAATCGTGGGTATAGTCAAATCAGTGGGAGTTGTGCTACTTGCTTCAGGAAGGTTCAAATATAATCTCTTATGACTTTAGAAAAATACAAGAATAGATGCATCTTCAAGGGATGTAGGCCAAAAACTTCCTTTATATGCTGTTTTCTGTTCCAGTAAAAGCTAATCTTCTATTCTAAAGGCAGCTGCAGGTTGCCCAGTTATCTATCATTATTTTTTGTCTGTGACGTGTTTTACAAGATGGCACAGTTTCTATCTACATGAGCTAACAGCTTTAAGATGCTTAGTTAATTTTTCAACCAGCTCTAAACAGAATGCACAGTTCCACAGTTCTTTTTTTTTACCAAGTTCTTTTCAAATACATTGAAAATGCAGCTTATTATTTATTTTCTTTATTAGTTCTTTTTACAATAAATACAGACATTACATTAGCGATTTTACAAAGTGAACGTAGAAATATATCAGCATTTTAATACAGTTAATACATTTAAATTAATGGTTAGCAATCCGCTTTTTTTCTTACATGAATATACTATATCTAAGCAGATCACTGAATTATAATAATAGAATTTTAATACTTTTTTTTATTTATTTCAGGCATCACAGCCAGATAGTCAAAATGAAGACCAAAAGCATAGAGAGAAGAAACTGCAGAAAGAGAAGTCTGTTTATGACACAGACACTCATAAACATGAACGCAAAGACAGAGGGAAGAGCAAGGAAAGAACAAGAGAGAGAGAGAGATTTAGATCTGGTGAAAGAGACAGGGATAAAATGAGAGAGAGAGAAAGGGGAAAAGAGCACCAGAGAGAAGGAGACCGAGAGAGATACAAAAATAAGCTTCGAGAGTCAAGTATGGAGAAGGACAGTTACCGTGTACCAAAAGATAAAGACAAGGAGAGCAATAGGGAACAGGATAGAAAGCATAAAAGACATGAGATAAAGCAAATAGATACACCAAATAATCTGAAATCATTTGAAGGAAGAGATAAAGAACATCACAGAAGAAGAGAAAGCAGGCATCATTTGGGTAAGTTGCTTTGGGTTGCTCTTGTGCTTTGAAATATTTGATATTTAGATAGAAATACTCTGAAACCAAGCCTCATCTGTACAGAGAGGACAAAGGCAGGCAGGTGTGAGTACCTACTGAAATGTGTATCTTTAGGGAGTCTTCTTGTAACCTAGTTTTATTTCGGTGCTTCCAAAAAGGTTGGTGATCATTTCCATTCCTCTGAGGAGAGGGTGAATGTCACTGGTTTTTCTGGGCACTTGACCCAAAGAGAATAAGTACCTTCCTGCCTAGACATTCTCTATTGAGTGATCCATTTGAATCCCCAAGTTGCAGGCTGTTTGCAGGTTAGTAGTGTGTGTCATTACTCTTACCGTTACACAAGACTATTGAGAACAGAGGGATTCATTAGGAAAGAAAAAGGAGTAACCAGCTTTGGAGAGAAAATTTCAACAGAATACTAATTTATTTTTAGAAAGCTGTCATATTTTAGAGAACCCACATCACTGAAATACTATTTTCTATACTCTAGAGTTAATTATGTAGAGACTTTAATAAAATTTTTTCATTAATTTATACATATATTTTCTAGAGGAGGAGAAAACAAGAAGCAAAGAGCGAGAAAGAAGACATACAGAAAAGAAGGTAAAGGAAGGGAAAGGAATGAAGTGTTTCATAATGGAATTAGATAAAATCGTAGAATAATGAAGAAACAGGATCAGAATCCAGTTCCTAAAAAATCTAAGAGATGCATAGATAGTAAGGTCCTCACAGTTGTACAAAACACAAAACAACAAAGTATATCCTAGCCATTCTATTTTAAGGACATACTTCATTCTTTTTTAAAAGTAAAATAAAATTTGCATAGCAAGCATTGCTTTATTTTGTACAGCTACATCAAAATTTTCTATCATCTGTTTCTGCTTTTATTACAAAAAATTGGGTAAATATACATTCTATTCTATGTTAGACCACATAGTAAACAGAGAATTAATTTTTTGTGTGAAGAATACATAATCCAAAGAATTTTCTGTAGCAAAATATGCAATGTCCTGGGAGAAGTATCAGAATCTCAACTGATTTCATAATTTGAAACTTTACATCATAAGAGATTTTTTTAAAAAAAAAAACAGCTGGAAGATCCACATGACAGAAAGCAATTAGGTACTTACAAATCCGCCATTAGTCAAAATTGGGTAGATTTGTGGTGAAGACAGAACAGTCTTGGAGAGCTTTCTAACTCTTTAATGTTATTTTTCTCTTTTCAGGATAATGATACTAAAAAGAGCATTGACAAATTTTTAACCTACAGAGTTGAAGAAGGTGAACGTGTACACAAGTTACAAAAAGATCAAGAGCTGGATAAAGAGAGAGAGAGAAGACACAGAGAAAAAAAAGAATATTCTGTTGGGCTAGGAAAAGAGAGGCTCTCAAAAGAGAGAAGTCATAAAGGTTACAAAAAGGAAGAGGAAGAAAAACATAAATCAAAGAGATCTAGAGAGGGATCTTCCCATGGAGACAGAGAAAAGCAACCAGCAGAAGCTACTGAGAGAGGAAAAAATAGAGAAAAGGAAAGAAAGAAGCACGATCTAAGGGTTAGTTTTGTTAAGAGTTTAAAACATTACCTTATAGTTAACATTAATTGTTGATATGTCATAATTGATAAGGTGAATAATAAAAATACTAGGTTTGTAAATCAACATTTTCTGAAATTTGAGGCTAAAGTGGTAGATTCTAATACTACATCTGCATTTAAGGAGCCTAAGCTGGAGCTTAATTTCTTCCATGAAATTTAAACTAGAATCTTATCTATCTGTTAGAAACATCTTTTATTCATAAAATTCTTTATTGCTATGACTTTTGATATTTTTACTAACACTTTGAAGTGTACATGAGATTAGGCTAGAGACCCATTAAAATATATTGGTTGGGTTTATAGAAAAAAAATATTATTTTAATAAAAGCTATTTTGTGTGTTGCATGTAAAGGGAGCATGGTTATCTAACTCACAAGTAGACACGTGTGTATAGATCCCTTATATTTATGGGTGTTTGCCTCTACTTCTGAAGCCATAGAATATCTTTTGTGTTTCTAATACAGAACATGTCAAAGCTTTGACATTTTTTACTGTTTTTTATAATACAAGTAGTCATTCTACAATAAGGAGTCAAGAAATACATAGTAATTTGTCACTCCTAAAATCAGGTAATTGTTATGGAACACAGAACCATTCAGATGGTCTAGGGTAGTTTTTGCTGCTGCCTGGAGTGTGAAGATCTACAAGCTTCTCAAAGAAAAGTTCAGAAATATGCTTTCTAGTGAAAATGCTAGGCATCTTCAGTGTAGGGGCCCACCAGAAGTGATTCCTGTACCTGACTTTCTGCAGCAGAATTCAAAAGTCTATAAGGAGCTTGCTCAAGGTTTGACTTCCTTGGAAATTTACTCAAGTAGCTGTTACAGCATATACGTGCTGATGCTGATGTTTCTGTCTCAGTTATGAGAATGCCTATTGAATACATTTCCAAACTTAGGCAAACCTTTACAATGCAGAATTTAGGAGTCAAATCCCTCTACTTGGGATTAAAGTACCTGAGACTGCTCTTTGTCCCTGGGTTCAACTGGTACAAATTGTTACAGTCCATACTGTTAAAATCTTATTCTTTGAAACAGGCTGGCCACAGCCTACTGAGATCAGCCCTTAGTCCTTGTCAGTTTTCCAAACATTCCTAGGGGTTATTTAGGTATGTGCTCGGGGTTCACATTCTAAGCAGTATACACTGAGCCCAGAGTACCTTTAGCCATTGTTACTAACACAGTAATGTGAAGGTATCCTATCAAAAAGCCAGAATTTACTCTGGTAAAGCATTATAAGGTTCTGTTAAGCAAAGGAATAGACTCAAGATTCCTTCTTGTTTCCTTTCTGAAATGCATTTCAGAAGGGGATGTAGCCAAACTTCACTCCTGTCAGAACTTCTTACTCATAAAAAAATAGTATGTGTCATTGAAATAATTCATTAGAAACCTTTCTTACTGTTTAATATTACTAATACATATTCGTCTATTGCTATCCCAGCATTTCTGACATGAATATTGTGACTTCTTTTACAGAACAGGGAATACCAAAAAGAGGAGAGGATTCAAGAAGATACGAGCCATCAACGTGCAAGGTAAATTCAGAGATTTAAAATAAGTATGTACTGTATGGCATCTACTAAAATTCAGTCACCACCAGAACAATAAGCATGAGTTGATCTCAGTTATCTAGGATGAATATAATTTTTTTCATAGGCCCTTTGTACAATACTATAGCAATTAAAAAAACCAAAAATCGATGTTTTGCCTTTAAGAGGATTCATATAAAAATGTATTTATTTGTATTCCTTTTTTGGTGGTGTTTTTTTTTTTCTGCCCCAGGATACCAAGTTATATTCTACAGTCCTTGAAAACTACATGTATATTAATTTGGGCACTTAATTTGAGAGACAGAAATGCTGTATTGTACCACCTGGAAATTCACTATGCAGTCAAGTGGACACATGGAAGGTTCATGATGAACTACATAGGACTCTCTTACAGCATTTATTTTGATTTGAATATCTCAGTTCCTACTCTGAATGCTATTTAAAACATTAGATATATACAGCAAGTTTACGATTGTATGAAATGGAAAGGTCCACATCATCCTCAGTAGGATCAGTAAAATTTCAGGATGACATTTCTAAGTTTTAATATTAGCAAATACAAAATCTTACGGAAGTTCTCTTTGTAGTCTAGTTCTCTTTGCATTCTTTAATGCTTCAGCCATGTGAAATTCCTATACAACTTTCTGAAGTATAACTCTTTGGATATGTTGTCAGTCACAATTCACGTTCTTAAACCCTAGTTTAGCTTCCTAGATAAATCGAAGACTGGCACTGGTGGCTTCTGGGGACACTGACAGAGATAGTGAAGTCACTACCACTGTTGGCTACTTATAACTACCATTTCTTAAGTATGGGACAGATCACTTTAGTCATAGTGAATTTGTCATTGTGGAAGTGTATTCCTGTACAAAATAAAAAAAGATAAATATTTCAGAATGCTTCCTGGCAGCAGCACTCAGCTGTGTCAAGCAGTGCCAAATATACTGGTTATATTTTGAAGCTGTTGCTGATGGGGTGGTGTGGGGAAGTAATTGCTTGCGCATAGCTGGGAAGATGGAGTTAACCATTTCTGAATGGCAAGGAAGGCAATATGGTTTATTGGGATGTCCCAAAACCCTGGTTCGGCCTCAAACACTGTCGACGTTGAATCATTCTGACTTTTTATGAGAGGATAAAGCCAAATTTTTATTTATATCATTGCCTTTTCTTATGTTTGTCAGTCCCAACAGCAGTATATGGGAATACTCTCTTACATAAGAAGTCAGAACATTCTCTTCTTCAAGTCTGATACTTCAGTTACAAAATAATCAAATAGGTTGTTAAGGAGCAGAGCTGGTTGTTGATTTTCTCCTGCTCTCTGACCCTGATTGTATTGTCCTCATAAATAAAATCCCTGAATTAAAGACCAAGTTTGAATGTCAGTGTATGACTTATAGCCTTAGAGCACGTTACACCAACCTGATCTTGATCTCCTGTTTGCTGCGGACATTAATACAACTAATAGGTTTTTTCCTCCTTACTTTTTCTTCCATTTTGATGCAATTATAGGCGTTAAATTTGGACAAGGTTTTTGCGGGTTCTAGCTGATTAATCACTTGGCTGTTTCATTATCATTTCATATCATATATCGAGATCTGTGAAAGTATTTGTAGAAATGTTTCAGTTTGTTGGAAATTTCCAGCTGTTTTTTCCTTTTTAGGAAAAAAGACCTATTTTTTCTAAAACAGACAAACAAACAAAAACAGAAAAGAGAAACAAAAAAACCCTGGTGTTTTCTTCTGAGTTAACCAATAAAAGTGATGTTCTTTTTTTCAATAGGACTGTAAGTGATAAAGGAAAACTCATTGAAAAAGAGGAAAGAGGCACAAGACAAGAGGTAAAACTATTTGGTTTTGGAACACAGAATGTTGCGTTTTTCTTGGGATTAATGACAATTACAATATGTAATTCAATACAATGCCATTCTAAGATAAGGTTAGATTTATGTATATTGGTCTTCAGGTATCTCCTAACCTCTCCTTCTGGATACAGCATTAGAAAATTGATTTATTCTGTATAAATTTGCTAAGCGTTGAAGGTAGCCATCTATTCAACTGTATCTCAATATCTTCTATGCTTGAAAAAATGATTGTCAGTAATGTGAAGAGTTTAGATGTGTAATACAAATCATCTACAAATCATATACACATGCCTAAAGTCTATTATTTCTTTCTATAAACAGCTGACATAGGCAAATAATGTGTAGTATAAATGAAGTAAAAAGCAGCTACCAATGTAATTCATTTATGTTTCTTAAAACAGTTGTCATAATGAAGAGGAAAATATTTTTATATGTTTAAGTGGACCAGTGTGGGCAGAACCAAGTTTTCAGCAAGTCTGAAGTGCAAGCTGTAAAGACTTGGGTTTATTTGGACCGGTCTGTGCAGATACAGCCTAACTTTGCCATAAAATGTTTTTTAATATTTTGTCGTATTTTCAGCTGTTCGTAACCATCCCCCAAAATCTAAAGTCCTTTTTGGAATATTGTAGGATTATGGTCCTAATCTAGGGAAAAGTAGTAGTACCTAAGGAAGACATCCTTTCCCATAGTCTTATGTTATGGGCAGCCATATATCTTTCAGCTGTATGTCTTTCAAAACCGTACTAACTTCTATTAAAACCTGGCTGTTTTCATGCCAGAAATACTTTTATTTCAAGGACGTTCTAAGGCCCCTGTTACTCTTTTCTTCTAGTTTCCAATACGTTTCCATTATTCTTGCTTTAGTACTAGCATTTAGCTCAAGTACTTTTTTTAGGGTTTTCTTCCACTAGTGAGCTTATAGAAAGCATGTTTATTTCTTCTCTGACTTAGTTTTGCTGACCTATGCAAGCCAAATTCATCATTCCTCTCATCATTTTAGCAGCTGTCTCTTTGTTTCAATTCGCATTAATTTTTCTTGAATTTTCATCAGTGCCTTGTGTAATACTGTACATGACATACATACTTATCTGTTCCTAAAAGAAGCAGCTTTCTGATACATTCTTAGATTTAATCTGCACAGCTCTTACCACTGTGGCCCACAGTCATCCTGGATCAACTAATACGTTCAAACTGTTCTCTTCCTCTATTGTTTCCAACAGCTGAGGATCCAGGTAGCATCTGGCACTGATGCTAATCTTTAGGGCTCGTATTCAGCTCACCTTTAGGTGTGAATTGTCTGTGGTGAGGACCTAAATTTCCTTATATTTCCTTTGTAGTTTGTGAAGAGAAATAGACAGTTCAGTCCTTTTATATTTGGTCTCTTTTTCCATTATCTTCTCTGCCTTCATTGGCAATAGGAGGCAACCTAGGAGGGTGAGATCCCTACTTAAGACCTGACTCAACACAGATAATTAAATCAAATTCCATGGATTTGCACTTTATGCTTTTGAGTTTCTTCATGTATTTGTTACTCCAAATGCCACAGTCATCCAGGTATTCCAGCACGACTTCCTAATCCGGCTTTGTATTGACAATATATTCTTCATCTATTGTTTAAAGTAGGAACGTAGCTGTGATAGGATGATTCTGATTTCCCATGAGAATGTAGGAGGTTCTCATGAGGATGGTAAGATTTTGACAGCTACTGACAGGTGGACATTTTTAGTGTGTGAAAACTACATGTGTTGCAATGTTATAAACATCTGTGTGTTATTAATAAAAATGACAGCTCTATAGGCATATTCAGAGATGATTATAGTAAGGTATAAAGACTATAACCATTTTTATGGGTGTCTTATTCCGTGTGTCTTTGACTATATGGAATAAGGATTTTAAAAAAATTCTGTATGAATTAGTTACTGCTGGGTATCTGCAACCTTGCAGGCAGAACGAACTGAGGAAATTTTGGCCATTTTTGGCCAGTTTTGCCTGGATGGGCAACCTGACTGATGTAACTTCTTCTTGATCCAAAGATTGATCTGAGAAATGACAAAAAGCCACAACCAGAAAGAGTGAAGTACTGTAGTCCTAGAACTAGGAGTCTGATGACTCTGAAAAGTAAGGTATCCATAGAAGCTGTTTACTGCTGTATAATGTCCTTAATACTTTTCCAAGTACTACATTATGTGAAAACTACGTGGCTCAATCTCTTCAAGAGTCGTGAAAGGATCAAAAGTTTGCCTGACTTGGCATTTGACAACCAGCTGCTATCCTTTGGTTGTAAATATGGAAGCAGGTAATAGGTGTGCGGTTATGCTTTTATTTCTATTTTGAAATCTTGTTGAAATCCCTTAAACATGGATAATTTAGTATACTATTATTGAAGGAAAAGGTTGACTAAAGGTTGGATAGATCAGTGTGTGTTGTTTTAAGCTTTATGTTTGTTTGGGGTACACATTGGGGTAATTAAATAGCATTATTTTTATCGAGTTCAATAAGCTAGAGAAAGGCAATTTCTTTGAAGTTGTTTCAGGGCTACCATAAATCTTATCACATGTAAATACGTTAGAGGATTCAATGTTAACAAAATTATATATGCATAAAAATATCTTATTTTTCCTGTTGTATCCATGTGACTGTTTTCCTGGTTCCAGTGTCTGCACTATTTTGTTAACAGATTGAGTGCCCCACTATAACGTAGGTATGCAGATAGTTTTGTGTAATCCTCAAAAAGTAGAAGTCTTATTTTGTTGTTACACCATAATAAGAGCTACTGTATGCTACTGAAATTATAGGCAACATAGCAGTTTTTATGTCTCTCAGCAAAAATGCTGGTGGGGAAAGAGTTGGTCTTCCCAAAATAGGGTTGAGTTCTGTTTTGTCTTCCTGTATTATTATTTTAAGTAAGTAATTATCACTTGTTAATATACTTTTATGTATATTTCTAAACTGAATTTGTTGTATGTTTGCTTGAAAATGTAGAAATACTTGAGAAGAACATTCATCTATACTTATGCTAAGATTTGGCAGATAAAGACTTAATTTTTGTGCAAGATTATTTACCAGTTTTGTTTATTTTTCTCATTTAGGAAATGAAAGATACATACATCTATAATTCAGACATGGGAGTTGATAACTTTTCAGCAAATTATGAAGATGATTTTGAAGTAAGTAAAAGCATAGAGTTGTCCTTTTGAAATAATTCTCATGTATCAGAACTACAGGATGTTACATGGTTTTTTCGTATTCTTTTTTGGTGACAGTGACCTTAACTTGGCTAATGGTTAATGAGTAACTAAAATGTTACGTAGAAACTCTCTGATGGTTTTCATCAAGGGTTTGGAACCAACTTTTGCTTTTCACAAGATGCTCTTTCAATTGAATTTCTTTGAATTTCAATTACTGAAATTATTTTTTTTTTTGTGAAAATGCTGAACTTTTTAAATAATGGGAGCAAATAATTTCAGGAAGAAAAAAACGCCTCATTGTTTTTGATTGCAAAAAATATCGTAGAAAAAAAGTATTGACACACATCAGTCCCTTCACTAATTTATTTAATCGAACTCTATTACTTTTAGCTCTCTTTTGTTTACTTTAAAGTTATTGAACAGAAGAGTGTGTTGAATGTGCTTTCATTGGTAGCTGAACCAGCTACATCTTTGTTCAGTGAAACTAGAATTCATCTTCACTTACATTAGGAGTGTTGTCCGTGGTTGAGTTGTTCACTATAGTTGCCCTTTGCCACTCAATGCAGAGAAGGGAACACATTTAAGACTTGTCATTTGTGTTAGGTGATTATTTTAGCAGGAGATGAATTGTCTTACTTAAGATAATTATTAAAGTATGAGCCTTGTGCATGGACTTGCAAACAGTAATTTTGAGCCTGCCATTGAAGGTCAGCTTGTATTAAAACCATCAAATAAACAACTATACATCTGTGAAGCATTTATGCCACTGAATCTGTCATTTTCTATATTTAAAGAACACATAATTCACCTAAACATATAGTTCCTACTTTAGGATATTTTTTTTTAAAAAAAAAGGAATCTATTTTGGGCACTGAAGAACACCACTAAAGGAATTTTTCTTCTCTTGATTAAAATTACCACACAATCAAGACATGCCATTTTCTTTCTATCAAACAGTTATTTTAAAATGCCTTTCAGTCAGAGGATTTATAGCCATCTGTAAGAGAATTTCATTTTTATTTTGACAGCATTTTATAGTTTCTTAAAAAAGATCTTGAAAAATACATCTATAATCCATGTTTATTAGTTACTGAAAGTCCTCTTACTTTTAAAGGATTATGAAGATGATTTTGAAGATGATGAAGACAAAAGAGGTGAAGAAAGAGATGCAGAAGAAAACCTTAGGGAGATTCCGTTTTCCAGAACATCAGAAATTGAAGAAATTCAAAGAGCAATTAGTGCAGAAAATGATAGAATTTGTACTTCACTGCCAAAGAAAATTGAAAATGTAAAAAAGGAGCCAATCATGGGTATGTGACTAGATACCAGTCATTTTTTTATTAAATGTATGAGTAACACATACAACTTCGGAGTAAACAGGCCACTTTTTCTAAAAGTCTGCCTAGAGGCAGAAATCTGGTCCTTTGGATGACTCACTTAGGTTTGTGGGTAAGTACTGTAACTTGCACATTGCTAAAGAATGATTCAGAGCCATTACTAATCATTTAAAATGTGAAGTATAAAAATTTACAGACTGACATTTAATATGTCTTATTTTGGGTAAGAGAAGGATATGAGAGTCTGGATTTTGAAAACTGGAGGAGTTCTAGAACAGTCTGGGGCTTCCGGTGATATTAAATTGCCTTTTTCTTTTAAGCAAAGTTGAAGCCACTGCTCTGGGTGGGAAGGCGAGAGAAATACAGATATTAGTTAAATATATAGTCTTATATCACTTTAAAATGCTTTTTTTTTTTTTTCTGAAATGTGAATGTGGAATTATTCTCTTGTATTCAGTTGATCTGATACCTGTGAGTGCCACATCTACTTAATTAACTAGCTACAGCTGTGATTCCCCTTTGCACTCTCCACTTACGTGAATGTCAGTATAGAATCACTGTGTAAAAGAATCTTAAGCGGCTTTTTACTCTAGTTCGTGCAAAGTTTGTGCAATCCCAGAAGAATAGCATAGAATAATTTCTGTAAGTCTTTACAGTATCAATAGATTTTTGGTTAGTAGTCATTGCAGGTTAGAACCAGTATACTGTAGTACGAATATCTTCTTGCAGAAGATATATGCAATTATTATTATTTTTCTAATAAAAAATATTGAATCAATAAAATAATTCCATTAATGTTATAGATCTAACGAACAGGATGGAATTCTAATATAGAATCATATTTTTAAATTCTGAGTTGTAGCACTTACTACTTTATTGTAAATTACGCAGCACTCTTTTTTGATAAAATTTTGATCTTGTTTGGTTAAAATGGTTGTTGATCATTCTGGTAATGATTTTTAGAAGGTTAAAAACATTTTACAAGTATTATCTAAAAAGGCAGCCTTCCTCTGAGGAAGTGAAACACCATTGGTCCTGACTGAAAGTCAGATATTAAGGTCAATTAGCTACCACCTAGCCAGGAAAGGCAGTAAAATCAACATGACATCGGATGTTGTAGTTGTTCCATAAACAATTGTGGCTTTTAAAGCAACAAGTTTCAGTGTTTTGCTTACTCTTCCAAGGGCACCAGTTAAGCTTGAGTTGATGAGTTTCTCAACTAACTGTAGTGATGAATTCTTATTTAGAGGTGTAGCATGCACGTGGTGCAGTCTGCGTGAGTTTGATCTGATTTTAAATTGGTCATAGAGCATTTTACTGTACACAGGGGAACAAAGGACCTGCTAGTGGCAGGAGAAAGAAAGAGGCACTTTCTTCTAAAATAAAAATTACAATGGCCAATCACTTTGAATTGCTTGATAAAGGACCATAATAAGGGAAAAATGCTGGCCCTTTACTGAAGTTAAGCATCTTATTGTACTGCTAACTGTGCTAGAGCACTTTGTGTAATGTGCAAACTAGTAACATTTAGTAGCTGTGTTGTAATAAATCTGTTGCTTTTCAGATTTACTGCATTACATTTTAATGCACTGTAAAGTGTGAATTATAACACTAATAATGTTTTATAATATCCCAGAAAAACAATACCCTTCTGTCAGAAACTCTTTTTGTGGAATATTCATGGATTTTCAAATGGCAAACCAACGACAAAGTAGCCGAAGTATGGCCAGTAAGCAGAAGTAAGTGTGTTTTAAATCATCGACCCAAAATGGCACCACACTATGTGAGATGTATGTTTTTTTAATTATATTTGAAATATGTGAATTTTATAATCTTGAGAATTTTAGAGTCAAATATTATTTTGTAAGCTCACAGTGTTTAGTTCTTAAGTAAATATAATTTACAGGCTTTGCTACATGCCATTTTATAACAGAAAGTGAACTATGTATCAATTTATGTGTATCATTTTATTACAAAATGAGTTGTCAGGATTGTCATTACTTTGTATTATTCTTCAGTCACTTAACTGGATATTGACTTACAGTACTAAAGAGCAAGCCTTTTAGCTGCTCTCAGGGCTTTGCAGAACTGTAATTTCTGGAAATAATCAAGACTTTATATGGTACACACTGTTGCCAAAATAGCATGTTCCCATTCAGGGATAACACCAGTTGGTGTAAAAACATGTTATTACCGATCTAAAATTGATCTAGATTTAAGACATCTAAGACAGCTCTGTATTAAAGAAAAAAATTAATGCCTGTTTCTTGTGGAACTTGGCAGAAGCTCCAGATTTAACTGAAGCAATGTATATATCTCCAATTTTTGTTACATCAATTGGACGCATAAACCAAAGATATTACATTTTATTGATAATACTAGATTCCTCTGCTTCTTGGCTGTGTCAGTGGCTAACCCTCACATAAGGGAGATTTTACCATCTACGCTGTCTAATTCACCTTCCCTAAATTTATATGCCCCAATTTTACACGAGTTCATTGTCTAGGCTTCCTCCCTAGACAGTGGAGACAGATTAGGAAATTCAGGAAGGCATCTCTCTGAAGATTTGTCTTCTGAAATATTTGTCAGCCTCTACTAATTATGTGCTGTGACTGATTATGACTATGTATATAATTTTGTGTACATGCCAACAATGTATATAGCTTAGTGAAGATAATGTGCATTTTCATGGAAAGATAAAGGGTTTGTGGAATTTAATGCTGTGATAATGCATTGCTGCCAGTGAATAGACTGGAAGCATCCCATAAATGACCTGTGGCACTTTGGAGGTGTAAGTATTAATAAGAGGCTTATTAGTTTATTTTAAGGATTGGTCTACATGTATCATTAAGATTTGTAACTAGGAAGCAACTTTCATATGTTTGAATTAGATGCCAGCAATCTGTGCCCACAGTATTTGTGAAGAGGTGGTGTATTAGGAAATAGAAGTAAAAATAAAATGTGGGTAAGAAAATGCAATAGATATCATTAAGTGGCAAAAATGAGATGTGAAAATTGTCCTTATGCGTAGAGAAAAATCCAGCCTAAAATACCACAGAACAAATTCCAGCTCATGTTGCTCCAGTCTTTTCCCTTTTCAAAGACTGTATTACTGAGAAGAAACTGCAACTAGAATATGCATCCGTAAGACTACTTAGATATGGAATTGCTACAGACCCATAATTGTATCTGGGTTGTATTTATATTAAGTATGTTAAAAAATCCTGAAAGTGCAAGAGAGAGAAAGGGAGACAACAAAAATTTTCTCATTGTCAAGGAATCTCTACAGTAGCAAGAGCATGGAATTAACTTGTAAACATACATTTGTATGTAATTCAAGCAGTTAGCTCTTAAAATATCTTAATGTTTTTATGACACTGAAGTAGACAGATGGTTGTGTGAATTGTGACAAAGATTGGCTGTCTTTTCATTATCCACACATCCATACAAATGCTACGAGTGGTAGGAATCTTTTTGTACTTGGTGATAACAAGTAATATCACATAAATGTTTTAATATCAAGTAAATGCTTTTTACTTGTCGGAGTAAGATACAATATGTGAAGGCAGACTTGTTTTCATATTAAGAATCAAAATATAGTTTTATTTGTGAGCAAAGATGAAAAAATTAAGAATTGAGGTAGGCAGAAAGTAAAAGGATTGGCAGTTGAGTTATTTTTTATCATTCCAGCAGGGGAATTTAGGAAGATGGAAAGATTTGGTATTTCATAAGACAAAGAGATTCAGGTATCTCAAATAATGTACAATTTGCTAATCTTATTAAAAACAAAAGCAAAAAAATACATAGTCTACCTCAATCTCGAGTGCTCCTTTTCATACTATTTAGATCAATTTTAGTCCAGTAACTGACGGATTTTGTTGGCCTGCTTTTTGGGGAAGAGGTCAGTATTCATGTTAAGTATCAACAATAAATTCATTTAATGTATATATTTAAAATATATTTTAGGATTGCTGCTATTGTTATTCTATTGTTACTTGTTTCCCTAATGATATAGAGATACAAGTTCAGGCAATCTATTACCAGTGGAGGTCTTTTGAAATACATTTGCATAAGTCTAACAAAACCAGGACATTATAGATGATCTTTATAAATTATGTACACATATAGGTGATGTAAGTTAATAAAACGAATTTAGGAGACTTAGCCACCATTCTAACTATGGGAAGAAAAAGATATTCTTCTGTTACCTCACAGAACAGCTTTTGAATACTGAGGCAAGATGATCATGCTAGGCTTTGACAGTTTGGGTTTAATAAACCACATAAGTTTGCTATCTGCAATCAATATTACATTTTCAAATATAATAATTATCTCAGCATAACATTAAATGAGAATTCATAAAAATACTATATGTACTTCTGTAAATTAATCTGTCAATTATTTTTGGTACAGCTTCAATTTGCATAGATCAATGGATTGTTAGATCTCTGGTATTGTAGAAAAACAGGTTGTTTTTCTTTTGGAATAACAAATATTTTGTCTTAAACATTTTTGTGTTTCTCCATTCTAAAGAAAACGGAGTTCGGAACTTCTCCCACTAATTGATCTGGACTTCTCAGTTAGTTTTTCCTTACTGGATTTGCCTCCTGTAAATGAGTATGACATGTATATCAGGAATTTTGGTAAAATGAACACTAAGCAGGTGGGTAACAAATCTGTATTAATATTTAAATCCTGAAGGTGCTGATTCTTGTTCTGGAAATGAATTTTCCTTACAAAAGATTTTCCTTATTTTTTCCTTACTAAAGCTAACAGGACTGTAAAGTGATAAATGATTAATTTTCATCTCTAAACCTCAATTGCCATAAAGCAATGATATCAAAACTTTTGGCCAGACAGGCCATTTATTTTCTGTATTGGAAGAGGACTCTCTTGTTCTTTCCCCATCTTCTAAAGGACTTTCTGTATGTCAGTGTCTCACTGTCCCAAGCATGCTGGTTTAGTGTTTATGCATCATGTAAGATGTTTTGTATTTTTGCAGTAAGTCTGGCACTCTTGTGTGAGATGTGGTAAAATATGCATACACAAAACAGTGACACTGTTGGTATGCTTAGGTCTGAATTTACAAACAAAGAACTTGAGCACATCAGTTTTAAATGTTTAATGACTGTTTAAGTCCTGTTCAGTTATGTGCTGTCGTTCTTAGCTGCATCACCCATATATTGATCACTTCATTTTTCTATTTTAGGCATATGTTCAGTGTAACGAGGACAATCTTGAGAGAGACATACAGACTGAGGACGTTGAGACATTGGAGAAATGGACACAGCATCCAGGAGAAAGTGCCCTTGTATCTGGAGGTGAGGAACACTTTAATCTTACTCATTTATAGATGGATGCATGTAAGCTTTCTCTTTTGTACCCATTAATTATCAGATTTTGTAATGTGGCAGGAGGCATTGGTAACAAACTGCTATAGGCACTCTGAATCCCCTTGGGGGGGGGTGGAGAATAAGTGGCAGAAATAGTTTCTTCCTTCTGGATTGCTGTTCCTGTTGGCAGAAGATATGATTCCCCATCAAATCTTGTTCTTCAATACTGTTACTTCTGCTGAAGAGAAGCTGATTCCTGCCACTCTCCTCTTGCTTCAAAATCACATTTTTTTTAATGGTTTTCTTAACTGATCCTCTTTTGAAACTTCAAATTTGGGTTTGGTTTTCGTTTTTCCTTAGGTCCCACAAACAGCCAGGATATCTCAGTGAATGGAGCTCTAACACCTAAAATTGATTCACAAAGATTAGCAAATTTCCTCCAGTCTGCTTGTCAGGTACACTTATGTACTTTATATACCTTATGAGTTGTGTGCATAAGTATACAGTATGATAGATCATTTACAGTACTTGTTCTGACTAATTTAAATAAATTACTTAAATAATACTCATTATCAGTGAGATTCATCTCTCTGCAAGGGAATGGAACCAGAGCTGTGTACATTCTTTGTCTCTAAAGCTGTATTTGCAAAGATATGAAATTAACAAGAGAGTTGATAAAGGTGTATTAAATTAACTCACATACTTTAGAAAGTTACAAATAGCAAAGCTGAAAGATAAGACGACCCTTTTATTTCTATAAATGTAATTATGTTTGAAAGGTGATTGCTGTTTTGCTAGAGGAAGATCAAGTTGCAACACAACCCAGGTGGAAACTAAGATCTCGACAAACCAGTCTGTCTATTAGTGATAGCTGTTTCCAGTTAAATACTAACCAGCCATTCCTCCATGGTAAGGGAACTTTATTCTACACCTTTTAGTATACAGTGTGAACTCTTCTTCCTTATGCAAAATGCTCTTTGTCATGACTGAAGTGCAAATAGCATATATATACTCAGATATATAGACGATGTAAAGCCCACTTTTCTTTTAATCGCACTAATCTTGTTGTAACTCTGTGCAGATTATTTTCACACAGGGAACATAAGAGCATCATAGCTGCTGTGAAATGAGAAATATAGCTAGCGATTAGCATGCTAGAGGGGTGCCTTGGCTATAAGTTCTTGTCCCTGCTGTTGGAGGGCCATCCCGAGGGGTGTAATTTCATTTATGCTCTTTATGCTGACAGTAGGGCCAAAGTTGCTAATAAAGCAAGGTTATTGAACAGGGAGAATATAGCCTGGTATTTTTGAACTGCAGTTATATCTCCCCCATATAAACAATAGATGTTGAAATGGAAAAAAAAAAAAAAAGAAAAAGAAAGCATCTGTTAAAGCATCTATTATAATAAAACCATACGTATTCTAACACGAACACGAGATGAACAGAAAAAGCCTGTCTTGTGCTGTTTCCTGTTTGAGACTTAGCTCAATTTTCAGTTTATATGCTGATGTCAGATCAGATTGGCTTACTTATGCCCAGAATAATTATTCTATTAACTTCCTGGCTCTCTTCTTTTTTGCTTTCTACTTCTAATTTTTTTGATTCCTTCTCTACTCCCTCCTTTTTTCTTGTATAGCATCAAAACCAACCCACTGCAAATAGAAATATTCTTCATAATTAACGTCTTAGCTCCTTTGGTTGTTGCTATAGCAGCTAAATATGCTTTTTCATCTGCAGTGAGTTTACTTTTTTATTTATTGTTTTTCTTTCTTGATTTTTTTAATGGTTTAGGCCGAAAAATATCCTGCCTATATGTCTCTCAAGTTCAGAGGCAGACACTACTTTCTGTTCATGGATTACCTGAAAAGGCAGGTGATGGTTTACTGAACAGAAAGAGCATCATATGTGTTTGGAACATCTGGCAGCCCTCCAGTCCTCAGAAAGTTTTAATATGTGACTCAGAGGTATGTTTTAATAACATTGTTCATTTTCCCTTTGAATAAAAGGCTTAATTATGTGGGTTTTGTACTCGTCTTGCTGCAATATATGTCATCTTGTGAGAAACACATTTTAAGATAGTGAGCGCTATTCTCATTCTATTTTGTGCTCCAGTGCTAGAATATAGTGATGGTCATAGTGGCTTTTTGGTTTTTCGTTTTTTAATTTTGAACCCATTTCACTGTTGAAGAGTGAATGGAAGTAAACCAGCTGGTTCAGATGCTGTCAGAACTTCTCTCTACCCATCACTATCACACAATTGAATCACCCCTTTAGCTTTGTGGCAGGAGATGCAGATTATACAACAATTGTCTTGAAAATGGAAGTTTACTGAAAGTCTTGTATCCTACTTCCCTTTTAAATAAATTGTTCTTTTGCCACAAACACCTGTAATCTGTCTTTTCTGGATTTGCATGCCTAGGAAGAACAAACATATTTCAGGCTTATCATTAGCATTGGCCTTTATGATAATATCAACAGTGCATATTTTTACTGTTTAACAGGTGATATGTTGCTGCTTAAGTCCCAATAAAACAACATTAGTTTTTGCTGGAACAATAGATGGTTCGTTGTTGGTGTGGGATCTTCGAGAAGACTCAAGAATGCACCCTCATATGATGATCAGTGAAGCTGACTGGACGTTTAGAGTTCCAACATTTTCCACTGGTTAGTGTCTATGCATTCTGATTAGTCATTTTGTAGGCAGTGAAACAGTTCCACTACTGATTCTTCTAAGTACACTCTTTCTCAGTAGCCTAGTTTAGCCAGTATATTTAGGCTAGCATAAATTGCCAACAGCTGTAAAGAAATGTAAGCTGGCTCAATATGCATCAAGCAGTGAGAATAGAGAGGTGGACCAGATGTAGAACCTAATGCGCGTTGTAATATTAAAATCGACTACTTGCATACTACCTCATCTGAAATTTTTAGCTTAGTCAATTTTCATCATGTTATCTCCCTTAACTTAATCTACATTTCTTTTTTGTCTACATCTAAACACACATATGAAGATGTATTTTTTAAAAAGCAGAGTAATTAAAGAATGTAAAACATAACTTTTCAATCATCATTTAAAAGTCACAATTTGTACAAATTGTCACCCAAATCTTGATGTTTCTATAAGATTGTATGGAAGATCCAAGTGTATAAATGCATAACCTCTGTTAGACTCAGTGCAGTGCTACTCTGTGGAATCTAGCGAGCTGTTCATCTCATCCTAATGTAGATATCTGCATATGGTTTGCTGGATTCATTGTATTGATTAGATTTAGGTCACTTATAGATATTACAAAGCTGTAGATACCATGTAGATATGGTAATATAGATACCATTTTAAGTGTCTTAATCTTTGGTCTGAATCTCACCCTTATGCATTTCTAAAATTCCACTTATATAACTTTATTACATCTGGACTATATCTAGATACACTGAAAGTTGAGTCAGGATTGTAGTTTTTTATCGCCAATTTATCAATTATTGTAGCAACGTAAGGTTTAGGAATTTCTCATATTTCTCATTCATTGCATATACAATTGTATTTTTATGATACTATTGGGTCAGTGTACATGGGGATCACATCATTTGAAAACAAGCAGTCTGTGAAGGCTAGATGTCAGAGGTGATCTGTTTAATGGCGTAAGTTGAATTCTGGCTTGCAGAGTCAGCAATCAGTTACTTTTAGTCTTTTGTTGAAGAGATTCTGAAGCTGTGACTGAACTATGGGGCCCAAAAGCTCTCTGGTTGATATCTCTAGAAATGTACCAATTGCATGTTGGAGCAAAACCTGGACGTACATTTTCCTGTCATCCAGCTTGTCACATGAGCAAAATCTCAAGCACCGTGGCCCGTTAGGAGCTACAACATGCTCTTTCCAGGTTCTTAATGGTTTTTATTGTAAACAATTTTATTATTGCAAAATAAGTCCTTCTGTATGTATTTTTCCTTTTTTTGCATGTGCAGGTGCTAACGTTTAACTAACACCGGGGTATTAATATTTTTCTAAAAACCCCACCACACACTTGCACAGAATCCTCTTTTGTTTGCAAGTGTGTATAATTGCAGTGGCCATGTAAAAATAAACTTTAGTTGCTTGATAGACTTTTAATTTTTTCAGTAGATCAAAGATGCTTCGTCCTGTGTTGCACAATGGGCTACTCCTCAAATGTGTGTATACAGTTTCATGTAGCTGCTTATATAAGCAAGCAGGTTTTAATGCTGTGGATTTAGGAAGCTTTATGCCTTTCGTTTTAAATGAGATTAAGTTCAGTGCACGAGGCAAGTCCAGAAATCAAGAGTATCTGACAAAGAATGCATTTTGAAATTGCTTTAAATATACATTTATTTTAAAATGTTATTAAAAGGTAAATACTTATTTTCTTGTGGTGAGTTGTTTGTTTTGGGGTAGTTACTTTCTCTTAAAAGTAAATTTTCAATTTTATCTTTTCTAAGTAAGCAGTGATTTATTTCTACCTCTGTTGTTTATGGAGCTTGAAATTAACGTAATTCTTTTCATGGTAACCCTGAAATGGCAGATTTTAATGAAATGTCTGGTACAGCGGCATAAATGGTGCAGCAGTCATGCATAAATGGTGCAGCAGTCATTTAGGAAATGAGAAGTAAATAAAAATGGTGAAATATTGATTTATCTAGTAGTATGTTGTTAATTTAGGAAACAGTTTGCAGAATTGTATTGGAGACTTTTACAAAGTAACTCTTTATGAAGTTCATTATTTGCCATTCTTTCTTTGTAATCATCATTCTTGCATAAGCTGAAAAGTGATTAGGGTTTTGTTGTTGTTTTTCTTGAGAATAATATAGTGGTTAACTTCCATTACCCTTAATTACAGATGGCATTCTAAACTCAGTAAACCACACCTCTCCTATACTAGCAGTGGAACCTGTCTCAACTTCCCTCTACGCTGATCAGAAGTATGGGCTCTCAGGCCTCTTTTATCAGGAGGGTATGTATGTTAGCTGCTCTTCAAAGCATCAGTACATCTGTGTCTTTCTTTACATGTCTAGTAAAAAAAATGTACCATAGCCAAAATTCAGTTTATAATTATATTCTGCCTCTTAAGCTGTCTATAGTATCAATTGCATAGAGCATTCATGTTTATTTTCTGCGCTCGTTATTATTTAATGTTCATTCAGCGCAGCTTCACAACAGATGTGGGTGCATGCTTGTTGTAATATCTGTTTTCAAGACACTATCTTGTTCTTCCGTGATAAAACAAGTTATCATTCAAAAACTGCCTTTAGAGAAGTCTTAGTGCTTCTATAATGTCTGAAAAAAGCCTATCTGAATCAGTGGAACGACTTGCTTATATATGAAAGTCTATATATGCTTATATAGAATGTGTGACTGTACTTGGTGTTTTTTCCTGTGCCTTTGGCCTAATTTTTTATGACCAACATTTGCAAAGAAACTTTAATCCTCATGCCCCCAAATTCTCAGGCAATCTGCTAGAGGAGTCATTATTACTTCCATTGCAAACTTCCACTTTGAAATCCATAGTAGCACAAAGAAATGTGCTGCATATTGCAAGTTTTACAAGATTTCACCTATTGCACTTTATGTTCTGTTCCAAAGTCCCTGCAGAATCCAGGTATTTTAAAAGATGCAGACAGAAATCATCTGCCTTTCTGGTAGGACAAATGGAATTTACTAGAATAGACAGAGATATAGAACGGATTATTTCAGTTGGAAGGGACCTACAATGATCATCTAGTCCAACTGCGTGACCACTTCAGGGCTGACCAATTTAAAGCATGTTGTTA
>JAOXJK010000012.1:10496916-10530325 GCA_025774025.1 Xenus cinereus
GACCTACAATGATCATCTAGTCCAACTGCGTGACCACTTCAGGGCTGACCAATTCAAAGCATGTTGTTAAGCTTATTGTCCCAAATGCCTCTTAAACACTGCCAGGCTTGGGGCATCGACCACCTCTCTAGGAAGCCTCTTCCGGTGTTTGACCACCCTCTCGGTAAAGAAAGTTTCGTGCCTTTTTCATCTTTTGTAGAATTAGGGCACTTTCCCTTTTTATGCAGCTGGAGATCATAGGAGTTTCAGGGAATGTATTAACCCAGGAGATGTTTCAAATCCTTAGATATTGTTCAGGATGAAGTCAGTGTGCAAATATAAATTGTTACTATTCCTTCCATAGAAGTGTCAGGCCCTCCATTTCAGATAGCTTCCATGGATGAAAATGGAATCCTCAATATGTGGGTGAGTAATATATGTATAAAAAGAGAGAGTATCATGGTTTGGAGTAACAAAATACTTCTTCAAATATAGCAACGCAAATCTGGGATTTCTGATGACCATTTTCTTCCTGAGAAGTACAGCAACACTAGCCATTCTCTTGGAATTCTCCTCAAAATTTTTGACCTCACTCTTTAATGCGATGATGTTATCCTTAGGCAAAACTATTAACAGGTCTGTGAATTCATGAAAACAGGCAATCAGTAGTTTGCTTCATGGGAATATGTTAACATATTTTTATTAATTGAATAATAGACCTCAGTCCTCTTTCACCCACCTATTTTATTTTATTTGAATCACAGTGGTGTCAGAGACTATACTGAATGTATGTGAGAAATGACATTCATAATTTATATAAAATAAATTCATATAAAATATGTCAGTCGGGTAAGAACCAGGGCTGTTACTCTTCACTGCTCTCCTGAAAAATCTTTCTATCAGATATTTTCAGTCATTTTCTGATGCAGCTTTGGCCCAGCTGCTGAACCTGTTGTTTACATCCAAATGGCTCAGTGATACTTTCTGTATCACTAGTTAAGTCTCTTAAAGCTCTAAGTAACTTTAGTAGCAACAGATTCAGGCCAAATGATCTAGCCTTTTTATTTCATGAATACCAACAAGCACAGGAAACTTATTTTGGGTGTTTAGGGTGGGTTTTTTTGTGACCCACCAAACTTCATAAGATGCCAATTAGCGATTAACTGTTGAATGTAATTTCTCCTATTCTGCTTTCCAGCAGGGAATGTCCAGCAGGCATGCAAAGCTATTTTTAGCATTGCAGACATTGAGAGGGAGTAGAGAACCTACCTGTAATCATTGTAGTGTTAGACCTACCTATCTAAATGCTCCTTTAGAGTTATGTCATACGTTATTACAACTAGTTAAAAAATGTTAAAGTCTGGTAAGTATTTACTGCTTATTAATGTTAAATATTGACTTTTCAGGTAGTTGTTGAATTACAAAAAGCGGATTTAGCTGGTTCACAAACTGATTTAGGTGAGTACTTTGTATTAGAGGTAGAATAAAGTGCTTGAATTCTGAGATTATGCAATTAGAAGAGAGAAGAAGAGTCAGTGATGACAAAAATAGTTTAGGAGGCAGCAAAATAACTGAGGAAAAGGTTCATTCTGAATAGGACATATATTTCATATTTGGCGTTACTGGTTAGGTATCATGAGGCTTATTTTCACTGCTGTCTGAGTCTCATCTGCTAATTCTGTGTTGGTAATTGCCACCACAGACAACCACATTTCTTATAAAGTCAAAGCAGATTTCTGTGTCTTCAACAGCTTTTTTTCAAGGAATATGTGATTTTATGTCCTTCTCGGTCCTCCTGTTCTTTTTTTAGTTTTAACCAATCTATTTTAATGCCTTTGTTGTTGCCAATATTTCAAATTTTGATAATTGTCCTGCAGGTTCTCTTTTGGGAAAGGTACTTAATTTGGTATAAGAAAAACGTTTCTGTGAAAAAAGTAAAGAACTAAGTCCTTTCAGCTCTTCTTGAGTTATATGAATGAAGAAAAGTACATTTTTTGTTCTTTGAACAAATTTAGACATACTTACCTAATTGGAAAGGGCTGTGATTAAAATCTGGATACATTCTAAAATACAGGTATAAAAAATGAAGTAGTGCTAACAAAATAGAATTTTTGGTCAATTTTCTAATTTAGGAGCTTTAGAAGCTAAAGCTGGGTATTATGTCTGTGGAGAGGCACATTTTAAAGCTGTAGTTGTGTGTTGTCATAGTTTTACTGCCACCAGCAATCATTTTTTTTGTCTTCCAAATATTCTTGTGTTTGAAGGATTTGAATTATTTATGTTATTCTGCATTACTATAGTCTCTCATTACTATAATTCATTGTCAAAGATCCAAGTGACGTAAGCATGCATTTTCACCATTCATAGAATTGGGTTTTATAAATTGATATTACAGGATCTTATATGCATCCTGTAAAAATAAAACAAATGTATAATCATGTTTCCCTTTCTCTATCCTCTTTCTTTGATTCATGTCAAAGATTACACCTCTTCAGATATGAATTCTGAAGTATTAGCTTAATTTTTAATTTGATAATAGCACTTTTTTAATGCAAAGTGTTTAAATCAGTTTAAATAATTATTTTATGTAATTTTAGGTTTAATTCCAGGAGGGAAAGTGAAGTTAGTACATAGCGCTACTATGGAATTGAATAACAGGTAAGAAAGCAGGAGTATTTAGATTTTACACATGTATCTCACAAAGATGATTTTTCCTCTACTTTATTCGTTTGCTGTTATGTAAGATATAATTAACAATATTTTCTTTAGTTGCTTGGATTTCTTTTAGTATACAGTTAGTCATAGACGTTTTAGATCAAGAGTTTCCATATGTACTTGCATAGCTTTAGGAGACAACGTCCTGTATTTATGTCATCTTTTATCTTTATGTTTTCCTAGCCTTTTCCCAAAGGATGTGCGCCAGAGAATGCCCCAGACACTGACTATTAAATTTCTGTCTTCTAATCCTAATCATTTCATTGTTGGAACAAACATTGTGAGTAATGTGCTGAAATTTGTCTCGTTGCTTTTTATTTTGGAAGTTGCACCACTTGGAATTTTACCAGTAGACTGTATATAAAATTTATAATTTGAGACTATTATTACAATCTGTTAGCTATTAAAATTTTTTAGCTATTAAGGATCTTCTAAGGTAGCAGCTCTGTGAATTATTTAACTTTTTCTTGTAATATTGATAGTGTAAATTTTATTTTCTTTTGTTTAATACATTTTCTTTATATTATTCGTAGGGGCTGGTGGGCCACGGTACAAGACATGATTTAAAAGTTCTTCCAAAGCTATTCAGACCTCAGGAAAGCGGACTGAGATCAATAAGCATCAACGCAATTGACTTCTTCCCTTTTGGAAAGTCACTATTTCTGGTATGAAAACATTTTCATATAATACAAGTTTCATTTTTGAATTACCTGCTGAGGGAGAATTTCTAATTTGACGTATTTAACTAGATGTGATGGTTGATTTACCTCACTGATTCCAATCTGCCATGAAGGGTGACAACAAATCTTATGTCCTGGTGTTTGAACTTTGCTTATGTAGAAGATGGACCATCTGGCTCACAGAAACAAATGGCAGTCTCACTTCAGCCTTGTAATGTATTCTTTGTTTTTACTGAAACTCATTGCAAGCAGGTCTTCTGCTTTTAATAAAGCCTCAGCTGTTTCTCACTCTTATCGTATCTCTCTTAGTGACATAATCATTTTGGAGACAAAGTATCTGTATTTATATGAAATAAAGGTCTGTGGGGCAGCTCTGGGCATTCCCTGCTTTCCTTTACTCTCCGCATCAGGCACACCCTGGGGTCTGCCTGGCAGTGCACAGCGTGGTCAGGTGTGGTCAAACCTGCCCCCAGCAGTTCTTATTGACACACCCACTGGTTTTATTTGTCTCCCTTGTGAAAGCTTATTCAATGCAAGTTGAATCTAGCTTTGGATTTTCCATCTGCTTATCCTCTCTTATAAATGCCTTCTTTCTAAATTTGCCATGATTTACATCGCTCCATTGCGATTGCCTAAGGTATAAAATAGTTTGAGTCACCACTGCACACTCAGAACTTTCTTTTACCAGTGTGGATGTTCTTACCTTTTTCCCAAATGCATTTATTTAGAGGGATACTGGCTTCTACAAGGTTGTATCTGCAGAGTCCTTTAAAATGTAAGCACAATTTAAAAAGTTGTCATAATTTGAACATTCCATGAAGTCTTCCTGATGTAGAGATGGCCCAGGGTAGTAAGGATAAGTTCTTTTCCATTTTCATAGTTTCTTTTGTACCTGAATTAGAGCAAACTTACAAATGTTATACTAGGAAAGACAAAGGTTATAACAAAATATCCAGAAGTAGTGACATCTGCCTATCTTTGGATTTAGCTGTTCATTATGAATCGGTTTAATATCATTATACTGTTAAGCACAGCCTGTCCTTCTGAAAGCTATTCTTGGTTTTACAGATTACATGTGTCACTAAGTAGCCACCTGAACCGGTCTCTAGGCCCTGACCTCGCGCCAGTTCAAACTACTGTCAAGTGTGGTGAATCGTAATATTAGTGAAGTTGATAGTCTGAGAACTACTTTTAAAACAGGAAATCGGGACTTCATCCCATGATTAGTGGATTAGATTCCTCTAGTATGTTCAGTACAGAGGTGCTGCTTTTGAACTAAAATTTACATTAAAAGTTAAAATCTGGATAGTCCATGACAGAGATACGCCACTTGAGTCAGATAAATGTATCTGATATTCTCAGGAATTGAATTGCAATTTTTGTGCCGCTTAGTTTGTTTTGGTCCCAGGAAGTTTTTTCTTTTTGACTATGATATAGGTTGGCTGTTCAGATGGAAGTATTAGATTACATCAAATGACATCGGAATATCCCCTCATGCAGTGGAACAACAGCACAAATGGCCAGCCAATTATTGCCCTGCAGTGGGCTTTAACAAGACCCGCTGTGTTTTTTGTCCTGGATGCATCATCTAATATTTATATTTGGGATCTTCTGGAAAATGATTTGCTGCCTGTGGCAAAGCAGACCATTCCATCAGAGAAGTAAGTATATTACGTTATTTTTAGCAAAATATTAACATTATTAT
This sequence comes from Xenus cinereus, assembly GCA_025774025.1. NCBI lineage: Eukaryota > Metazoa > Chordata > Aves > Charadriiformes > Scolopacidae > Xenus > Xenus cinereus. The sequence continues at coordinate 10,501,996 of JAOXJK010000012.1, forward strand.
CATCTACATCGATGATACATGATGATGATACTCTAATCTACATGATTAGAGTTTGGATGGGGGTTTTTTTGCCTGACTTGAAATCTTCATTAGAATTTCCTTTTCTAGCTGTATTTTTAAACTGTTGGAGGTGTGGAAAGAGACTATAGCAAGCTAAATTTTAGTTTACCTTATTTACTTATGATTTCATACAGTCTGATAAAGGAGAAATAATGTTAGTATAAATCAAAATCAGATATGTTGTTATCAGTTGGGACAGATGTCTGTACATGGAGCAGTTGCTGTTTATATGAAGAGAAAAAATCTGTTCCCACTAAAACTATTGGACTGCTTAAGGTCAAAGATAGCTTTGCTGGATCAGAATCAACCCCTAAAATAGGCAAGATATGTTGGACAACATTTTAAAATGACTATATATAGTATGGTTACCAATATAAAGAAATATATTGTGTTCATTGTCACAAAGCAAACAAGAATATTTTTGGCTAGCACGTATTCACCAAGACTCTCAATACTGTTCCTGTTGACAGTGTGGAGATCTGGGTGTCCTGTAGATTGATACAGAAGAGCAGTTTAATTTAGCCTGTCTGAATAATAGCTTTGAGGATTCTCTTTCCTCCCTGATGGGAGCCCTACAGGGAGACTCTGTTTCCCTAAGCTTAAGTTAGTCTTGGTGAATATCCCTCTAACTAAAAGTTTTCCTTGTCGCCTCGTAAACTATAGCAAAGTGCTGCTAGTTTGGGGAAAAGATAACATAATTTTTTAAATTGCTACAAAGTACTGGAAAATACCATTAAAATAGTTCATTTTTATGAGCTTGAAATAATTTTTAAGTCATGATTAGAAATCTGTGAACAGGGGAAGAAATTATGTTATGTTTGTATTAAATTATTGCAATTGGTAAAAAGCTAAAGAACATTCTGGAACTTGAAATAGTGAGGACCGTTACACTGTGATGAGCAGAAAAAAGGAATCATTTAGTTACCTATAAGTAACCCGCTAAAAACACATTTGAAAACACCAGTTTCTATTAATTTTGCTTTGATTAAAATCACTCCCCCATTCTTTTGATTTCAGTGTTGTGACTATGACTCTGCTGGGAGAACCAGAAAAAACAAATGGATTGCTAGGGATTGCACTGGCCAAAGGATGCGGACAGATAGACATTCAGTATGTAAAGAAGAAGTGGGCATTACCTCAGCCGGAGGAATCGGAAAAACTGCGTTTGCTTTTATTGCAGTCTTTTTAGAACTGCACCTCTTTGGCTGTACAAATTGTTGTAAAATATTTAGATTATTTTTGACTGCAATTAGAAGTTTTATAATGTAATTTTTTATTTGTATATAACTTGTATATATTTTAAAGCATATCAGTACAGTATTTCATCTGAAACCATATATTTTATCACAAAAATGACAGAACCAAATTTAGCATTATTGTACTCAAAAAGATGATGAACTGTATTTCATTATTGAATAGTCTAGATGTATATATTTTTACAAAAATACTGAAAATATATTGCTATAAATTAAGCTGCTGTTTCTCATTATTCTGCTCTGAGGTAAATGATAGCAGTCCTTTGCTGAGCATAAAGTTGTGCCTCTGTAAGCAACCTTAAATGTATGGAGACTCTGACCTCTGAGCCTTTTAAACACTAACACTTGGTAAAACTTTCTTATATTCACTTAAAAACAGTATGCAAACTCATCAGAATACAAAATTACATCACGTGTTATCTTACACCTGATTTTGACCCTGAAACTTTGCAGAAGGAATACCTGTCTGACTCAAGCTGTCCTGAGATGTACACTACATGTTTGGATCAAACTATCTAAACAATACGCTTGTGACATTTACTGAAATTCTAAATCCTTCGGGTTTTCTGATGTAAAACAGAAAATACTGACCTGTTTAATCCTGCAAATCATTCCCAAAGCTCTTGTAGTGAGGAAGAGGCTAGTTGTCTATAATATTATCCTAATTTTTATATGCTGTTGGTAAAGTTTGGACCAAGACCAACACAGAAAATGTCTAATTTTTGTAGCTAAACAACTTCTGATTTAAAGATTGTGAGGAAAACCATGATTAAAGGAGCACAGACTCAGGGAACAAAAGGACAATTGCAAGACAATGTGTTCAGAATTTAGTGAACATGTATTTGAGATGTGTACCATCTCCTTCTAAGGTAGACTGAAACCATTTGTAAATTCTAATTAATTTATTGCAAACATTTTTCTGTGCAAATTGTTACTTAAATTGAGCAAACTCAAAGTGGCCACATGATGGTGCCAAGTCACAGCAGTAAAAAATGAAATGAGTGCCTTATATAAACAAGGGACACCACTTCAGGAATGAATTTGTTGTAGTCCATGGCACGTTCCCCTTGCCTCAAAAGCAGGGGCTGCAGTCTCAGAGAGCCTGATGAACTATTGGAGGCTACAAGACCATTTTCATTATCCTAGTACCCTGGTCAGACTTTTTAAGGGCATAAACACAAATGACTGTCCTCATCTTCATTGTTGGATTTATACAGTAATAATATACACTACAAGTTAAAGTAGAATAGCTCTAGTAATTCAAATAAAGAACAAATGGCAAGTTCTTTTTTGCAATAAGGTAGCAGAGCATCACTACTGAGAGCCATAGTAAAAAAACTGCTCCAGATCTCTTTCCCTCTCAGAGACACACACACCCCACCACTCACTCACTCCCCAGTTTAAGAAAATTAGGCTTTGAAATTAGACTAGTCTTCTGAATGAAATCTCTTGTTATCGTTTCATCACTTTCAGGACTTCCTGAATTTTCTTACTGCAGCCACTTCTGCACGTGGAAACTGTAAACAAAGGGTAGGGCTTTTTCTGCCTTCCACTGTATGCAGTGGTGCTGGGGTTTTTTTTCCAATATGTAAAAAGAAAAAAATAGTTTCAGTCTTCACACAGAAGGACTTGTTGCTACTTTTGAGCTGCTGTTGGTAGGGTTGCTTGAATTCAAAGATCCAAATATTTTAGGCCTCTTATGCTTGTATTGCCTGGAGAGCTGAGTCAGTTCCCGCATCGGGCCTGTGTTTCTTTCCTAAAAGCTGAGTTTTCTCTCTTCAACTGCAAACTAATGTAATGATATAAACGTATCCTGTGCTAACAGTTGCTGTTACGAGAATGTGAGGAAAAAATGTGTAGGAGTTGCTGCTGTTCTGCATGTTTTCTCACTGAGTAGATGCAGACCGTTAGAGTGACTCCATGTAATCAGCGGTTGGGCATATTGATGTAACCATTTTTGAGCATGTATCTGATGAGAAAAGTGGGGAGTATTGGTAGGCTGCAATACAAGAAAAGCATTCTATGCATAAGGACTTACAAAATCGTTTCAAGCAAAAAAATACTTAATTTTCCATTAGCTACTTCTAATGAGTGTCAGGTTTGTATTGTTAACATAAGGTATTGGATTTTGCTCACATTTCATAAGCAATGACATGGCCCTGTATATAAAAGAAAAAAGTCCACTGTTAATTCCAAATTATTTTCGTATCCATATAATTTTTACTGGTAGCTCTGATATGGGTGCATATGCACACGTATCCTACTGAATGATATTTATATAGGAGGTAAACACTACTGTCATGAAACATTTAAAATAGCACCAATTATATTTTTTTTCCACCTGTGGGCAATTTTGGAATCCATATTCATAACAGAATGAACTGTAGTTAAAATTAACTGACCCACATAATAGAAATTTACCATTCAAATGATATAAAAGTTGGATCACTATCCACCCGTATTAATAACTTTTATAAAATATAACCTCTTGCTCTTAAGCCAGCAAATCCTGGCAGCAAGGCTGAAAATTTTTAAATATGCAAAATGCCAGAAAGTTTTGGATAAACTTCTGCTTTTATTTTCCACTTTATGAATGTGCTTTGAAAGCCTTTTCTATTTAGAACATAAATATTAATACTGTTTTCATTGGATTTTGTCATCTCACAGATGGGAAAATGAAGTTTTCAGTAGCTGAATAATAAGTTAACTGAGGAACAGAATTCTTGAATCAGATGTCTGATTCCTTACAACTGTTTAGAAATGCTTTTATTAACCTGTCAGCCTGTATTTGCAGTAGAGCTTGGGAGAACGGGAATAGCATGATTCTTCTTTAGTACCAGAACATTTATTTTTAATTGTACTGAAGGTGACTATCCTACCCAATGCAATTTTGCCTTAATTAATCATAGCTGTCATTTAGTTAAGGCGTGTTGAAGGATACAGGAGCATGGTAGCTTCCATAGCAATGAGAGAACATTCTATGAGCTGGAGTATTTTTAGCAGAGCCCAGTTAGATCATAAAAATAGTTATTCTTTATGAAAAGACAGATGTTTTTTTCCTGATGGAGTTAGAATGTCCATCTAGGTTTGTTCTAGGTGTAGAAATTGCCTGGAGTAGACCAAATACTAAAGTGTCATTGGATTACGCAGACGCTCGGAATAGGCCTGTCTGTAAAATTCACTGAGGAAGTAACCGGAATTTGTCCCTCAGTGGGTGCTGGGTGGCACGCGAGCCAGGGCAGGCTGTGAAGATCCTGGGGCAGGAAGATGGCTGATGAGCCATGTTTTCATTGCTAGCATCATTTCCAGTCAGGTCTATCGGGAGGCTCTAGACAAAGGCTCGTTTGTGTGTTTGTTTCTGAGCCTCCTTGGCTGTGGGAAGGAAGACAGGAATTCCCGACGGTTTTGGAAAGTATATTGATAGAAAAGTTTTTACCCTAATTCCTGGTGTAGGCCTCTTGCATTAATCAAACTGCCATAGGAGGGCCTATGTCTCGGTGTTACAACATACGAAGAGGTGATTTAGGTGACACTCTGTGAAAACCGAGTAGCATGTGGAATTATTTATCCTTTTCTTTTTTTAATGCTACATGAAATTTCCCATTGGAGCTATATTTCAGACTGCTCTTTTAGTCAGAGCTTCTTAGCACAGCTCCGGGGTTTTCCTGCTCACCTCTCACGTGCTAATCATTGGCGGGAAAGGTGGAGAAGGGTTGTGGGCTGCCCAGGCCTCGAGGCTGGACATTTTTCACATGCTCAGAAATTGAATAAATAGGATACCTGCTTGCTGCTGTGGGAAGACACTGAAGAAATTCTCACCCACGCCTTCCAGTTACCAACCACGTCCTCTTTACAAAGGGAAAGAAAAATACCCTGTCAGTGTCTGATGCTTCAGGAATTGCAGTGTAGTTGACTGCATTTGGCATTCTTTAAGCTGTTAAAACCAAAGTTCACTTGACACAGTAGTGGTTACATCCCACAGGATTTTACACATGGAAACAGAGTGACAACAAACCAATCTAAGCAAAAGACAATCGTATCAATTATTGAAATTACACTTCTGATTATGTTTTGCAAAGCCTTATCATGAAGGGCAAAGTATTTATGCATACTCTTAGTGGTAAAAATAATAATTTTTTATTTAGATCAGCCATACCTGGCATTATCTATTTTTAAAGAAGTCAGCAATGCAATTATGCAAATAGCTGTTGACTATGGCTGGGAGGAAGGAGATGCTTCCTTCCCTCCTTGCAGTATTTTCCACTGCCTTTCCCTACAAATGCAGTGATTCATTCAGCCTTTCCTTTTTATGTTCTGCAGTCACTGGTACTGAGCCCACTATACTGGGGATGAAAAGATGTCCCTTAATCAGATCACCTGAGATCTTGAATGGTTTAAAACGTTTTGGTAGCTGGCACTGGAAGCTGGAGATTTTTACCTCCACAGGTGATAGTGTCAGCAGGAGCAGTGGAGGCTTCCTCTTTGTCTGACAGAGTGCAATAGTCAATGAAATAGTCATAACAAAATAATTTCTTTATACCTCATGGACCAAATTGAAGCCAACCAAAATGAACGTAAATATTTCCTTGTATATCTTACCTTCATCCTATATGGGCTGTGAAACATAACAGAAAGTAAATTTCTCACTGTAGGTCTGGTCTTTATTTGTCCTGTATTTATATACAGGTATTTATAGACACTGATTGTCCCTCTGATGTCCTTCCCCCAACACACGCTCTTTCCTCTTAGATGGCTGACATTAATATTGATTTGATGCCAACTGAAACTATATTGTTTTCTCTTGGATGGTCAACGTTAATAATGGTTTGAGGCCAACAACTGCCGCTTCAGAGAGGTAAAAACACTCAATCTATTTTCAGTCATTTAAAGTGATTTAAGAGGAAAAAATTCTCTGAATAAGTGTTGAAGAAAGTAATTTGTAAATCCAGTAAAATGCTCTGAATGAAATGAATGGCACAAAATGAGAATTCAGGTGTGTGTGAGATCGGTTTCCAGCTGCTAACAGCAGCCAGACCTGGCCACCCTACCTCCTTACTGCGGTGAAGTACTCTGAAGTCCGGAGATCCATCGCTCTTCTGGACACAAGGGTGGTTTTTGCTAAATCCTGAAATCTGTCACATACCTGTGTTTTTAGGATACCTACCCGAGTATGAGGCATGAGGAAGTCTAGTGGTCTACAAGATCTGGAGTTAATTTCCATCCCTCTCAAAATTTCCCAGGTTTGGGGAGCACTGACTGTCCCTGGCCAGGCAGGGAGAGGTGATCCACTGCTGCTCTGGCCTGGCTGCCGGTCGGTGTGACCTTGGTGCTCTGAGTGTTTGCAGCAGGACAAGGCCAGCTGGGAGGGTCCTGCTTTCCATCACATCTGCTTTTGGGACAAGAAGGGAACATAGAGTCAGAATCATAGAATGGTTCAGGTTGGAAAGGACGTTAAAGATCATCTAGTTCCAACCCCCAGCCATGGGCAGGGACACCTCCCAGTAGACCAGGTTGCTCAAAGCCCCATCCAGCCTGGCCTTGGGCACTTCCAGGGAAATACGGAAAAAACAAGTTTAATTGTGCATACTTATCCTCTGTGACGATGTTAATTCAGGCACTCCAGGAGCTGTGTTGTGTACACATCTTCCATCTTTATCAGTCTCAGTGGCTTAGTGCAACATGGTCCTGAGTTAAACTGGTCTTAGACACATGGAGGCATCAGACCAGATTTATGGAGGTAGACCAGATCACAATTGCTTGGTAATATTGATGGGCTTGATTTTGAGTGCAAGGAAGTCTGTGCTTTTTTCTTCTTTGACATATTGTCAAATACAGACTCAAATAAAAGCACTAGCACTTGTACATAATTAGAAAAATCTATATTTGTCATGGATGTAGCTTAAACTTTTTGACACTGTACCAGTAGACTGATGGAATTTCAGCTCCAAATAATTTATATCCTATAATAAATTAAAGCGGCCTAAGTTCTCTGTTTTCCAGTTTTACAATGGCACAACCCTATTGAAAACAGCGATGCTACCCTAGTAAAAGCAGGAGTAAAATAATATTGTAATAACTTATACTACCCACTGACATTTATAACATGATTATTTTTCACCTTTAGTTGAACCGTTACTTCTACTGGATTCATTAAATTTTGTAATATATTTGTTGCCCTTTTCTCCCCGATGTCAAGTGGTTTTTGCTTTTAGGAGTCTGATATGTAACAGCTTCATTGGAAACTAATCCCATGCACAGGTCAGACAATCTGTTGCTGCTGAATAGGTTTAATACAATAAATAAAAAACAGTTAGACCATATTATTAGTCTTTTTAGTCAAGCCTTGAGATGGCTCCAGTGTTCTTTAAGAGGTCTTTCCTCTTAGCCAAAAGTTCTGCTTCACCAGCTGATAATTTCACTCTTATTCCTCTTTTATGTTGTCTGTCTTGTGACCAGGCAAAACCATTCAACTCGTCTAGACCACAGTTGTTGCACATCAGGGATTTCATAACTTGCCTCTAACTCAAATTGCAATGTTTTTTCTCTCTGATACAGAAAAAAAAAAAAAAGAAGTCATAACACAGCAGCTAGTTAGACACATATTTTAAAAGCAACATTTTAAATCCACTTGGTTCTTCTTAGAGACAGAAGAATGGAGAGCTGGGTAAAATGGAATTTTTTAGAGACATGGAGAAGGTCTTCCAGAGGCTTAAAGAATGGATATCAGATATTTGCTATCATTTTTAAATAGCAGAGTCAGACAGTGAACCCTTACAGTGAGTTACATAAGGTTGTGAATTACCACGACTGCACTCAACTACTGCGATTTCAAATGCCGTATCTTAAGGGCAAAGAATTAAGACAAAAATTTAATAAACTTTCCTCATCTAGAATAACTTTTGATGATCATTTGGGAGTCAAGTTCTATTGTACTGTTGAAATAAGTGACCAAGTAAAGAGTGTTTCTCTCACATCTCTCACAGAGCTTATATGATGTAGATGGAAAAGGTTGGGGGTTTTTTTATTGCATTTATTCACAATGGTAACAGGATACTCTTAATGCCCATGCAGTTGAGCCAAAGGACAGGCTGATTAATACCAGAAAAGTAGGATAAACAAAAAAATAGATCTGAAACTGCCCTTCTAACCTTCATTTAGAAAATTAATGATTACTGAGGTTACTTTAGATATCCAACTATTTTTCATGTTATAAGACAGTGTCAAAGGGCATCATTTAAAGATTAATTCACCCAAAATGATGAAATTCACATTGAATATAATGAAATTCCTTCACTGGGCTTGTTGGGGTTGGGGTAGGTTACAGAAAGACAGTATATTACTGTAGATCCCCTAAATTTCCTTAGGCTTTTAGTTTACTTGCTGAATACTTAGCATTTTGGCAGTTCAGCAAGGTCAATTCATTAAGCAAATACATTACTAATTATATTGTGGCTGCATGGGGTCCATGCTGTACAGATAAAAATGAAAACTACCTATCCACAGTCTTCAAAGGCATTGAGAATAGTTTACATTTGTTTAAGCTCCAATTTGCATTCTTTTCATATTTTACAAAGATAAGGATTTCACAATATACTGCATTTCATATCCTTGCATCCATGTCTTTAAAAACCAAAAACTCCACTTCTTTAGTGTCTTTAGTTATCCCTGAAGTTTCAGGTCTTTCTGAAAAATCTATCTATATATGAAAATAGCTATATTCAGACAACAGGTCAATCATCCCATCCACATGAGCCAACAGCAAATGCTGAAGAAAGAAATACAGAATAACACAGGAAGAATGCAATGATACTTTTCTTCCTAGTATGGTATGTCTTCCAAGCTTCTGGCAATCTGTGGCATAGGAATTTTCTGACTCAGATGGTAGCAGATCACAGTGTTTAAGAGAAAGGGAGGCATTTTTTCCCATTAATTCATCCAATGGCTTTTAAAAAACTATTTTTATTTTGGCCTCCAAAATTTTTGTGGCAATATATTCCACCAAATAATTGCCCTATGTAAACAAATACTTCTGTTTTAAGCCTACTGGCTGATCAGTGCATTAACTATGTCCTAGTTCTTATATTATCTGAAAAGGGAAACTGTAGCTGGGAAATAAGCAGGAAAATTATTATTTCCCATACTGTCTCTGTGTATTAATGACTCCTCGTAGTGAAACTCTTCCAAATATTCATCATTCATCTCTGTGTCCAGGTCTATTGCATTTAGAACACAATTTAGGCTCAAATATTGTCTCACTTTCAACTACAAAGGTGTTTTCTGTAATAGTCACACCCGGGAATACCAGAAAATTGCATCAGACCCTGCTCCAAGGACACTTGTTTAGATAAGTAAAGTAGATGTGTGTTGAAATTAGCCTCAAGCAGAGCCTGGGAGCTTCAGCCTTTGCACAATGTAAATGTAGCCTATTTGACTCCAGCAAAGGTCAGTAATGGAATACATCATTACTCTTACAGCAATCACTTTTTAAAATAGGGAATCCATATTTTGTCATAGAATAAGGCTAGTGATGTAGTAAGTCAACCAGTTTGATCCTCCCAAAGAAATGAGAATGCTACCTTTCATTTAGAGACTGAAGATTTCCAAAGCAGAGCAGAAAGGAGGGAACATTGCAGCCGGGGCAGTACACGTGAGCATCGAAGCAAGTTGAGGGGTTACCAGCCTTAGACAAAGAACCTGGCAAAGAACAAGTGCCCTGTGATCCAGTGGAAACTCCGGGCTTATGAACTCTAAGTTACAAGATCCAAATCTGCACAAAACCTCAGGGACAGACAAACTCCAGCTTCTTGAGACTCCTAACGCTCCTTAGGCGTAGCTGCATGTGTATCCATTAAGCCTCATCTGTTATAATTTTGACAACAATAAGTGTGTGTGTCCTTTTAGTGTTTTGGTTTTCAATGTCTCCAGAGAGATGTTCCATTTCAAAGTGCAAAAATAAAACCAAACGGATATTCAAGACTGAACGAGTTATAGGAGGCTTGGTAGAGTCTGTTGGGAGAATGAGTCCTCTGCATAATGCAGTGGAAAAGCTATGATTATTTAGAAAGGAACAGATTATCTTTGACTTTATAGAAGACAGTAATTCTCCCTTTCTTAACCAGGCCTCAGTAGGTATCTCTTTAATGTAAATAATATATTTTTGGCCATAACATTACCATTTTAAAACTTTTCAGGTGGAAATTAGACGATCAAAATGAGTCAAGGAGTAACACATTAGCAGCTGACAGCTATTGGAATAAACTGACTCTTAAGCAGTTTGTAGGAAATTGTAGGAAAAAAACACAATTTGTGGGTCAGTATTGATCAATATTGATCTTTGAAGTCAAAAGGTCACGGAGAACAGTGACATAATTGAATTCCCAAGAAAGAACCAAAGACAAAGTATAATTATCATGTTTTTAAAACACACTTTCAAATATAGTAGTAAAATACTGACATGAGAAAGAGTATGGGAAGTATCAATCAATGGAATTTTTAAATATAAATGCTAATTAAATAATATAAATGTCTATATACATTTCTCTGTTTCTAAAACTTAGACACCTGATATCTAGATTTAGGTGATTTAGAGATCTAATTTAGATTACAAAGATGCTTAGATTCAGATTTAAAAGCTGCTTTGTAAACATAGGCATCACCTGCTGTGTGCCTGTTGCCTCCTGCCGCAGTCACACCTGCCCTTAGCCAGGGGACCTCAGTCCTGGGCCAGGGACAGCCACTACTGGTGTCTCCACCAAGTGAGACATGCCACTTACACATAACAGCAAAACAAGCCACATTTAAGATTCAATGTTCTCTTAGGTTCCTGGAATGTCCCAAGATAATGGACTTCAGGGTGATGTATTTCACAGAGGGAGAAAAATGTTCCTCCATGGCATTACTTGAAGCTGTTTGTGGCATAATAGTACAACTGACATGATTCAAATGAAATGAAGAGGGACAGAGGCAATATTAGTCACTGTAAATCTCATAAATGCCTTCATCTATGTCAATGTGGATCTGAAATCTACTCTCCCCAGCCCATCATCAGTCTGACAGACTAGGGGTTTCATTATAACAATATAATTTACCTCCTGCTGTCAAACAACAGAGGCAAGGCACCAGTTCCAGAATAAAAATTTCATCAAGGAAAGCTGCTGAAACAGAAGTTTCTGAAACATTGTTTTAGTAGTCTCCCTGCAACATATTTGTTGGAGATAAAATATGTGATATTGCAGTGTAGAGCAATGGGCACTGCCTCAGAAAAGGCTACGCTGCTGTTCACTGCCCTGCCAGCTTGTGCTGAAGCTGATGTTATCCCCGTGGGCAGGCACTATGGGTATATGTAGCAAATGGCCCTTAGGGCATCTAAAAGGCTGACAGCTGACATAAGGAAAATCTGCAGTGTCGGTCTTATGCGGCTCCGGCTGTTGATATTAGAGTCATTTACAATATTTCTATAACTTGCATCATTCAGCAGCTGAGTGAGACTTAGAGCAAGCTCTCCCGGAGGATCTCAATGTCTCATCTCCAAGAATAGTTGTAAAAAGTTTCTCATAAAAGTGACATGACTCAGATGAAATGAAACAGCGAAACAAAATTAGTAGGTGCGTATATTTCATAAATGTCTTCCTTTGTGTGAATGTGGATTTGAAATCTTTATTTTCCTCACTCCCATCGCTAGTCTGACAGACTGCAAGAGAAACATGAATTTTGCGGAGAACAACAGGGAAGGAAAGTGGTACTAACGTGTCCCAGAAGCAGAATAAAAAACGAGTGCAGATTTGGGGTGTTTGCATTAGAATTGCACTGGAAAATATTTCAACCAGTGACCTATGGACTGCACCTTGGGAGTGTTGAGAGGTTTTCATCTGGCAAAGCTCTCCTCTGAAAGCACTACCTGAAATACTGCTACTTGAGGGGAATCTCAGGACTGGCTGGGATCAGTTGGCTGCCACCAGTGTCTGTGATATAAAAGAATATATCTGCTGCTGAGAAAGCAGATGAAGGTATAACAAGGATAAACCTACTGGTTGTATCCTAAGGCAACTGTTCTGCCTCTTTAATCTCTCTCATCCCATGGCGAAGATCAAAGCTTCCATATGGCATGGCAAGATGTGGCAAGAAAAAAAGTACTTGTGTTGCTGTAGAAGGGGATCAGGATCGAAGGGACTTTCTCCTCCTTACCCTTCTGATGGGATAGAAGAAGCCTGGGGAGCTGCCACTGAAGGAGAAAGGGCATGGAGCTGTGGGGCTCACCCATGTGCTGGTGAGGAGGAAAGAGCAGGAAGGCAAGCCAGTGCTACATGGAGAAGATACGTTCACGCTGCATATTCGCTCCTCTCACACCAGATGTTCCTGCATCTTGGCCATATGCTCTTAACTGCCCAAACTAGAACCCACAAATGGTTACCTGATGAAGCTTTCCAAATTTCTGATTTGTTCCTTTGTAGAATCAATGTTGCCCAACCAGATCCCGCAGAGGAAAAATCAAAATATAATTAAAAAAACAAATTTTGCTGTTGAATGATTTATATCAGGCCGAGACATCAAACAAACAAGTCCCATTTACTTGAAACACTGTTGAATTCTTCAACATCTCGTGATGCATGATCACACTATCTTCCAGCATTTGCATTTATTAAAAGCCACCCCGCACTCAAACTGCCTAGTAATTAGCTTCAGAGCAACAAATGTGTGGTTGGACTCAATGATCTCAGAGGTCCTTCCCAACCATGATGATTCTGTGATTCTATGATTCTGTAATGTATAACTTCAGTTCTAGTGGCAGAATTCAGAAGGCAGAGGCAGACCCCAAACTGCAGTTGTAGTAGCTGGGACATTTACAGATACTGGATTAGAAAAAATACAATGCACCAAACAACTAGAAGTACCCACAGTTCTTAGACTTAAAGTGTGATTTTTTTTTAATATATATTTTGTTTATTGTCTTTTCGTTGACACTTTGTAATGCCCAGAAGAATCATTGCTGTTTTGCCCTTGCCTCGTTTGTCAATGATGACTCTAAAGGAGAAGCTCAAAAATTACAAAAAACACTGTCACAGTATGTGACAGTCCCAAGGGATCTACATGTCCCAGCAAGTATCTAGGGAGTAGTTAGGGCCAAGAAGGTCTGAGAAGGAGTCTGCTTATGGATATTCAGCAGTGCTACCTCTGCCATGGGTAAGCCTTGAGCAGTTACCATGTGCCTTGACAATCTCAGGTTTTTACCCTCTGATTTTAAGCAGGTGCAGTACTTCATTTGGGATATAGAGAAAAGGCTCCCTGCTCCTTGAACACAAACTCTCCAGTGCTTTCCCACAACCTCATCCCTTTCCATTTAGGTACATGCAAACTGCCAAAGCAACTTTTGGGTACAGAAGTCCATGTTTGGTAAGTTATGTTTGGTTATTCTCTCTACTGGAATTCATCCAGAATCTAATTTACTATACCCGCAATGTAAAACGTGATGGAAGTAGTGCTTACGCATTGCATTTCTGCTCAGACTGTATTTCAGGGCTATTCTGTTATAGAGTGTTTTGTGATTTTTTTATAATACCATTATCTATTTGTATATATTCAAAAATTCCAAGGTATTTGTAACTCCCTTAGAGACAATGGATGTCTCTTGTCTGTCAAAATTAAGACCCTCCTAAGAGTGTAGCTTTCGCTGATACCCAGCCCAAGGCTCCTCACTGTCTATCAGAAAAGCGCTCATGTCTTTGATGTAAAGCACTTCCATATTTTGGTTAACAAATGTCTTTACTCGTTATTTTGTCATTTTGTCACATCCGTTGCACTCAGGGCATAGCAATACCCAACAAACCAGGTTAGTGAGCAAAATCTGTCAGAAAGTCTGATGCCTGACTTAGAGAAGACTACAGCTCATAAAGCTCTGAAACTCTAAAAGCATTATCAGCTGCTGAAATCACTTCAAAGTAATCTTCTGTTCCAAATTAGAGTGCATCTTTGCAGCATAATCAAGTAATTTAATTTACAGCCATAGTTATTATTTATGGCTTATCATTCATATATTATAAGTAGTTTGCTGCAAACTACATTTGTAATGTTGATAGGTCCATTAACATACATAATTTAAATCAATATATTTTAAAAACTTGAACACCCATAATGGCCTGCTTAACAATCACCGTGACGCCTCTAAAATATAGTCAAAAGCACAGTGATTGTCCCACAGGCTATTTGCATTATAGCATATACATCAATTTGCAATAGTAGCAATAATATCACTTAACATTTTGTTAAAATATGCTTCTAACATAGAATAAAAACATCAAAGGAAGGAAGGAAGGAAGGAAGGAAGGAAGGAAGGAAGGAAGGAAGGAAGGAAGGAAAGGAAGGGGAAATATTTTATGCAGGTTGCTTAAAGAATAGACAGATATTTCCAAATGTAAAAAATTGCCCATGGAGAATTTTGGAGTTTAGTGAAATGTGTCTTGACACATACACAGACTAAACAGACTGTAGTGCTGGATCATGCATAAAAACATCATGGATTTACTAGCATTTGGTTTTCATTTGCCTTTTAAAATTTTGAGCATCATCTGAATGAAAGTCCTTGTATGTTTTCACCCCCTAACTACGGTGACTGCCTAGCAGCCTTGCAAGGACCTGTTGGAACCTCATGTATTGTATTTAATGCTTAAGTACCATAGAAACAGCTGCCTTAAAAGATTTTTTATAGAACAGTGCAGTCATCCCTGCTGATTGAATCCAGTTGTCTGTGATGACCATCCAGATGTGAGCCTGTGAAAATAATTAAGTGCAGGTGTTTGAGCAATTCCACTATGCTGCTGCAATGATGTGCACGGGAAATTTAAGTATTGCACCTGTGGAAAATAAGTATAAAATGCCTACAAATAAGGATACAATTCTACCAGCCTCTCTTCCTCTAGTTCTGCATGAATGCAAGGGACAAGACAAGGTGTGAGGCACTGGCAGATCAGGACCTATGATTGTTGGTGGCCTTGAAAGGACAGGAGTTCTCAGACAGGCTGGGTGCTGGGCTTGGTAGGATTCGGCTTTTCTATCTAATTCCTCAGCATATCATTGTGGGCTGGTAGCTATCATTTTGTCAACTGGACAGCAGTTTTCTTTGCTCACACCCGTAGTTTTGCCTCCTTTTTTGGCTTCCTTCCACCTTCACTCCCTCAGCCACCTCCTTGCACCATCACATTGTGTATCGCCATTCTGCATGTCCAACTGTCCCCAAACCTTGTCTTTCCACAGCATCCTCCAAGCATCCTCCCCATCAGTCTGTCTAAATGAAGCCAACCACCCTCTAAGATACGGCCTGTCCTCTTCTTCCTTACAGCTACAGTGACAATAATCCATCCTCTCACTATTTTGGAACTTGCTTTTTTCAATTCCCATTACTTTGACCTCAATAAAAATAAATCAGTGAATAAATCAAGTTGTCCAAAAAGAGGAAAAGTGTTCCTGAGAATTTGGATGATGCAGCATTTGAGAGTTAAATACTTTCTGATGATATAAAAAGGGAGAAATAAAGCAATCCTTTTCTGAACTTGCTATTCTGATTTGCAAATGGCACACGGACAATTTCTGCTTTTTTTTTCACCCCAATGAAAAGCTGGTGCTTTCAGTCTGCTGCTGAAAACAGGCAATTAATATTTTTCAATACCCAACCGTAAAGATAACATATCCATGTGTTACTATGAATCACTAGCAAACCCAGAATTTTCTAAATATTAGAGCATTGACGCCCAATAATTCTTTGAGGTTTTCAGTTTTCTGCCACTTTCTCATCCCTAAACAGAGTATCTCACAATCTTCTTAACACTGATTAAATGTGACTAATAATACATGCCAGCCATGGAGACATTAGCAATTACTACAAGACACACTTTAATACAACACCCTTTATTCCAGTAAGAAGAGGGTGGTGGATCCTCACATCTCCCCAAAATTAGGTGGTAAAATACATTTTTATTCTTAAAGAGAATCAGTTCCTAAAAAGAAAATAACCTCTGGCAGAGGTAGTGCTTGCAAAACCTCCAGATCTTCAGCTGTCTAAAAGCATTGGCTATAAAGATTTGAGTGCTGAAAAAAAGCTTAAGAGAAGAATACTTGTACCATAAATGATAGCACTGTCTGTCTGATATGTTCAATTGGCAGTGGTTAGAAAAATAATGAAGATAAGGATTGTGTCATTCACCAGTGACACTTGTTTATCTTGAAATAAGCAGTGACGATAGAAGGATGAATGATGGGGTGCAATCCTTCTGTAGGCTGGAAAGCTGGCAGGGTGGAGCAGAAACTGGGAGCTTTTTTGCTGTGCAAAGTACACACAATATTTCATTTCTCTGAGTTTTAGCTGTGACACTGCTAATAGAAGATCAAAAGCACTGGGATAGCTGTGAAAATGTAATGAAGTGCCACAATCCAATGGCTTATCAGTACTGCAGAACTCACTGACCTTTTTCCACTCAGTCTGCATAGAAGTACCCACTGGTATTACGTTACCCACCTGGGCATCCTTGGATGATGGACCATGTGAGCTTCACCTATTCATCTGTGCTGCTGGAAAGGGTGTGAGGCTTTGTGGGCTCGTGCCCTTTCCGAGGATGTGGAAATACCTTTTGTATCGACTAGACCCCATTTCTTTGCCACCCTTTCTTCTGTATCCCTGCAGGATTTTCAGGGACAAGAGACAGCCACAGGCATTTTCATTGGCTGGGTTTATTTGGGCGCAGAAAACGGCCAAACTGAGGTCATCGCTTCAGCTTTCTATTTGTGAGAGAGGGGAAAAACCAAACTGAAAAAGCAAATGCATAGTCTTTACAAGGAGATGGACACTTACAGGAGCAGTCAAAGAAAGCTGACATGAGTTGAGGAAGATAAATATTCCAGTACAAAACATAAGGAACAAGTTCAATGAAGGAGAACATGAAACTTCACAGGAAAACCTGAATCCTGACAGGCATTAAATAATTTAAAATCAAAACTGGCACATGGGTTTGTGCTTGGATCCAATTCATTTCTTGTGATATCATGAGTAAAGAAAGCCTAATTAACAATCCTTCATAAAAGTAATTTTTGCTTCTATGTCCCAGCTATTAAGGTGCCTGGAAAGATAAATTGTAAGTTTGCAGTGTGGGGAAAGCTGGAATTGTGGGAAAAGGGGTTACCATGCTGTGTGAATATGTCCTTATGGGTGGAGGGCAGTTCCTCAGGCTTAACTACTGCAAAGGTATAAGAGACAGAGGCTGTGCCCAGCAAGTGCTTGGAAAGGAGACAAGAAGGGACAAAAGGAGGCAGCCCAGATGAAGCTGAAGGGCACTGCTTCCCTGCTCACACGTGGGCAGTGTCAGGACAGAGAGTTTGGCAAAGAAATGGACACCGTCTATTCAATGCATCAGGTCTGGTTTATGCTGGTACTCTGGTGAGCTGCTTTTAACTTCAAGTTTGCTAAAGCATGCTTTTATCCTGTACCTGCTCTCACAGAAAACCTGTCCTTGGCTTCTGGGGCCAGCAACAGCTCAATCATCGGTGAGCACGCAGGGAAAGAGCCATGAGCGGGAAAGGGCCATGAGCAGGAAAACTGCTCGCACGGGTCCTTCCTCCTCCCGGCCCCTGCGGGTCGAGGACCGTGGGAGAAGCAGCACGTGCAGGTGGAGAGGGGCTGTTTCATGGTCTGATATGACGGTGCCTGTATCTCATGTGTGAGGCTGGCTTCATTTGAATTCCCAGCCAGGCAGTCTTTGTGCTTCATTTTTTTCTGATGACAGCTGCTCTTTGATCGCGCTTGCCTACCTAGTAAGCTGTGATTGAGAACCTTTTATCTCAAAAAAATTTATCACTGTCGTGAATAACCGGAATAATGGCAAGCAATTGATTGTGCTGAAACCGACACATCAAAATGGCTGAACTAATTAAATGTGCTGTTATGGTGAAATGACTTAAAAATATTTTCAATACTGTGCAAGCCGATCTTGAGGCAGAAGAAAGCTGGTTGACACTGCTTACATATTAATGTTTATTATGTGGTTTTTTATGCGCTTGAGAATGGAGGTGTTTCGAAGGAGAGGAGGGCACTGGGGCACCACGATGGCTGCTGGCAGAGGAGCCATGCTCTGGGGACAGATGGGTGCCAGCTCCTGCGGTGCCTCCTGCAGAGACTGTAGCTGGATTATTGCCATCTATTTCTGTTTAGCAAGAGCACGGAGTGCCACTCTGGAGCAGCAGCTGACAACAGAGCCAGCAGAACAGGTTAATAATTCAATATTTAAGACAACTAGCGTTCATTTAATGACCTTGGGACTGAAAAAAAATTTGATAAATTGGAGAGGGGCAGAGAAAGCATTTTTTTGAGCACGGGTGAGCACAAGGGGTGGGTAGGTGACAGCAAGTAGGAGTTTCAAAAGAATTTCAGTGAGTTTTGTGCCATTTAAAAAGCGCCACTAGTGCTAAGAAGATCACAAGAGGTCTGCAGACCTGTTAATGTACCAACAGTCTCCTAACTATTTTCTACTGGGTCTAGGCAACTCACTCCCTCTGGTTTCTCTTCAAGTGACACTTTCAAAGCTTTTAATTAAACTTACTTTTGCACCTAAAATGGTGCTGTGTCATGTTTTGGCTGCACCTATCTCATGTTGAAAACTGTCTGGCATTTGAAACAAGGAGTTTATAGCTGTAGGCTTGAACAGAGAAGGAACTGTAGTGATCCTGGTGCCCACTGGCATCAGCTCAACACCAGTGCCTGCAGTCACTTTGATCCAAAGCTTGGTGAGGGAGACGCTACACATCCCTCACCCTGCTGCAAACCCAAGCAGTGCTAAAATATGAAAAAATCATATGTAATTTATGATACAATTTAGGAGGGCTGAATTTTGGGATCTCTCTTTTATCCGCATCATCCCTGCACCAGCTTTTTGTATTTGTATGTCAAATACTGAGGTGTACAGAACTTTCCTCTGAGCATCACAACCAGAGGGGAGAGATTGTGTGCCAAGGTGAGCCCAGTCCCTGAGATTAATGCCTATTGTATGGGTTGTGTTTGAAGATATTACTATAAATAAGGGGGAAAAATGTACGCATAAGTGTTAATATTCTTAAATGCACGGTAATATTCTAAAAAATATGTTATTGATATTTTGATTTTTGAAAAATTGTTGTTCACTTTAAAGTTTATGCACTTTCTAATGCACTGCTCCTCCAAATAACTAAATAGAGCAAACCAATTGTCTGCCATCTAGGATAGAACAGGGAGGGGGTCAGGACTTAGGAGGACAATTTTAGCTGTTTGAAAAATGCTATTTGAAATGTTTTTGAAATTGAAACGCTCTAGCTATTATTTATTTATTTACTTCATTTTTAAAAACCAGCCAGTTTCTTTATGGCGGTTTCTAAAAATAAAAATGTTCATGCGAACGCTGCCAGGTGGAAGCTGGAGGACTGCCTTGTTCTCAGTCCGTGCGAGGTGTGAGTCCCAGATGAGGGCTCTGGACTGCTGCCAGGCTACTGTATATTTTGCCTGAGTGATGGTGACTCCTCCAGCACTGGCTCTTTTCTGCAGCAAAGGCATTATTAACAGCTACGTGTGGATTTCCAGAGGGTGGAGGGTGAAAGGCAGTAGCAGTTTTACTTGGATTGTCTAAAATATTCCTTTTTAGCTTATGATCCTTGCAAAGGGTCTGGTGTGTCTGTTGGATTTGGGAGGTAAAGGGCTCGTTTTGGCGTGAGCAATCAGGAGACAGCCATGCTCCTGGCCAGCAAGGGATGGCAAAGTGCTGAGGCTGCAGCAAATCTTTGTGCATACAGGAGAAGGCTATTCTGCTGTTCTTTCACCTTGAGCACTTGCAAGGCTAAAATCAGCTCACACCTTTCCTGAGTTGTGCAAAAGACTGAAGTAAATTCAGATATACACAATAAAATTTAAAGTGTTGTTTTATTAATTCTATAAATCTCTTCCTTTAAAAAATACAGCTACAGAGAAGATGACTGCTGTCATCTAATTTTGTCTATCAGCAGATAGACTCTTTTTTGGTAATATTAGACACAATTAACGCAATGCCCTTGGTTTCTATCATTTGCTCGTAGGTGGAACCATGCCACTTGGAGAAACTCCACTGTTGGGTGGAACAAAGCACTGCAAAAAAGACCTTAACAACAGAAAAATACTGATTTTATTAAGTGGAGTGAGGAAGGGAGGACAGATCTTCAACACCTCTTTTAAGATAGGACAAACTGTCCTCTCACATATCCCTGTTGACTATGAAAACTTGCTCACCTGTCTTAGATGGGTAAAATCAGAGGCCCCCCCCAACTCCAGAGGACAGGTTGCATTTGTGAAGCTCTAATAAGTATGGACAAACTTTTAATAACAAATTACATTTATTTCCTTTTTCAATGCCTTAATGGAAACAAAAATACCAAGATAACACAAAGAAGAATGAGGATGTGGCCCTAAAATGCCAGAATGCTTCTTAACAGCTTTGAGCAGGCTCGAAAATGGAGGTGATAACAGTCTCACTAAGTGAACATCAACATGGAGAGAAAATAAAGATTAGGAGTAACCTATGGTTACTGCACTGAGGTTAATGTACCCAGCTCATAAAGCTCCCAGCAAGCAGAGGTCACCCTAAATTCACACCAATTTAGGCACAAGATTTCTTAGAGCTGGCCAAAAA
This sequence comes from Xenus cinereus, assembly GCA_025774025.1. Classification (NCBI taxonomy): domain Eukaryota; kingdom Metazoa; phylum Chordata; class Aves; order Charadriiformes; family Scolopacidae; genus Xenus; species Xenus cinereus. The sequence goes on from JAOXJK010000012.1 coordinate 10,522,979, forward strand.
AGGTAGGGTTTACTTTCCATTTTTCTTTCAAATGAAGAAACCCAGGTGAAGATATGTAATGTTGGACTCTAAAATCTACAGGTACAATTTGAAGTAAATTCTAGAAATTTCCATCCGCATCAGTAAGACTGAGATTTTATTTATTTCTCTGGAACTTCTGCCCAAGGGACAGAGGATGGTGAGAGGCAGGACCTGACTTGGTGACTGGTCATGAGGGAGCCACTCTGGAGCTGAGCACAGGAACAGAGGTCACTTTTGCAGTGTGGTGGTTAAACTCAACTAATCTCACTTCTCACATCCAAACCCTGGTCATCTAGGCTACTCGCGTGTGGCTCTGAGTTCAGGTCCATTAAAACTCAGAAATGTTTTTCCCCTTGAGGAAGTGGGGTTAAGTGGGGTGATTAACTTCTGCTTGCATGTACATCATCAGCGAGCGTACCATTTGCTCGTCTCTCTGGGAATGGTACTTGCTGATAGACTGAAGTCATAAATGAAATTATTTTGCTCATGTCATCACCATCCCTCTTGGCCACGGTTCTGCTGCACTCACCTATCATGCAGAACTGCTACATGATATGTCGTTGAGTGCTGAAATTTTTCCCTCTGCAAAAAATAACACATAGGTCAGCCCCCTCCTTTTCTGCTCAGTGCTTTTCACCACCCAGCAGTAGAAGCTGGAACGAAGTACAATTTTTAAATGTCTTTTGACACTTTCTGTGAAGAGCACAGTACGATGCTTCTGCTTCTTGCTGTTGTCTGAACTCGTCCATCTTCTTCCTCCAGCTCCCAGGCTCCCAGGAGTGGGAAACTGGCACGCAATGCTGTGTGCTCCTGTGGCAGAACAGAAATAGTCCAAATTCACAAGCAGAGTCCATAATCCTATCACCTGCATTTGGAGGATGGTGATACTATAGGAGAAAGAAAAACTGAAGAAGCTCAACATGAGCTATTAAGGATGAAATCACCACAGAGTCAGGGAGCAAAGTTAAGCCCCGTTTTCTTTGGCTGTCAGTTCTGTGTACAGTTTGCACACATTCATATACATGATGATGTTCACTGTGCAAGTGCCAAGGTGGGAGTAAATACCATTTCAGGTGTGGGGATTTTGTGGTTGGTAACAATTATTGATCACTGTTACATTTTGAAAAATGGATAAATCCTGAACGTCTGCACAGTAGTATTAGATTGTCACAACCAATGCCTGGCTAGGATTGCTCTGTGCAGCACTTCAATCACTTTTTTAAAGTGCAGTGCATTATTGCACAAAAAAGTTGGTTTGGGTAGAAGGAAGGGAGAACAACTTTTTTCTCCAATTCCTTCTGAGACCTCAGAGGCTAGTTGGCTCTCTTTGACATTAATTCAGGTAAGGATTCACCAAAACCTTGGTAAACTTAAACTTTGTTGGCTAAGGGTGGGTTTAAGCACTCACTTGAAAGCAACTATGTGCTGCCATGCATGGCTGAATCATTGCTTGCTCTCTGCTGTTTAAGAACTCTGCCAGGTAGTTTTGGTGTATCTTTCTGCTCAAGAGGGTATAGCTGCTTTTATACATTGGTCACTGGTCATAGCCATCGTGAATATAGAGGAGAAATCCCTGAAAGCTCCAGCCTCCAGTTCCAGCTGCATTTCCCTGCCTTGAGCTACCTGACCTGTGCCAGAGAGGAGCCTGACCATGAACCAGAATATATAGCATGGACAGCAAGGAGATCACAGTGTTGGTGCAAATTGGTTGTATTTCAGCATGACACAACAGACCAGTTAACTATGTATGATTTTGCCCAGGCTAAAGCCTTCTGATAAGCTTCCCCTCATTATATTAGTGTTGGTAGCCGTGGTGGCAGTTTGTGTAGACTGTTCTCAGGAGAAATGAAACTGCTCAACTCTCACGGGTGGGCAGTACTCAGGGTTAAAAACAAAGTAGCTCACATATGAAAAATAGTCCAAGCACACAACTCTTTTCAAACAAGTATGAGAAGTCATAAATGCTGAGCATGTGGATGGTCCTTTTACCAGAGGAGCTATTCATATCTCATCCTCAGCTGCAAGCAGCAAAGCAAATTTCAGCTTCTCTAACAGACTGTTTACTGACTTTTGGACTGTCCCAACGGTGCTGAGACAAGTCAGGTGGTTTAAGCCAATTCAATTCACTTTGCAGTCAAGGTAAGCAAAAAGCAAGTGCTGGCTCAACAGTTCTGTGGAGATGGAGCAGCATCAAGCAGGAGTAGCTCAGTTTCTGATGATTACAGGACATCCCAGAGGAAAATGCAGTAAGGTCAAGCAGAGAAATATGAAACAGTGGGGTGTGTAAATTCAATAACTTTTCCTCTTAGTGATTCAATTCTTTTTGTTCTTGTTAAAGCAGAAGGTTGGGAAGGCTAGCTTAAATTTTGTTGTGTGGGTTTGGATCTTTTCTGGGCTTCTCAGTTTTTGATTAAGAACCAGGTGAGTTTGTAACTCATATGTGCCCCGCAAGATATTTCTTTAGGACTTTATTTTCATTCTTTTATAATTCAAAAGCGCAGTAACCACTTTTAAATTGAAAAATCCTTTCTATAGTATTCCATTGTGTCTAGCTCTTTTCAAAATACCTTTATCGAGGTTTCTTACTTCTATTGTTGCTAACCAGAATCAGCAGCAATTCTGTCCTATTAACTTGGCTCAGTTTCTTCTCCTCCTACTTTTCTCTGCAATTGGCATATCTACTAGAGCCCTGGATTGTTATTTTTATCCATAAAACTGCTCTTTACAGTTTTATCCTAACTTGCTTCACTTGATTTCATGTATTTCTTTTTTGTGATTTCTGTCATTGAGACACTATTTTGCCAAGCTGACCTTTGAAGATTTATTGTATTTAATTATAAAAATAACATCTCATACCTCATAAACAATGTCTGTACCTCAAACAATCAGAACAACAATTTATAAATAACATATGGTGACTCCATCTATGTGGAGTTAAGTGTCTGTAGTAATCATAGTGGAGAAAGACTTTAAGGAGAGCTATTAAAGAGAATAACACAATGGCTACGAACATCTTAATGTACCATGGTAAGAAATGGAAAAGAAATTTAGAGTGATTAAGGTTTACATCACTGTGTGCAGACATACTAATTTAGGCAGAAGTCAAGAACTCAGACAGCACACACAAGATTATGGTTAGGGTAGGCATAGACCATAGAAAGCTTAAAGGTAAATCACAGAAAGCTTAAATGTGAAAACGAGTCTGTAAAATATTCCTGAGAACGTTAGAAGCAAAATACAATGATAGTCTGCCTTCTGAGCACCTCACAGCATCTTGGGGAGTCTTGGAGTAAAGAATAATCCTTTTACATATTCGCTTTTATACCATACTGGGGAGGACTATGGAAGAAAAGCTTTTTGGTACTGACTGGATCTGACAGAGATTGCTGACTGCCTGATGCAACTGAATGGAATACATGTCTTCTGGTGCTAGAGCCTTAGGAAGGCTTAAGAAAGTCAGAAAGTCAGTGAGGTGAATATCATGGTATTTCTCCAGTCTCAAAAGCAGTTTGATTAACCTGCATATTTTGAAAATTGTACTTGTTTCCAAGCTCTGAGACATTTGGAATTGGTAAGAAGGGAAAACGATGGGTGAAATCCTGAAAAGACTGCCTGGTAAAAAATTAAAGGCCACTGATGTACTGAGTGCCAGGAAGCATGTTTTGCATTGAGGATCGATCAAACAAATTTATATGTGATGAAGGAAACTACCTTTGCCTCATGCATGAATCATTACTTCACATATATAAGGAAGAGGAGTGTGTGGTGGTGGTAGGTGTGGTACTATTTTAGTGGGTGGATCTTTGATGTATACAGGGATGGATGAGACCCAGGTTGGGCCATCTGGCATGGGTGATGCCACAGAGGAGAGCTGAGGTACTAGGTAATTAGAGGGGATGCGAGCAGTATGTAAACCTGCATGGAGCTGCTATGTAATTTTAATGAGCGTGTTAGGGGCCAGTAAGGGAGCTAAGGAGGATCTACAGGGCCTTTTAGCTCCCACTGACTTTCTAAAGTTATTCCAAATGCAGCCATCACCTAAAAAAGTTGGCAGCTTGGCTACATTCAAAACAAGAACGTGAAGGTACAGAATACAGGCCCAGTATTCCCTATCTCCAGCAGTGAAAGTGCTTCACAGCTGTCATGTCTGGTCAGATGAGCTTTTACAGACTCAAGAGATTCAGATTATTCATTTAGTTTAAAGCAAGGTTGTGTTCCCACAGCTGAAAGTGATGAAGTTACTGCAGACAGTTCACAGCCAAACATCCTTCATTCTGGAAGGTATCCAATCCAGACGTGAGAAGAAAACATTGGTTCTGCTGAAGCTAGTGGAAAAAATCCCATCAAGTTCAATGGTGTTAAAATTTCAGTTTGAACTTTCTGAGATAACCTGGGACAATTTAGAGAGAAGGTGTTACTCAAGGGTCGGGGGGCGGTTCTACTCTGCAACACACCCATTGCTGTCCCAGCTGGTAGCTGGGAAACCAAGGGATGAGTCAGTCCTTTCAGCTGAGGAAAAGGAACCTGCCCTTCTTGACCTTTCCCTCAGCACTAATTGGACTAATTAGATTAGAATGAATGTTATGAGAGGTGCAGCATAGACAACGTTTCCATGTCTTTATGTTGCTTAAAAAAACCTTGCTGGTTTCTTGTTCACTCAGCATCTGTCTAGATATTGATACTATCAGAGAGTGAAAGCTAGAAATCTTCTTCAGAAGATTTATCAAGATTTATGTTCCTTGCTAACTGCTGAGTGAGCTGGATTCTGTCCTGAGATTCTCTGTTATAAATTCAAATAAATTATGGAAAGGACGACTGGGAAAGGCATGCTGTTTAATTACCCCATTCTGCATCTGTAAGACCAGACCGTCTTTAGCAGACAAATGTCTAAGACATGCACACAGAGTGTATAATCCAAGACGTAAATCCTAATGTATATTTACTTGTTGGAGATTCTTCCATCTCCCTTGCTGAGCTACTGTAGGATTTATCAGTTCCTATAGCACACATGCTTTCCTGATCCAAACTCCTCTAACTGCAAAAGGAGTCGATTCCATTTTTGGTGGAAAAATAATCATTTTCACATATTGGTGGAAATGCAAAAATGTGGATTATCTTACTCTGTAACGACCCTTGCGTGTATATGAAGACTATTACCATGTTTCTGTGGTGCTTCTCTATTCTAGAATGAATAAAGATAATTCTTCCAACTTTTTCTATGAGGCTGAGGTTTTTAAAGTTTTTGTTATTTTATTTCTCTCCTCTAAACAGTTTCTCATTTGTCTAGAACATTAAGTAAAATGTCCAGAGTAAAATGTTAGACTACAGCAACAACTTTCCATTAAATAAATCAAGCTGTATAAAGGCAATGAAAATGTAGAATGACTTGGATGGAAAATAAAATTATTTCAAAATGCCATTAACTATTCCTATCACAATTCTCACTGAGTACACAGCAAAGCAAATGTCATGGACTGACCCACTGCCAGTAATACAGAACCACTTAATCTGTTATTATTTAAAAGACGATTCATAAAATAATTATCCTATTTTTTCTCTTGTCTTCTTACTGTTCCTGTCCAGCAAGAAACTTCCATGGCATCAGTTTGGGTGGGGTTATTTGGCTTCTGCTGAGGAAAAAGGACCAGTTATGCTGGCTACCGTTAATCCTGATTTATTTTCTGCTCTAAGTACTGGCAGCTACAGGTACTGTAGCCTTGCGAAGACGAACTGAAATGCAATGTGTCTGCATTTTAATATCTGAATGCCTTCCACTGGGTCATCAGGGTCACATCCGCACTAGCCTCACTGGGCAGCAAAGAAGGGTTACACAGGTACCACACCTGGTGTAACAAAGCAACGAGGAAAATCAAACACTTATGTCCTCTCAAAGAGTAATTGCTGTTGAAGATAAGGGCAGAATTTCTCCGATTATTAGAATTTGTACCTGGGACAAGGTGTATATCCTTCTCTTTCTGGGCTAGCACTTCCTGTCTGCAACTGTTTGCCAAGAAAGACATTTAGAGTGAGATTGCTGATGGTGTGAAGGAAATTTTCGTTTCCCTTTAAGTAAAGAAATTTTGCTGTAGAACTAAGACTTTGAAATATGCAAAGGAGGCTAATGTGCAGTGGGACAGAAGTCCTCTCCAGCTGTGGAATTGGCCAAAGTTATGAAATAGGAAGTGCTTGTTTTAAAGTGTGCAAGACACTGTGCTGGCTTGCAGCATAAATTATGCATCTTCCCCTTCCTGCAGGCCTGCACTGCGTGTCCAAGGCTGAACACACAGTCCTTGGCCGCAGTGGAAAGAAGCTGTCTGGATAACAAAGGAAACGGACGATTTGCTGCTAGGCAGAGCATCCAATTCTCGCTGAGGCGGTTGTCCTTAATGACACTGGAGTGTGCTGTTAGGATGGATGCAGCTACGGTCCTGAGAAAGGAGTACTATCTGAAATAAGTCAGTGTTCAACTTCTGGTAGCTCAATTTCTGGTAATGATTATGACCTCAGCAGGTGCCATGTTCACTGTGGTACTGATACCATGAAAAACTGATGACTTGATTTATCAGGGAACATAAAATCAAAGATTTATTGAAAAAATAATAATCAGACAATATAAAAGATTGTCAGAACACAGTAAAATTAATGCATCTCTACATATATAAATTTGTACTCTACATGAGGAAGAGCTCCATCATCCCATTATCTCTGGCAAAACCACCTACCAGTAGTTAAAGCTGTTGTGCTTTAAGTCAAGAAATCAACACACTGTATGGAAGAGCGACATTCCCTTCAACAACCTATAGTGTCTCTTCCACATTGTGGAAATTGCCAGAAGACTAATAAATGTTTACGATCAACATGTGTGCAATATAAGGTATGATTCATCACTGTGCAGTAACTGTTTTGAACATTACCAGAAGTGTGATAAACGTTTCCTGGCAGCTTATTGGCAATAGGATTTATTTAGTGCTGACATTTATTCTATTCAACTCCTTTAAAGCCAGAGTGTATGGCATATGTGTTACATACCAATAAGAACAGCACCAAGGGGAGACAGAGCTTGGACTGAAGCTGTATAACATTCTTTACTTTCACAGTTTAAAATTTTCTATGTGTTTGAGTTAAGTAGTTTTCCTATAGAGTAGAGAAAGAAATCACTGCACCATAAGCTTGCAAAAATCCTTATTTCTCCTAATATCATAAAATCAAAGAATCGTAGAATGGTTAGAGTTAGAAGAGACCTTAAAGATCATTGAGTTCCAAACCTCCTCCCATGGGCAGGGACACCTCCCACTAGAGCAGGTTGCTCACAGCCCCATCCAACCT
>JAOXJK010000012.1:10530425-10546077 GCA_025774025.1 Xenus cinereus
GTTAGGATGGATGCAGCTACGGTCCTGAGAAAGGAGTACTATCTGAAATAAGTCAGTGTTCAACTTCTGGTCGCTCAATTTCTGGTAATGATTATGACCTCAGCAGGTGAAGGGGAAACAAAATTTAAAACTTATGAGGGAAATGAGAGTTAACTCCCAGTCTGTAAAAGATTTCTTTAATGCTTTCTCATTCCAAACTGAACTAATCTTGTTGCCATCGTGTTCAAACTTATTCTGCTCCTCTTCCTTTCCCATATACTTAGACCATTGGTTAAATGTATGTCCACACCTAGTCTAAAGGCCAACCTCCTCTACCATTCACACCATCAGCTTGCAAATGCACTTAGTTTCAGATTTAGTCTGAGGCCCAGGGCACTTCTGCATTTGCTGTTTGTCAGGCTGGGCTTGGGCTTTTCCACTCAGAGCCGGGAGGAAACGCTCACGGCTGAGTTTACCCCCACCACCCAGAGTGACCCTGAGCGTGGAGCACGGTAGCCCCAGCCTGGATTCTGTCAGAGGGAGCAGCAGCGCCGGCGGCCAGAGCCTGGAGACAGAGCCAGCTGAAATCAGTTCTGCTCTCACCGGTAACGCAGGTGCGTCTTTGTGCTCTCCCTGCCAGGCAAAATACACAAATTTCTCTTTGCTTTCTACTGTCAGCCACGAAAAATGTCGGAAGCTGTCATCTCCTTAAATGAGTATCATTTATTTTGTCATCTCTTTAAATAAGTATATGACAAAAAAACAGAGGAAGAGCACAGTGCAGAAATTAGTATTTAATATTACTTGAAATGATAGTAAATGCTACCCAATGGAGCAGTTTTTTCACAGCATAATGTGCTGACTTGACAATCAATGTGAAATGCAAACATAATCTCTACATAAGCCTGAGACAGCAAATGCACGGAGCATCTTCAGCGCGGAGGAGAAGCCCGTAGGTGCGTTGGCCATACTTGACTAGCTAATATCTAACCCTGAAGGGAAACCCTCAAAGCTAAGTGAAGCAAGCAAAAAGACAAAATGTGTCCTCAGCTCCTGGCTACAGAGCTGTGTACTCTGGAAGACTGCACGGGAAGAACAGTAGTATTTCTTCAAGTGCTCTGGGAGATATATGATATGTTTGTTACATCCAAGAGCAAGCTGTAAAGTACAACAGAGAGCAATCATTAAGAAGGCACTGACTAGTTTAGTTTAAATTATCAAATAGTTAAGCTATGGCAGTGATACAGAACATATTCCTGTAAAACACAAGGGTATCTCTGACTGTAATAAGACTGTCCTTTTATATTTCAGTGTCAGAAAAGCATACTAACTGCAAAATACTGCTTGGCCCTCATAAAACCGTACTCAGTTTTTGAGTGCTTTATTTACGGGATAGGAAGTGCAAGGACATTTTAAATGCTTTCTCTTTGAATAGCAATAATGATCTAATGATTATTTAAGTGATTTTCTCAAACAGTCCTGTATTTAGGAAACTGAAGTATATGAAAAGTATTGCCATGTAAATGTCAGTTAAAGTAATTAAGCAGTGAGAAATTTAAGATGATATAATTTGTTCCCTTTTTCTCTCTTCTATTGAGATTTTAAAAAGCAAGCAGAACTATGATGTCCTGGGAAATATCATGGGATCACAATACGGCACGATTTAAGGAAGGGATTCAATCTCCTCTATTGCACTTGCCACACGGTATTTCTATAAAAATTCAGTATAAATGAACTGTGCACTGGACTACTTAAATGTAATTTAATGGCAAAGAGCCATTTCTGAGTGTAAACTCCCATCTCCATTATATCAGACAACAATTTATCAGAGGACTAATAGCCTGAAAGATATTGAACATTTCAGAATAAAAAGGCTGCTAAGCATGTTGCCCAGTGACTCTATGAATTTCTGTTGATGGAAGATTTTTAGTACAGATGAGGCAATATGTTTCAGAAATTGTTTAGCAGGAGAGGTCCTTCAGTCTTCCTGCCACAACCATGCTGAAATAATGGCTTAGGTACAGCTGATCCTTGAGGACAGAGAATGCAAGTCAGCTGATTTCTTGAGGTTTCTTACAAAAATTTGGGGTTCCACAATTCTGTGATCTTTTTTCAAAACCAGCCAAATTAAGTAGGACAAATTAAGATAAAAAATGACAAGGCAGAACTCTCTAGAACTAGAACAAATTTCCTAATAATTTCTCTGGGATTTTTTTTTTAAGTTTAGTGTGGATATCACTGAGAAATTATCTTTTCTTGTACATTTATGGTAATGCAAATATCATGGTGTTGATGTATATGTATGCTCATTTATTTTTATATATGGCATGTTCTCTACTCAATGAATTCACTCCTTGTTAATTTTCTGTACAGCAGCATATAATTCATTAGATGTTTTTCCCTCCTGCAGAGATAGATATCTCTGAAGAGACATTTATCACTGATTACTGCAGAAAACACTCTTGAATTGTGAGCTGTGTACTGAGTTTCTCTTTCTTTTGATTTCCTGACTTAATCTGTTTTGTACGTAAAAGTTATTCCCAAGACAAAAATCTCCATGTTGCCCTTCATTTAATTACAACTGATTATTAGGTTCACTTCTTTTTCTGCTATTAAAGGTGCTGCATTATTTTATTAATATTTCCAGTAATTTATAGACACTATGCTGCAACTTGTTATTTTATCTTGAAGAGATTATGACTCAAGAGGCTTTACTATTTATTTAAACAGATATTTTACTAAAAAAAAAGAAATTAAGAAACCATCTGTTGCTTGTAGGTGGTGTTTTTCCCTTGTTAAATGTGTGTATATTGTGAACATACAGTAATACATACGTATATATAAATAAAAGTAGAACACCATTCTGCATCATGAGCTTAAAGGCTGATATTTCTGTAGCTGTTTATGGAAATTATATTTAAGATATTTATAGTTTGCTTCAATGCACATGAATTTGCATGGTCTTGATGGACTTTATCCCATCATTACAGTGTACGTGCTACAACATCCTTGCTAAGCATGGGCTAGCTTGATTGAGGTAGAGCATGAATTGGCTCTGGGGAAAAGAGGTGGCAGAGTTTGGGGTGGTGCAGGTTGGAGTCTACTGCAATGTAGCCATCGATGATACGTTGCAAGTTTAACATTCCATCAGAAATTTTTTGTGATTTAGTACACATTGTCTCAGCTGCTGTCTTCTCTAAAGTATCTTCCTGTCATCAGGGGTACCTATGTATCTTCTAAGGATGAGTTTTTTTCTCTGGGGTTCCAGTCATCCACTGGCATCTTATAACCTATTTATGTCTCTCCAGGGACACAGTGTCAGATTCCTTGCCAAAAGGATTGATCAAAAATGTTGCCGAGAAGCTGCAGTGTCTCACCAGGAGACGTGACTTGCCCGGTAGTCACCACACCCAGTTGTTATTTTCAGGTTAAGAAGAGTAAAGATTATTACAGTTTAACCCTCCCCACAAAAATCTGCCAAAACAACATGGTGTATCAGTGATTTTGGAAGCTGACCACTGCCTGGAATACCTCAGAGTCAGCAACAGCTAGAAGATCTTCTGAAAGAAGATCCCTATGAGAGGCTGTAATGAAAATCATTCCTATGGTCAGTATCTTACTGCCACAGTGTGTTTTGGTCCCATACATCCACTACAGGCCTATTTTGGACAAAATGGATAAAACAGAAAAAACTGTTTTGTCACTCGTCTGGTTCTGCAGTATGACTTGGCTCATGGGGCAGCACCTTTTAGCAATCTGTCACTCCTTTTGGCCTGCCTCCCATCAGTCTGCAATTGCATATGGGCAAAGAGTAACCTCCCAGTCCTCAGCTGAACACAATGGGCAAAATTTTGCTCTGAATTTTCATCAGTGGAAAACGTTTAGGAATATCTACATCTTCAGAAAGGACCTGATACATAATGAATGACTCAGGTCCAGTGATATGTTCTATGGGCCTCAGAAAAGCACAATTATTATCTCCCTCATCTTTTACTTGCTCTATACCCTAGACATGACTCCAGACAGCCCACTCCTACACTAGTGAGATGTTTGCCTCCTGCCCTTGGTACAGAGGGAGTGTCCCTCACCCCACATCTCATTTGGATTGCCAAACAAGCTCTAAGGCCAGGATCTGTCTGATTTTCTGTGAGTGTGTTGTATTCAGTAGTTTCAAAACTCTACATATTTTACCAACATTAGCTGGATTTATCGCCTGTGACTTCATGCTTTTCTTCCAGGAATTAGCTCTTTGAAGTGCTTTCCCAGAGAATATTACAACTAAGATATGTCTGTTCCATTGTAAACTTACTGACACTGCTCTATCTTTTCAGATAGATAAAATGACCAGTTCCCAGGCTGCCAGAATGTAAACTAGTTTCTTAAGCATGCACCAGATCAGTATAGTGAATGCCTTTCCATGCTTTGGAGACTCCACAGGCAAAAGTTTCTAGGAAAAGAAGAAAACATGTCAAGCAAATGTCATTGCTTAAGGACATGGTGCTCAAGGAGCTGTAAGTGTGCAACACTGGGAACCTATTTAGTACAGCACTGACTTGATTTTAATTAAAAATTATTTAGAAAATTCCGTCACAAATATAAGTGCTGTCATTCTCTTGCTTAAAGACTAACACCAGGTTACAAAAAGTGGCAGTCCTTCATGCCTCCTGGTGAAGCTAAGCTGTTAGACTGAAATGGAAAGGTAGTGTCACAAAACAGGAACCAAAGCACTGCTTGTTGATGAGCAGCCTTTCTGGGAGAAGAGGCTTTGGGTATGGTGACACCCAATCTATGTATTTTGGTCAGTAGTCTTTAGTACAAAAATCATGAGCCACAGAGGGAGTTAGGACTGGAGCCCTGAGAAGTTCTAAAACATCAATCTCCATCTTATTTTATCTATTAGCCATTGTGCCTTGCAAAAGGAAATGAGAAAATTCCCTTGCATACAATGAGAAAAGACACCTCTCCCTCTCTCTAGATGGCTCTTTGAAAGCAGCTTTTCAGAAGGTGATTCACATCCCAGTCTTCAGTTTAGTTTAAAGAATAAGGGGGCATTATCTTCATGATTGCAACCTGAAGGACTAAATTAACAACTTGGATTCTTGCACTAAAAGTTACTGTCTTGACATATCTTCTGCTTCATCTCAAAGTGCCTGTGTTTTTTGTGTATTTGGTCTGCCATTGTAGAAATAATCATAAAACAATCCAGCTAATTGAAAGAAATAATGAAGAGACAACCCCAAAAGACACATTAACAGGATGTTATTGAATTATGCTTCTGGGTCTGAACAGCTGAGTAAAGTGTCAAGCTGAATAAGACCATTTGAACACTGGCACTTTGCAGGGTAAACTCACTCTTTTAAAGAGGGAATAAATATCACTAAAAATGTTTGAACGTTTGGTTTCAGAGGTGATAGATGATGTTCTTTGTACGTCAAAACACTTACAGAGAAGTTAGAAAAATTGAAAACATTCACAGATTTGAAAACTGTTAGGAATCCAGTTTTGATTTTTATCTGAAATAATCCCAACATCGTTTAACATGGATTTGCTACTTGTGTAGCTGCCCTTTGTGTTGCTCTTACTGATAGCATCATCGTTCCCACAAAATATCTTACATTTTGTTCCTTGATGATTAGTCACTCTACTTTCCTATTAACAAAAGCAGCAAGTGGGATACTAGCTTTCCTCCCTGCTGAGCAGAACATTTTATGCAGTTTCCTTACAATAGATGGTAAGTAGAAATAGAGACTGGTTACTGTGAATTGCTGCTATGGATACGAGTCTCTTATCTCTGTCACTGTTCTAAGACTGCATGGAGTGCTTGTTAGCACGTTAACTAAAAGGCATTTAATAATGAATATAGCTATATCACATTAAACTATACTGCCCATCTTGTTAGGTTATAGCACATTCTGCAGAAACAGATGTCAAAGGTCCATTTTCCCTGTAAAATATAAACTTCAAACTAAGACATACAAAACCTTTAGTACGGATGTTACTAAGAGCTGACAGCCTCACAAGGGGCATAAAAAAGGCCAGAACTGACTAAAGAAGCATTTCACATACATATAAGCCTTTTGCCAACAATATATCAAACATTTTCAAATCACTCATTAAACAAAATTTGGAGGAAATGAACTTCTGGTGGTCTTTGTATAGTATTCCTTATGCTATTGCTGGCTTATACATAGGCCAGTGCTATTTCATTATAGAACACTGAATGGCGCATCTTGCCTAAAGACATCCATTTCTCTGTCTGTCAAAAATCTCAAACATAAAAGCAGTGGGATGAACAGACAGATGAAATCAATTTAATTCAGCAGCATAAGGATGTGGGTTGTACTTCTTACTAAGATTAAATAAATGGACGCTTAAATGACTGGTGTGTGTGAACTGACTTGATTTGTTTCACATACTCTCAGTATTGTGTTAGCAACATATCTCGTATGAAGGATAACAAAGGAAATAACTCTTGCATTTGTTATTTGACTGTGGTAGAAATACAATACCACAGTTACTATTAGTGAAAAGCTCTTGATGTCATTCTGCAGCGCTCTCTCTTTCTTCTTTCGTTTTAGGCTCCATGAAGGTGATGTTTTCAAAGACCTTGAACCTTCCCTCATATAAACTAGCCAAGTAGCTACTTCCATGTGTAAACTGTGCACTAGCACACACAAAAGCATGTATTAAAGCTATGAGCTGCCTTCTCTAGACAGCTTGAAAAAATCCGAGCTTAAGTGACACGTACACTGAATGTTTGTGCCCAAAGAACACTTCAGCCAGTGTTGTTTTAGAATTGTAAAATAGAAGCAATGGAAGATAATATATAAGATAATATTTTACAGGACCAGGAAGTAGCATACTAATACTTAACTTTATGGAGTACTGTATACCCTCTCTTCACTCCGTTGAGTTACATAGCTCTTACAAAATAAAATTTCAGCACCTTTACAGGTTCTCATCAGATAAGAGACTGCTGCAAGGAACAAGACCTCTGCAATCTGGGATCATCCAAAGTCTATTTAAATCTCTTGAAAAACAGGTGATGACTGGTCATACTGTATCTCAGGCACATGCTTCATGTGTATGGGATTCTTAATTGAATATAGATGTTTTGCCAGGGAAGGAGGCACATGAGTGATTTGCTTAGTCAAGGTCTATGAAAAAAATTAGATTATCCTGTCAGCACATAACGGTAATTATCTAATGCTGCTTGGCTTCTGAAGCACTTCCTTGTAGCTTGAAGTAATTCAATACTAATTCACTGAATACATTGAACAGGAATATTGTGCTATTAAATTAACTTAAATAGCTTTGTAGCAACCCGGCAGCAACTCAGCTGGCGTTGCATAGATCATCGGTTATCCCTGGTGTCCATAAAAACTGATGTGTTTTACTGAGACTTCTGTTGCTGAGGCTGCATTGGTTTAAGTATGAGCTACTGAATGTGAGATTAATAATCCTTATAGTCCACTTTTTTTCCTTGGGCAGCTAATGAAACAATTAAAAAAATAAAATATTATTTTTCTTCCCTGAATGTTTCATCTCACAATAATCTTATTCATGTGAGATATGAAATGATCATAAAAACAAGCTTTGTTTTATACTCGTTGAGTAAATTTTGAGACTACCCATGAAGAAATTTAATTACCTGCCCTACAAGTGGCACGTGACAAGCACAACTGCAGACCGCAAGACGCTGCACAAACACAAGCTTTGTTTAAAAACTATCAGAGCAGGCAGATTTGGATTTATCTGAATAGGTTTATTTACTTTGACAATTTATGCCTTAGTTCACCCAAGTACTTAACAAATGAGACATTTCATAGATTTCTTTTGGAGTAACCATGTGCTAATATTCATAGATAAATGTCTGCTGAGAATACATTCACAAACACGTTGCATTTTGATGGAAAGCTTCATCAAGCAAACCCATGCCTGGGAACTCTTGCTATGTGCATGATCCATGATTAATGGGCAAGCGAGAACGGGCCTTGAATGCTGTGAGCGGTTCTTAATAAAGAATGCTACAAATAATTTATATTAAGAGGGAAATTTATTATCTGGCATTGTTCAAGAATAATCCTTACTCAATCCAGAAAAAACAGGCTGTCATGGCTCTGAGAGCGGCCCCGTGTCAGGGGTTTTGCTGCTGCTGCCCCAGGGCTGCGGGTGTCCCTGGGCTACAGGAGAGGCTCCTGGCTGTCCCCAATCCCAGGGAGATGCCCGACACCCAAGGCTAGGGCAGGTGGGAAGAAACAGTGTTTTTCAGCGATATTTTTCAAGATTTAAAGACTTTATTTAAGAATTAAACACACAAAAAAAACCCCAAACAAAAAACACTAAGAGCACCAAGAGGAATTCCAGATAACAACATTTTATCTCAGGCACTGGTAAAGCATTCAGATTTGTTTCACAACTAACTCAACCACCACTAAACCCCACAGAAATGAAAGTAGTGCCTCAGAGAGTCAAGTGACTAAAAGATAAATTAAAACTGCCGGTTCTAAGTTGCTTTGAGAATTTTTTTATAATGCCGAGGGCATTATAAAATCATCTAGTGTGGGGAAAATCACAACCCCGCTTCATCAATAGCAGCAAATCGTTCATGTCTGAGATGGGCCCAATGATGAAACATTTCCATGGAAGGAGTGTGGTACGAAGTTAGGTCCTTCAGGGACACACTTCCTCTGAGAAACGCTGATCTGAGTGCCACGCTTCTTATCCCTGGACTGGAGAATACCCTAAAGAAGAATAACCCATTGTCTCCTCAAAATGTGTGTTTTGAAAAATATTTACTACAAAAGCATGGAAGAAGAAATAGAATATATTGTGTCAGTGAATTTGAGTCATTTGAGTGTATGGTACTAAAATCTTGTCTTGTTAGAAGTTGAGTTGTTGTAGGTGCAATGGCAAAATACCCAACAAACAGATAAATAAAAGCAACAGATAACTGAAGTGTCCCGAAATAAAATTATATGAACTTTTAAGCCAGATATATAAAAAGTTGAAATTAAAGGCTGTATATCCCCCCCCTCAATGCTCCAGGAGAAAAAAGACCTTTCCATCATTGCATGTTTGTTTTTCGCAGGTTCTGAAATTATGAATTATCATGATTGTGCATGCACAGCAATTATGAAAAAGGCAATATCAGGATAGCTATAGGAAGTGTGTGTTGGAATGACCATGGAATCAGTATTAGATATAGGAAAAAACAAAGAGCAAGGAAAGAATCTGTAACATGAAAGAAGGGGTGAAGAGAGAAAGAGAAAGGAAAGAACACTATTTTCATTATTAAACCAGACTTTGGGAGGTCTTGTCAAGATGGATACTGGCTAGTCACAATAACAGTGATTAAAGAGTTATCTCCTCACCCACATCAGCGCTGGCTCTTGCCGCCCAGGGCCTCTAAAGGTAGCTGGTGCTCAAGGCACCATCAGGCCTTGGCAGAGAGGGGAAGCAACCACAGACACTCATGTACCATAGTATTTTTCAATCTGATCCCATCATTCAGTTAAACTGAGTTTGGGGAGGCTTGCTTTAGGCTCTCAGATGTGCCTGAAGATAAGACATAGCCTTATCTTATTACGTATTATTAATAACTACATATTTGTAAAGAGAAAAATAGGAGGATTTCTGTTAGGTTTAAAACACCTAACAAACATTTAATCAGTGCCTCTCTAGAAAATTCCTTCATTATATTATTTTACTTCATGAAATTTAATTAACATCAGTTCTGTGAGCTTATTGACCCATATTCTCATTTTAAAAACTGTTCTGATAATCCATGATAAACTAATAAGTATGATTTGCTTTTACCGAGACTCCTCTCACCATCTCTCAACCATTTCTGATACTGACTCTTAGTAAAAAGGACTTGTACTTAATATTTGAGAATTAGAGTTTCTTCTTTTTGTTCATGTAGATAAAACCATTTCTATTGAAGGAAGAGGCATTCTGCTACAAGCTTTCTAAATACAGAAATACAAAATATTCGTAGCTGAAGTAACTGTTTTTAGTTATTTGGTTTCTTTTTTTTTTCCATTTCCTTAGGAATCAAATTATTCTAATTAAGGACTGCACTGATTTTACTTGGCTCTAATTGCAGTATTTCCTAAGACAGGGCAAAATCATGTGAGAAAAGAAGTGAGAGGCTCATCAAGACTTGGATGTGAAAAGAAATGGATATTAAATTCAGCTCTTTATGTTCTGTTTTCCACTGATTATAAATTACTTTTCAATCAACTCAAAATACTTATGCCATACAATGAAAAGAGAGAGCAAGTGTTACAGAAAAGAATATTCTACTAATAGAAGCATACAGATTCATGTTAACAATTCTTTTTTGTTCACGTATTTCATGTAAATCCATAGGACTCCTGTGCTATAAGGCTTTCAAGGTAGGGAATTCTGAAAAGAAGAAATTGAATACGTTATGGATGATATTCATAAATTTCTGATGTATTCTTTTCCTAGGTTCATTTTCCTTTCAGGCAGTTTTATTCTGGAAGCTACTCCTGACAAAAGAATGGGAAAATAAAAAGATGGGAAATAAAACCCCTAGCTTACACCTAATACATATGTACGGCTACAGCCACATATAGATGAACTACAGCCCCTCAGAAAGGTGCCTTTAGATAATTTTCTGAAAATACTGTCCTCGTGCTCAGTGGTGGTCAAAAGTCAAAGAGAATATTAAATAACGATCTTTGCTTAAGAACCTTAATTAATGTATCTTAAGAAACAGAAACATCACTAAGTTGTAGAAATCAATGGTGCATCCACTTTGTTGTCACTGTGTGCAGCTCTATTTCCTGTTGGGAAGGGGATGCAGCCAAGCTAGTCATGATACAAAGAAGGAAGAGGAACATGGTCAGAGGGACAGAGTCTCTGCCGTATTGGGACAGGTTAAATGAGCAGCTCAGTGCCACACAGCTGCTCGCTCACTCTCACCCAGTGCGAAGGGGGAGAGAAACATAAGGGTAAAAGTGAAAAAAACACATGGGTTCAGATAAAGACAGTTTAACAGGTAAAGTCAAAGCTGTGCACACAAGCAAAGCAAAATAAGGAACTCGTTCACCACTTCCACCAGCAGGCAGGTGTTCAGCCATCTCTAGGAAAGCGGGCTCCAAGCGAGCGGCTTGGGAAGAGGAACGCTCTAACTCCAAACATCCTCCTTTCCCCTCCTTTCTCCTCCTTTCCCCAGCTGAGCACAACGTCATATGGTATGG
This sequence comes from Xenus cinereus, assembly GCA_025774025.1. Lineage (NCBI taxonomy): Eukaryota > Metazoa > Chordata > Aves > Charadriiformes > Scolopacidae > Xenus > Xenus cinereus. The sequence continues at coordinate 10,541,636 of JAOXJK010000012.1, forward strand.
CATATCCCTTTGGTCAGCTGGGGTCAGCTGTCCCAGCTGTGTCCTCTCCCAGCCTCTAGTGCACCCCCAGCCTCCTCACTGGTGGGGCAGGGTGAGAAACAGAGAAGGCCTTGACTCTGTGTAAGCACTGCTCACCAATAGCTAACACATCCCTGTGTTATCAAAACTATTTTCATCACAAATCCAAACCAGCACCCTATGGGCTGCTATGAAGAAAATTAACTCTATCCCAGCCAAAACCAGGAGCGTATCCCAGCACTTCCTGGTTTCAAAGAGTGATGACTGCAGAGAGGTGCCCTAGAGTCAACTCATGAATGGGGCAACAAGAGAAGCATTATTCCCAACTTCTCGTAATACAAAACTTAAGGGACACCCAATTAAATTATTAGGTTACAATGTTAAAATGAAAATAATTACTTTTTCAGACAATGCATAGTAAAATTGATGTATTCGGACTTTGAGGATGCTGTGACAGTCAATAATCGCATTCAGTCCAAGTCATGGAGGACAAATCTAACAGTGAGTATTAAGTAGTAAGCAGTTGCTGGATGCAACTCTGACTCAAGATATTCCCAGACTACTATAAGCTGAAAACTGGGAGAACACATGCAGAAAAAAAAAAAATTAATCCATAGTTTTCTTCCCATCATTTTTTCCCCTGCGTCCACCACAAATTCCTGCCAGAGAAAGACTGATCACCACCTGGGTTTATCTCAGAATTGATATTGAACAGCATTATTGTTCTTATCTGCAAAGAAGTTATTCCCAGGTGAAGACAAACCAAGACTGAAGAAGTGAAAATGCTCATGCCTACCGTGAGCCAATGTGGCTGCAGTAATCTCTAAACATTGTGGTGCAGGACATTAGGAAGTTCGGTTCACATTGCACATAAATAACATCTTTATGAAAGGACTAAAAATGCATGGGTAAAAATAAAGCTCTTCGGAGATGTGAATTAAACAGTATCACCTTGGCAAGCAAATATTTAGAAGAATGGAAAAAAACCTGCAATGTTATCCACACATTTATGTAAACAGTAAATGCAGTTTATGGGCGGATGTTATCATAACCTATGCTCACGATCACTTTGCTGTTCTCTGCAATTGCCAGGGCAAAACATTTTGCAAGAACATAAAGATAATGGCACAGTTAAATTTAGTTGACTATTTTAATCTTAAAATTCAGCCTCTAAACACATGTAATTGATAGTATATGAATGAGTCATGGAAACTTGCTTTTTATGAAGAAAATTACTAATGTTCAGATCTGGCTTTTTTCATTACTTTTTATATCTCTAGTTTCCTTCCAGAATGCAGCTTAGTGATCATTGATCCACAACGTTTATAGTAATTTAAATGTATTTCAAATGCTGGGTAACATGGCTCCTGCCATTTCAAAATGCTCATGAGTTTCCAAGCTATTCTATTTCCATTGTTGTTCTTTATGAGAAGGACATTAATTACTAAGTCCTTAATGATGAACTCCTGCTTTCCTCAGGCCGGGGTGCATCCCTTTCACAGCCAGCTTGCCAAGTCTTCTGCACTGTGCTTCCAGTCCAGCACAACTGGGAAGGTCATCTGCGACGAGCAAAGAAAAGGCACTGAGACCAAAAGGCAAAGGAGGTTCTGGGAGATCAACAAAAGCACCTTGATGAGCTCAGGCAGCAGCTGATGTTGTGATGTCCCGCAATGTCTCCCCTACCCTGCCTTGCAAGGCTGCATGGTCATGGAGAATTGTGCTAGGTGCATACTTCCAGGCATACTTCCAGTTATACATGCCTTTGATTTTGCTCCTTTTGGAGACAGGTAGAAGCAAGCAGAAAAAGAGGACAAGTTGACATTCAAATATTATTTCAATTAACTTTTGAAATGACAACCTGAACTTTCAAAAATGATGATGAGTGTTCTCAAGCTGTACTCAGCCAGCAAATCATTTGATGCCAGTACAGCCCCACGGGACTGCCAGGAGGGCTGGTAGACAAACTGAGTGGCTTTTGGGTGGAAATGAGCCAGCCAAAGCCAGTGGGACTAGTCATGGTGTTGTCATAGGACCCTGAAAAGCCTCAAACTGGATGGAAATAGGGGAAGCCGTGGAAGCTGTTATCTCATCCATTCATATAATGTTTGAGATCCCCTTCTTTTTGGTTATTTAGCGTATGTGGAATGTTACTCATGTTGAACACATGAAATATCTGCTGTGCAGCTCATAGGGGCAGAAATATTGCCACACTTCAAGTATGCAGCAAAACGCTCCCATTGCCATAGCTGCATGGGAACTGGGAAACCAGCTCTGTCCGCATTTACGATAGTACACATTTCAGAGACATCTCCACTGGTATCTATGAACAAGAATTTGGAGCTAGACACTTAAAAATTACCCCTTTCTGGCTAGAAAAGAAACACAAATACATTTCTAGTAATTTAAATAGTTACCAGCATGTAGCCATACATGTTTCTGAGAAACAGATTTGAACAACTGCATTAAATTGATTTAATTAATTCATCACCACAGGAGTCAGCCCATGGTCAGAGTGTCACTTGACTTTGAAAGTGCCAACTACAAATTCATATCACTAACCGGCACACAAAACTGTAAGTCTTCTAGCAAGAAGTCTATAGTCCAAAGCACCAAACTTGTATCGCATGTCTAGAAAACAGCAGGCATAGTAAGTATATATATATCTCTATGGAAGGAGAGGACATCAGACAGGTTGCTACAAGAGAAGTGCGGCACCTTTTAATTTTTTTAAGGAAAAAGTAACTTAAGGAATGGAATAAATAGAAAATGGGAGGAAATCAAATATGAATTTGCTACAGCTAACTGTGCTAGAAAATCCAGCATCCTCGTTTGATAATACTCGATCTCTTTGGCAAAGAGAGAGCTATATGTGCTTGAATTAGTGCAAAACATTTGGCATGTGGTTGTCTGAAAATGTGAGTTGGGCAGAGAAGATGGGGATTAGTATAAGCAGTGTAGAACAAAAGCTGAAATGGCAGGCAATCCTATTTAGGGTGGAGGAAGATATCAGAGGAATTCCTCAGGAATCAGTCTTGAGACTAATCTTATTTAACTGTAATCATGAATTGAATTCAAAAGGCTTCGGTCTAGTCATGTAGGAATTTACTAATGAAACCTGCTGATGACACAAAGTCAAAAAAACCCATCCTTATGAAGGGATTTGTAGTGTAAGGAAAATATAGTCGCATGGCACTTGAGGATCAAAATGTGATTAGACATAACGTGAGAGGGAAACCCACTGAGCAAAGGGCTGCTACTATAAACTTTGGCAATGAACCAAAGTGCCATCCTTGGAGGTTCCGAGGCTTGGCTAGACACGGCTAAAGCTGTCATTATCCAGGATGGCAAGAGTTTCCCTCTGAGAGGAGGACTGGACCAGGAAGCCAGAGATCTTTTCCAGCCACATTTCTATGTTTCTGTGAGAATGAATGAGAGAATGAAAGGCTGGTGAATTAGTCACATTATGGACTATGATCTGCCATTGCTACTTCGGTGAAGAACTTGAAGTCCCAGAAGATGTTTGGTGAGGTATTTCCTGTAGAAATAAGAAGTGATTTAAGAAAATGTGGGTTTCTAAGGGGAACATTTTATACAGCTGTAGTAACCTGTGCTCAAGAAAGTTTAATTTAAATTTAAAAAGAAGCTGAAAGAGAAGGATAGAACTACAAGTCAGCCAGGATTTGGGATGCATCTGCCTAGACCTTTTAATTCTAAGAAGTGTGTCATAACAGATCAAACATTTGTGGGGTTTTTAAACACAAAGTCAAGCTTTAGTGGAAAATAATCTATACCAATTAACATTTGAAAAAATAAGTAAGATAAAATAGAAGAACAAGAACCCTAACGTAAAGGGGATTCAGGAGTGGCTGCAGCCTGGACTGCAGGATATGTTGCAATGTTATGGTCTTACTTTTTTTTCCAAAGTTCTGAATAATGTAGGATTTAAAAGACTCCATCATGCTGATACTCTGATAGCATATAAGGAGGGAACACAGAGTCAGAATTTTCAGCTCTCAAGAAAATCACATTGCACAGACTATTTCCTCCAGAATAATTTCACAAGAATAGCCCAGGCCAGTCTACAAAGTTTTAGTAAACCTGCACATATTTCTTGAAAAGGAGAAAACTGGCAGACAAATGGCTAATTTGACCTTGTCATTCGGAAAGGGAATAGTTAGTGTTAATGACAGCATGTTTCATCTTACTATAGTTTACATGCAACCCTGCAACATGCCAATTTAAAACTTTCAAAAATTGTTGTTCTTGAAGTTTCTGGGTTCTCTCCTCCTTATCGGTGTCAAGCCAGCTATCCTGCTGTATATCTGAGGCTTTTCTCCATACATATTTTCACCAAAAGTTCCTAAATCGGCCCAAAAACCATAGCCTTAGTCTTTTTTGGAATTAAAGCTTTTTTTGGGAGGGGG
>JAOXJK010000012.1:10551304-10569443 GCA_025774025.1 Xenus cinereus
ATCTCGCCTCTCTGGGCAGCCTGTTCCAGTGCTCTGGAACCCTCAAAGTAAAGAAGTATTTCCTGCATGTTCAGACAGAACTTCCTGCATTCCAGCTTATGTCCGTTAAATATATCCTTTTTTGGATATATTTTGGGTTTTGTTCATTGCAGAAGCTGAACTGAAACGTATTGCAAGACTTATTTTAGAGCAGAAATTATTTTCTTGCAAAGAACTACTATGATACCAGGACATCTGTGGATCCCACTGGAGGAAGGACTGTACACAAAGCACAGGGTTTTCACCAGCCACAGCTCATGACAAAAATCTTCCCTGATGGGGTTTCTGTCCTGGGAAGGTTGTTTAGTCCCTGTTGCTCAGGGATGTGAAGAACAGATTGAATGAATATGTCAGGAATAGCAGAGACATAGTTGAGTCTGGGATAGCCAGCCTTGCAGGAATATGACTCTGCATGGCTGAAATTTATGGCTTTACAACGGCAGATGGCAAACTTTAAGCTGTATTAATAAAGAAATAAAGTGTTAACTATTCGCAGGTAGAAAACTGAAGGGCCAATTAATGAGTCATCATCAAAAACTGGCATTATGTTAGCTGGTTTTGAGCTATACTTTGATGGTTAGCAGCCTGCTGGCTGCTGGGATTGTACCATTAGTAAATCATTTGCAATTAAACAGGTACAAACTGAACACTAGTGAAAGTGTGAAAGCCAAAATTGTTGTGTTTTGGTTTGGGAGAATGGAAGAATAAAGCCATACACAGTCCAGAAAAAGATCTCTGATACAGTGGAAATACTTCAAGCCATACGAAAGTTGAGAGAATTTTATTTTTCCGTTACTGATTTTGGCTTTTGAATCACATCAAACATAATCCATCAGCTGACATAGTTAATACCACAGTATTTAAGTTTGGTAGTGAAACCAAGAACCGTGATTTATATTATATGTCTCCCAAATGTATTTTCTTCTTTTCTTATTGGTGTAAAAACACTTTTTGCCTTTTCTATCTTAGCAGATGAATCAGTGTTTCTCAATACTATTCTTTACTCTGAAAAGTTTTTGTTTTGCCATATGTTGAGAGCCAAAAAATGGGCTTCATGTCGCCTAAATATGTAAAATTTCTATTTAGGAGGACAGAAATGTAGAGCATCAGTTGATAGGTAGATTTGTACCTGAATACTTGAACTTTTCAGCCTCTATAACTTAGCTGTAAACTGGAGCAAAACTGCTTAGGTTTTATACACAGTACACACTTCTGAGAATTTAGCTTTTAGTTTAGCTTCATACAGCGGAAAGTTTTTTGGAAGACCATGCACAACTCCCCATGAAAATGGTCCCCAAGTAGTGATTGACTCAAATGGGATCTTCAGCAAAGCTCTTGACTTCCTATCACCCACCCACCTCGTACTACATGTGGCTCCCCCAAACAAAGCTTCCCTGCACCCTTCCATCTTCCCAGCGTATAATCTTGTTTTCTCAAAGTAAGATCCGAGCTTTGACCTCATTTTATTCCCCAACTTCACATCCTTTTTCTGTATGTTTTTCTTTTAAGTTATCATTTTAAGTTAATCTGGTGTTTTTTTTTAAATGTACTAAAACGGTTGACTGCAAGTTCATTGTGAAGGTCAGAAGCCACTTTCCACCCTATGAGCCAACCAAATACTTCAGTATCCAGATTGTCCAAAGTAACTGCTATTTTTTCAACCTGATGACACATTGCATGAGGAAAGTTAAGCCCACTCAAAAACATTGCCAAATGCTAATATGAATAATTACAACTCAGAGGAAATAAACTATTCAGCCCAGACATTTGGAGAACATATATAGAAGTACAGTTGTACTATTCGTGGATCAGTATATGAATAGGTAATTGCAAGAACTTTTCTAGGCTGGGCATGAAAGCAGAGCACAACAGAGGGAGAAGATGAATTTAGACTAAAAATCTCTTTATAGTACTCACATTTTCTTCCAAAATATCTACGTCAAAAGCAGTTTCTGTTCATCCAGGCACAATGGAGCCATGTCAGCCTGAATCTACAGCTGAAAAAAGTGACTGAAATAGCATTAATAGAGAGTTTTATGATAGCAATTGACAACAAATCAGAACCTAATGATTTTTGTGATTCATTTATGTGTTTAAACTCTCAGATTTGGAAAAGTTTATAACTTTTTAATAACTTTTCCAATTTCTTTCCAAAACTTTGGACGTATTAATGCCATTAAGATCTCGTAGTCTTATGGGAGTGTAGGAAGTATAAGTGCATGGATCGTGAGATCTAAACCCTTGGTGGTTTAGACTCATACCATATTACTCTCTCCAAGCCATACAAATAGGAATTTAGAAGTGGAATTTTCCTTAGATGCCATGAGGGTTTTTCAAAACCTCCCTCCTCTGGTGATTACAAACAACTTTCTAACTTCCAGCCTCAGCTTATGCGACGCCAGTCAATATTTGACTTTTGTATGGATATACGCATAGGTAGCAGAACCATAACACCCTCCTTCAGTTAACATTTGTGCATCCAAGAGCAGTTGTTACTCAACATTAAACCTTTTAAAGAAAACCCTCCCCCTCCTCATTAGGCTGTTTCAAAGCATTGCTATAAATTCAGTATTTCACTGCAGTGAAGCTAGCGAAGGTTGTAAAGTGACTATCTTCCTACTGAATGTCATGGGAGTGGGACAATAAAACTAGTGATGGCCTGGTTTAAATTAAGATTCAGATTTCACCAGCAGCTGAAAAAATGGAAAAACCTCAACATACCGATAGCAGCAACCGTCAGACTGCCAGTGAGAGAAAATGTGTGTGTGAGGGGCAGCTGCACTTGCTGAACCCACGGCGGGGACATGGGTCTCCCCACTGCAGCCCCTTAGAGCTGTCAGGCAGGTCCTCAGCGCAGCCCTCCCCTGGGGCAGGACGTGAGGCATGATCAGGGCTCGGGATGGACTTTTGGCTTTGCGTTCAGCCAAAAAGGGGATTTATAAATAGGACACTTAGCCGAGATATTTAAAGTTAGATAGAAATGAACTGGGACTAAACAACAAAACCCCAATAATTGCATGTGTCTTCCACACTGGAGTCAGCTCAGATCTGGGGCACCAGGACGAGTAACTCAAGCTATGCCCTGAGTCAGGTATGTCCTGGGCTTTTAAAGGAATTTTGAAAAACTTGTTAACAATATTAATTCCACATGTTACATGACAGAATGGTACTTTCAAGTGTCTAAATTGATAAACTATTGTTCTAATCCAAGAAACGGGATGTTATGGTCTTTACAGGCAAAATAAAAATGATTCTTTAAAGATGTTGTGTATTTGAGGGAAACAGTATTTTTCTTCATGTTTTTATTGTTGAGTAATAAGGTCAAGTTAAGTGTTTTTTAAAACAGGCCATATGGTTTGGGTACTTATCCGAATAACAGAAGCTACAACCTGCAGGAATGATTAAATTGTCCAATTCATCACCTGGCTAAGAAACAAACAACCTCTACAGCACAATTTTCTGTATCACTCAAATTATATTTTAATTTTCAAGTTGCTTCTCATGAATACAGCTCTGTATAACAAAATGTCCCCTAGTAGTCAGGATCCATTATTAATTCTATTGTTATAAACTTGCTTACTGATTCCCTCATTATTTGCAGAGTATTTTTTCGTATCCAACGACACCCAGCCAAACCCCAAGGCACTAATTAAGAGCAGGTGAAGAATGTAAGCAGGAAACCAGGGATAAGCAGTGGCTGAGGGCTATGGCTAAATAAAGCCTTTCTGAACAGAGAATTTCACAGCTTAACAGGATTGTGTTGAGAAGCAGTCTCAATTACAAAGGCACCAGCTCAGAAATACAAAAGAGCTTCAATATAAAGCACAGCTCTTCATTTTATTTCTTTTTTTCTTCCAAATCCAATATTCATATTTAATTGAATATCTTAGGGCACTGACTATATTCTGTAGGATAGTACTAGAAAAATATTTATTTTTCCTATTGAAAAAATCTAAAACTAGTTTGATACAACATATACTTACTTATTAAATGGTTTGATACAATAGTTCAACCTAAACTGCATGTCAGCTAGCTCTCAATATATCCCAGCCTATGCTGCTAGGGAAAGATGATAAAACACAGTCAATTATAAATAGTAGAACTTAATTAATAGAAAGCATTATATTTTATCCAGTTGGACATGGACATAGGGCCCGATTATTTGCAACTTCATATTAACTCCATAGCATCGTGCAGTCCAAGGAATCCCCTTTGCTGACTGGAATGACCTCTGTGCTGCCGCAGGGTCCCTGCCGCACGAGCCGCCCCAGGCAGTGCACACAGGCTGGGGAAATCGCTGCTTTTCCTGAACACAGGCTCTCAGGCCTCTCGTGATGCGTGTACATCTCCTTTTAGACTGTCACTCTGTCACCTAAGGGCCAGCCTCTGCCCGAGTACAAGGAAACAGAACTGGAATTAGGAGCTAGATTAGCTCTTTCCCATCCTCTCCATAAGGGGTTCTTTCCCTTATGCGCTGCCAAGGGACAATGACCCCTCCTGGTGACATAGCTTTGTGATAGACACGGAAGGGAACATTCCCTGGTCTGTGAGGGACAGCAAAATGGCACTCCATCCTTTGTCTCTGCTGAGCGCTGCTGCCAGGGGAAGTACACTGCCCCACGATGTGCCACCTCCTGCTCCACGTGCCCATCTCCCTCGCTGGCCCCACCAGCAGTGCCCCACCGCCAGTCTTGCCCCAGTGGATCTCTTCCCTGTGCCCGTTCCCGTGGCAGGAGCAGCCCCGGCCTTTCATTTTCCATGCAACGCAATTCCATTTTAATTGCATTGCTGAGGAACCCTGAGCAGGACCATTTTCAGTTATGAAAATATGGCCTGTAAGAGCATCTCATCAATCTCATAAATAAAAGAAGTTCTGTGCAAAACCGTTAAAATTTTTATTCTCTGACTCCTCTTCAGTCCATTATGATGTTATTAACTACTATTATCTCTAATAGCATAAAGATGTAAACACTTATTTGTTCACAGCTTTATATATAACATATCTCAGAGAAGCCTGTTAGGTAGGTGACATTAAAAACTGGAAAAAAAAAAAGACCGAAAAAGCAAAACCAGAAGAAACGTATAGTGAATTACAGTATGAAAAGGAAATCTATTTACACACATTAATCTATACAACATCATAATCTGTACATTTTGTAAAAAATAATCACATTCATTTACATCATCTTTAATTTTTTATCATACTTGACAGATAAAAAGTTATTGATAAAGGTGAAAAAAAGAGAATTTCAAAACAATACTCATATTGATGTGCCAGGGAAAAAAAAAAAGCTGCAGGTTATCATACACTCACTACAGTGCCTTCGGAAATAAAAAGGGTTGGGGCATTTCAGCCACTGGTTTAGTTGACAATGGAAATGTTACAGACAGATTTAACTACATACTGTTATTGGGCAGAACCAAGTTCAACACAGTGTGGTTAAACCATATCACAGAATGTTCCTTTTAAATGTTATCCTGGTGTACTCTCGTAACACACGTTAGAACACATTATTATTATTTTTCTCATCAACAGAATAGCACTGCATACTAACTTCTGCTGTTTGGTTATGGCAGGGTGGTACTGACAGCCCACAGCTTCTATAGGCACTCATGGTAATGTGAAGGTACTTCTGTTAGTGAAAGTAGTTCCTGAATCCCTACGCGCAGACGGCAATTGCTCGGACAATAACCCTTATATAAACAGCAGCTTTCTCTGCAGGTTACTTACTGGTTCTTCCTTTTATACTTACTGCTTGATTTCTCATTAGAGATGTCAGAAAAAATTCTATACAAAATGAATTTGAACTTTATTCACAATCGCTTTGCTGAAATGGACAAACTCACAGTCAACAGTACATGTTTTTTTTAAACTCACAAAAAATAGGAGGCAAATAATGTAAACGACTCATCTTAGTCCTTACACATGAAGTGTGAGACACATGCAATTGGTAATGCCTTATTTCGTCAAGCTGTCCCAGACAGATTCTCTGGTTTGCTGAGGGTCTCTACCTGTGGCTTTCCCCTTCATCGTGTTAAAGGCAGAGGGAAACCTGTCTGGGGGGCATCAGGACATGACGTAGATGGTACAGAGCATGGCAGGCTCCCTCCAACTTGAATGTAGGTGGCTTTTTGTAATGTTTTGTGCCACCGATTAGTTACCTGCCACTACAATACAGTTCCATTGTACGCTTAAGGTGGGTAGTTCTTCAGCTGGGTACCTGTAGCACCCATCACCATGCCCGTCAGCTGCGATCTGCTGGGCTCTTGGGCACTCCAGCACGGAGCATACATTTAGATACGTGCCAAATTCTTAAAATTTCATAAAAGCCAGCACTGCTTTCAACGGCTAAAAGGATGCTCTCCATATTCTTAAGGTTATTTTGCAAAGCACATTAATGCACCTGACCCATATTTTTAAAAGGCCAACATATTTTAAAAAGGTACTAGCTTGTATGGCAAAAAACCTGCCAGCAATAATCTCATTGCGTGTCACCAGCCAGGGCCTGGTCAGTCAAAATGACTCTGTAAAGTCAAAGATTTCAAAGGTGAAGATTTCCAATTGAGCTGCAAGTTGGAGTGAGAAATGTGGTCAGTGGTGTGTGCACTCCTCAAGGAGGAGTTGTCTTTGCTTTCCTTGCTATTCCTTTGCTTCTCTTGGCTGAAGCTATTATGAATGGAACAGGGCACAGAAGAGAATGAGGAGAAATATTTGAGAAAATGCCCTGCTGACAGAATTTGAAATATTTGACATGTTTAGTTTCTCAGAGAGGAAACCAAGGTGTGATTTAGAGTGGTTTTCAAGAGACTTCACATAAAGAAAACTTCTGGTAGTCTAAAGCACTTTGTTTTAGTGTATGACCCCTCTACCAAAGACAAAAAGCCAAACACTTAACCCAAAACAAGAAACAATTGTTGAAAGCTGAAGCCAGGCAAATCAAAGGGGACATAAGGCCTTATCACGGAAGGCGGTCAACCACAGGGGCACCCTACCAAGTGAACTGAGGGATCCTCCCATTGCCTGAAATTTTCAAATCATCCTGCACTTTTTTTTGGAGGGTTACTTTGGCCCAACCAAGTTACTTGTCTTAAAAAAGGAGTATCTGGGTAATGTTAGCCAGATAACTGAATGGATTCTTCTGCGAGATTCATCTTACCTAATTTTGGATGTAGAGTGAGAAATCTAAATACTAGCCAGCCATTTTATTGTAAGCATAGAGAAAAAGGTGACTTGGCTTACCTAACTTAGATGCCCAGCTGAACACGGGATGAGTCATCTTCAACTAGTGCCTATTTCTCTCTGATGGCTTTGGAAGGCACTTAAAAAGAATCTTTAGCTCAGAGACATACATCCAGCTTTTAGGTACCAAAACCAGGGCAGATGAATTTCACCTGAGTCTACGGACCATCTAGCTGAAATTGACTCTGGAGAGGAAAATTAAAATCAATGATCACTATATATTTAGATTTTGATCATGGTTAGCGATTGGAGATTAGTCTGTAGCTGTGGCCCTCGGCATCAGCAGGAGGTATTGCTGATAAAAATCGCTCAGAATGAATGGTGCGCCCTGGCAGCTCCAGGAAAATAAAGTAGAACAATTACCCGCAGTATGAGAATGAATTGTATTACCATTCTTGTTCAGTAACTTTACATGATGTGCTACTGGCTTTTCAGAGGGGCCTGTACTGACATGAAAATGCTCACACAAAGTATTACGAAGTTAAACTGCCTCACAGAAAATATATTTTCTGTATTTAGATTCTATGATTTTTAACAGAGAAGTGAGGTTCTGCAAATTACTGCACTTTTCACTGGTTTGAAAGAAAAATATATGCAGCACGTCTCTCCCTTGTGTGCTATTCTTTGCATGCCTGCATAGCCCTTTGCAAACTTCATGATACCATCTATGTTATCCCACTGGTGCAACTTCAGTGTCTCAGATGGCATTACTCCCTACATTAGAAGCAGAATCAAGTCCAAATGCATCTGTGCCCTGCTGAAGGAAACTATGTTGTTTCATTGCACCTTAAAATGTATTTTCTTATTTAAGCTTTTCTGTCTTAAAATCCAGAATTCATTAAAATGCAGATTTTCTCCATGCTCTCTAATTAGAACAAAGATAGTTTTCCCTAGGATACAATGAATTATAAACATGTATAATTGGTGATGCATCATGCAGAACAGACTGGTGGAACTGATTGCTTGAAATCTCTATTTCTATACCATCACTCTGTCTGTGTGCCAACTCACTCAACAAACCTTCTTTGAACATAAAGATGAGTTTGCCTGAATGCTCATCACATGTGCCTTTCTACCCTAGAAATTTTGAGGGAAAAGTACCTCCCGCATGTCATGTCTTAGGGAGCTGAGCAGTCCCAATGTCGCTTCACATAAAGAAGCCTAAAGTGCACAGACCTATTGACTTTAGGTAGGAGCAGCCCCCAAAGCTCCAATCTATCTTCATATATTTGCAGTTAAGAGTTTGTTAAGGTTGTTCAGAGACCCAGGAAAAATACTAATGTTTAGCAGTGGTTTCTGAGTCTAAAGCCTTTGGGAATATATTTAGTTTAAGTAGAAGGTATCTTTAGACCCCATGGGACTGGCATTGGGCAGCTTACTTCACTCCAGATTCTCGTAGTTACTTCACCAAGTGACAGCAGAAAACACTCTGAATGACTGGAGGTGATCAATAGCTTCGTTAAACCCAAATTTGGCAAAGTAAAAAATCGCCATGTGATTATTGTTTAATTCAACTAATACCTACTATGTAAAGGTTGGTGTCATGCAACCTGTTCTAGTGGGAGGTGTCCCTGCCCATACTACGGGGATTGGAACTCGATGATCTTTAAGGTCCCTTCCAACTCTAACCATTCTATGATTCTATGATTCAATGATTCACAGTTACTCGTTTTGTGTGACTCGTGAACCACGGGGCCTTTTCTGTCTTTGGTCTGACATAACTTTGTGTCACTCCAGGGTAATTCCATTAAAATAAATTGTGTTTGACTGATAAATAGCTAAATTAAATCAGACCGAGAGATGTACGGACACATTGACAGCTGCCAGCAATACCCCCAGTACTGGTAATATTTTCAAGAGTGCACATGTACGCCTGCCAAGACGTGCCCTTGCTGCCATTCTTCCCGTTACCTGGCAATATGATGGACCGTGGATTCTGCTAGCTCCATACCTCTGTGATCTGAAAGATCAGGGCAATTACTTTTATGGTTCAGAGGTACTCATGCAAGTAATTAGAGTGGACATGGTTAAACGTGACATGAGCAGTAAACATCACTGGGTTTATTTCTTTTAAAGAGTGCAAATGTTCTGTGTGTGTTTGTAAAAATCTGTCAGTTCTCTGCCTTTTTTTTTACAAAGTGGCTATATAAGAGGCTTGGCGTTGTTTAGAATTCCTTTTATTTATGCCTTTTATGGTAATTTTTAGGGATTCTGTCTAATTTTTTTGCTGGAGTCATGGTCAGGACTAAATTTTGAAACAGCTCAGATAGATAGATACAGAACAGAATTGAGCTAAAAGAATTTACATTATTCCTTAAATGGGAGATGTAACTTTATTGCAATATTAATTGTTTTAGCTGCCAAATATATAGTTCTAGAGATATATTTCAATGAAAATATGATATAAAAATGATATTTTCAATGGGTAATATGCTATCCAAGGCTGTTCATCCTATGCTGGATAGCTTTAGCAATAAAGCACCTCTTCAGAAAGATGTTTAATGAAAGTTCAACACAAATCTTTTTGTTTTTAAAGAGAAAAAAACAACCGGTGATTGCAATAGCATTATTGCAAAATTATAATGTTTTCATCAAAACTATTATAGTAACCTTTTCTGTATGGACTGCAAAGGTAGCCCCACTTTCTGCTCCTAAACATAAACCCAGGCACTTTTGACAGGAAAAGCAGGATTAGAATTAAACTCTGTAGAAAGAAATCTCTGAAATGCATACAATTAGCTGAGAAGTACTACCTTTTTCCCCTCTGTATAATGTTAATGATTTCCTGGATTAGCACACTAAACTCCCAGTGTGGTTAATTATAGTGTTACATTTCTTTATTTTTATTTTGTTTTCCATAATTAGGAAAGAATTTCCTAATACTGAAGGAAATAAATGTTTCCTTAAGTATAAATAAAGTGTAAGGAATTTTCTTGTTTCTCATCTTAACTGTTTCAGTATGTACCAAAACAGGACACCGTACATCTATCTTTTGGACATGTTGGAGGGTAAAAGGACCAGTATAGTATATGAGTTTTTGAATAGTTACAGCTAGTAAACTGCGGGAGAACACCAGAATTAAAAGGAATACTAATTAAAAAAAACCCAGAAAGCATCCATGGGGCATGTCTCTTATTAACTGGTTGTCTGCACAAACCAATTTCCCAAATACCAACATGTAGAAAAGCGAAGCACTAAACTGTACATTTTATAAAATACCACATCAAGCTGTATAATGAATGACATATATCCCACAGTTTTTCATGTTTTGGGGGACGTATCTGACTTATATCATGGTGGTCTCTGTCTGCATAAATGACTGAGCCCTTGAATTCCGGTGGAGCTGAGAAACGCTTTCTGATCCATTTCGAGAAATGGAACAGCTGTGGAGTCTGTAATCTCTGCCCGCTGTCTGCTTCCAGCACAAACTCCGCCATTTTCTTTTCAGCTCCCCTTGCACCTGTGTTAAAAAGAAAATGCACAAGATGAGCTGAAAATGTTCTTTTATGTGAGGAACTTTTCCACACTTACTGGCTGTCAAATGGGAACCTCTAGGAATTGAATCACAGAATGGTTGGCTTGGTAGGGACATTTAAAGATCATCTAGTCCAATCCCTTAGCCATGGGCAGGGACATCTTTCACTGCACCAGGTTGCTCAAAGCCCCATCCAACCAGGCCTTGAACACTTTCAGTGATGGAGCAACTGCAACTTTGCTGGGCAACCTGTTCCATTGCCTCACCACCCTTACAGAAAAAATTTCTTCCTGACGTGCAATCTAATTCTACCCTATTTCAGTTTAAAACTGTTACCTCTTTTCCTGTCACCACAGGCCCTGCTAACAAGTTCTTATAATCCCCCCTTTTTATACTGAAAGGCCACAATGAGGTCTACCCAAAGTCTTCTCTTCTTTAGGCTGAACAACCTCAACTCTCTCAGCCTCTTTTCACAGGAGAGGTATTCCAGCTTTCTGATAATTTTTGTGGCCTTCCTTTGGACTCGAACTAACAGGTCCATGTCATTGTACTGGGGAGAACCACCTCGACCTGCTGGCCATGCTTCTTCTTCTGACAAAGGTTGATACAATTGGCTTTCTCAGCTGCAAGCACACATTGCTGGCTTACGTCCGATTTTTCATTTTTCATACCCCAGTGTCCCCAAGTCCACCTCTGCTGGATTATTTGCATTCCATTCATCTCCCAGTTTGTACTGATACTGGGACTGCCCCGACCCACATGCAGGACCTTGGACTTGGCCATGTTGAACTTCATGAGGTTCGCATGGGCGCACTACACAAGCCTGTTAAGGTCCCTCTGGAAGGCATCCCTTCCCTCTAGAGTATCAAATCAATTTTTACAAAGATTACAAAACCGAGGCGAAGACTGTATGTATACTGTCTGTGAGAAGATGCCCCAAGGCCACTTTCAAAATCAGTTTTGTATCACTTGTGCTTCAACTTCAGCTTTTGGTATCTAGCTATTAATCACACATACTTAAAGCATAGAATCAAATGATTAGCCCAAAACCAGGCATCTCATAACTATCAAAGACCAGAATAGCACTCAGGAGACCTGAATGTCAACTCCCTGTGCAAGCAGGTGTCTTCATCAGACAGATTCCTCCTGTCAGAGTCTACATGCTGTTTAATGTATATTCTACCTTAAAAAGTGGCTGACATCAAAAGGAATTCCTCACATCTTTCTCAGTTGAGATTAGGAAAGCTGCTACATGCTGGGCACTGCTGAAAATCTGCTGATGTTCTGGGGGTTAGATTCTGTCAGAAGACTACCCCTAAATACTTACTAAATGGTGTTCCAAGTTTTGGATAAATTTTTAGACTCGTTACACCTCACTTGCACAAGCCACATGGCTTGTAACAGAGCTAGAATTAGATCACGTTAAATAATGGGAGACACGCTTAACACCTCAGTTGCAATAATTAGATTTCAGACAACTCTTAGGTCTTCACCCAAATACACTAATTTCTCCTGTTGCATAGAAACTCCCACATATATATTCTATAAATAGGAATGCAAACTTCTTCTAAAACAGCTTCATGTATCAGAGTGGAATTACAGGGGCGCTTATACATTTACTGAAAGCAATATTTACCACCCTCAGTAGGAAAGGTGAGACTTACTTCACTGTTCAAAAAACAATACAGGACTGCAACAATCAGCCCCTGGAAGGAGACAATATCCCTTAGTTAGTAGACAGTACCAACCTAGGTCAATAAAACTTCTTTTGAATAAAAATTTTAAAATTTACCTGAAAAGATCCCAAACACAGCTCAAAGATTATTTTATAATTATTAGAACTGCGGTCAGGAAACAGAGCAAACACTGTGTAGTGAACTCCAAATAACGGAATAAGCAGCAACGTGGATTTTGCAAGTCTCCTGGATACATAAAAGAGAAAAAGCTGGAGTTTAATGGCAAGCTCTCATTTTACTAAGATAAGAACCTGATGCAATGTTGTTTACAAAAACCTTGTAAGAGTTCAGATTTATAAACAGTCTTAATAAGAGTGATTTATTGCAAATTGTTTTCCTCTCAGGCTTGCTATGAGATTAGCCACATAGTAACCTCATAAATTAACCTGTGCAATTCCATGTTATACTTGATCTTGGTGATCTTGAACTCTCCCAAATGCAGGCAAAAGGCTTCAGGGCCTCTCTAAACTAAAAGACCCTTTTTCAGTTGCCCTCTGGACAGCAGCAGGATGTAGGACCTACCCTCTGCTGCGTGTCTTTGGCGCAAATGCAGTTCCCAGCTTGGTTTCATGGCACAGTTTTTTTGGGGTGGGGTTTTACCGCATTGTTCCACCGGACCACATTCAGCAAAGTATCACGAGCTGCTATCAGATCTCTCAAGATATTTTTTTACCTGGTACAAAGGGTTCAGAGTAGAAAGGAATAATGCCTTCCTGCAAAGTCATACTGACAGATCCTCTGTATGGAAGGTAAAATCTCTCTCTTGAAATTAATTGATGTTAATTTCCTTTAAATGTACAACTGTATGGTTAGGTTTTACATTGCACATACACAGTACGCAAACAGCACCTAGGAAATGTAATCCAGAAAAATCCTAACTGTGAGGTTTTCATAAGCAATTTCAGATTTATCCCCAAATACTAAAATCTCATAACTATACCGATGGTATTAAGCATATACCTTTAACTAATTTTTAGTGTTGTCAATTACATAATACATTTTAGCACAACACACTACTGAAGTTAAGGAAGAACTTTAAATTATTAAGCAGAGAAGCTCTGACAAACTGCCTGTGAAACCACTGAAATGATGAATTGCTAATTATGCCTTATCTTTCACTTACTTCATTCTAATAACATCAGTTTTATATATTACACAGAATCAGTCATGCGTGATAATGGACGTCTGGTATCAGATAAAATTCAAGTTCTAATGTTGAGTCCCGTAATTCATTACTGTCTTGATGAATATAACTTGATTCAACAGTGAAAAGATGCTGTTGAGAATTCACCTATTTTAACAGAAAAGTCAAGGTATTTCAAGCAGCTTTATTTTTTCTGTGTCAGTCTTCAAAGCCTTCCTTTGTTCATAATGTCCCAGAGGCTGCATCTGTTTATGTGGAAATAATCAGTTCTGACAGCAAAGTTTCTCAAGAATAGTAAAACATTCACATCTAAAGGTGATACCAGTAAGCGGGACAAATAGGATTTCTTTGGCAGGAGAAATTCATTTACAACTGGAGGAGACGATGATGGCAGCAAATTTCCTGGGTTCCCAAGGGAAATGGAAAACTGATTTTATTTCAGCTTAACCTTACCCACTGCAAAAGCAAAATGAGCAGCAAAAAAAGATGGAACCAGGTACAAGCAAGTGGGACAGAGGAAGGGAATTAAAATGGTGACTTGCATGAGTAGTATTCATTTTAGATCCATGTTTCGCTTTCACTCCATTTGTGTTTTAATGATTTTTATCTAGCTGATGTCACTTTCTCCATACTGCACTTAGATTTTAGTGAAGGAAAGAGACAGACAAAATAGCCTTATTCTTCCCTGTAGTTTAGAAATACATTTGCATATTGAAAAATGAGGCTTCCAGACCTTTAATTTGCTCTGTAGATGCAGTATTTCTTGAGGAGGTTAATCTACTGTTCCCATGGGTATCGGCTAAAGACCATCCAATCCAAACTTAATCGGGCAATCAAATGATGAAAGCAAAGAATTCACAGGGCTGAATAATGAACGACAAGGTTGCTATTAACGAACACTTTATACTATGAAGTGCTACAGTAAACTGGAAAATCATGGGTCTGATAGGAAGGGAATGCCTCTTTTCCATAAAATACGTGGAAACAAAGAAAAGTTCCTGTCACCAGAAATAAACTTCAGGGGATTTCCTGCCCTGTCATTGTGCTAAATAATACTGTGGTGACTGCAGAATCTCACCTAGGTTGATTTGGTTCTCCCACGTTTAGTTAATTCAAGCAGCAAACACAAAAAATTACCCTTTGCATTCTATGGCAATCAGTTGTGTCACTTTTTCCATGATACATCAGAATTCTTCACTTTTTGCATCAAATGTGCCACGTTGTTTACAAAACAATAAGGTCCTAGTTCTCTTGGCTTTAAAGATACGCTTTACTTTAGCACACCAGGTTTTATCTGCTTTTAAGACAGGAATTCAATATTTTCTAAATGAAGAAAAGGTGCTATCCAGGAGAACATTTTCAAAGGCCAGTTGCGTGTTTTAAATTTTCAGTGTTCACATCAGGTTTTGTCATTGAAATATCATATTTACAACCTGAAGTATCAATAGATCTGGGCTTTAAAATAAGACCTACTACAACAGACTTTTGATTCTGGATTACAGTATCCAGGAGCTATTAGAACAAACAACAGTAACTGATATGGCAATATAATAAAGAACAAATCCAATTTTAGCAATGTATTTAAATTGCCCCCCAACATTCCTTGATTCAAACCAAACCCCCCAAAAAAAGAAAGTCTAAAGAGAACTGAAGTTGATCTACACCAGAAATACTTGTTTTCCTCTATAAAAATAAAGATGTTGTTTTAAATGAACATAAAATGTTGTATTTAACTTCTTACTTTTTGGGAACAACATAACTTCTTTCCAGCTCTTAAAATATACGTAAATATTACAACAAAAAGTATCTTAGAAATGAAAAATTAAAAAAAAAATTAAGGAGGTTGAAGCAAAGTGTTTTGATCTTGTAAATTTTGTTATGTCGGAATGAAATATTTATACATTAAAAGAAAGATACCTTTCTCCATGCTTTTTGTATCAGCATATTAATTCATGGATTAAACTCAAATTCATGAATATCTTGTTGGTCTTTATGAAATTACATATTTTTATTGAATTTATTGTTTGACAGAAGAAAAAAGTTCATCTCTATTTCAGTTTAGTGATCTCCATTAAACCACACATAAAAGTGCTTCTGAATTAAATGTAATTATAGTATCACAGCAAATGTTGGTAGCAGGTCCAGCATAGAAAATCTTACTGAGATTATTTTGGTTCTGTATATGATATCTAAAAATATGACTCACTTGTACTGTGACTGGTCATTTCCTCCAACATCTGGGGATCGTAACTTCTGCAGTAAGATTCTTATAATACTAATGAAAAGTATAAAATTCACCTACAAAGAAAACAAATATAATGGTGATTTCTGACCTCTCCACTCAATATGCAGCACAACGAAATGCTTATCAAGTCAGACAAATCAACTCAGCAGCAGGTGTTGTGTACCTCCTGCCAGAACACATCAAACTCTACACTGTCAAACCTATTGTCTGGTCTCTGCCTCTCTACATTTGTTATGTCCAGTACATCTCTGCATGGCCACCAGTTCCAGTATGGCTGGAAAAAGTCTGAAAGCTCCAGTTGTCAGCCATGACTCCCAAAATTTCAGCTGAAGACAGGTTTCCTAGCAGTATGGGACATTGGATGTGATGTGGAGCAATCAAGCATTGTCCTAAATTGTCGTGTGGATTCATGACTGGAAGCCCAAAGGAAAATGTGAGTCCCATTACAGTTTTGACCCTCTTTTACCTCTCACCTTTACTTTTAATATTTTCTACCTGAATTGGGGGAAGAAAAGATTGTTGCACAGGTGATCATAGCACATCAAGCACTGAAAGGGCCCCTCACAAGTCTCTCTAACTCTCTTGGATAGCAATGCAGACATAATCACTAAAGCAACTGAATCCTTGCAGTCTCACATTTTATTCTCGTAACAGCCCTCTGGGACAGAACAGTAGTATTATATTTCATAGAAAGAAAATGGAGGCACTTGCATAAAAAAAGTTATGTTCAGACAATGATCGATCTAAAAAATTGAAGTATAAAACTCAGTAAATCCTAAATCTCACACCCATTAGCTTTTCATCCTTGGCTTTTGGCATCTTGTGTTCACCAGCAGTTATAATGCTGAATTGCTTGGTGCAGTCAAGAAAACTGCACTTTAATTATGGCACACCTGTACTAAAGTGAGGGAACACTCTGAATCCACACCTTCACAGCAAAAATATGAGCTAAAAGCTACATCTGCAGTTACATAAACAGCTGCATCAAATGCACACATTTCAGAAGAAATCAACCTAGAGAAAAAATTTCTGTGACTCTGAAAATGAGAACTTGATGGTTTTTAGCTAACGCCATCCCAAAGCCCAAAATCAGGAGGTTGGGTACCCAACCAGAGAGTGCCTGCCTCGCTGCTATAAACCTTCTGTCTCTCTCTGCCTTGATGTATAGCTGGAACTCGTCTTTTTCCAGTCTTAACAATTTGGCTGTAAGCTTTTCAAGTTCAATGAATTTCAGTGTCTTCTCTGAAATAGTAGAATTAGTGACATTAATAAATAAACTATGATTGTAGCAACTACATGTCCTTCTGTATTCAATATTTCATTTGAAATGACAGGTGATGGGAAGTGACAAGAACTGTCAGCGATTAAATAAAAAATAAGAAACCTAAAATCTAATATTTTTGAATAAAGAAAAATAAAAAAGAAATGTTAGAAAATATAGGCCTTTACTGAAGTAAACACATATTTTACAAGCAGATGATGAATTTGACATTTTCCTTGATGCAAGTCTCCTATAAAAGTAACAGGCAGAAGCAAGTACTCTTTCTGGTTGTATCTACAGACTTATCACAGCAGAGTGTACAGACCAAGAGATTTGCACTGGAGCTAGCATTACTGGACAAGAAGAGAGCCTCCATTTCATTGTATATTTGTTAGTCAAAAAACAGGAGAAGAAATCTGTATTCTGCACTTTCAAAAGTTTTGTCAGAATAACTTCTTGTTCTTGACAGGCATCCCTGCTTTCTACTATAACAGAATAACCTGTCGTCCATTTGGTTTCTGAGGCACCAAATCAGCTGTAAAACTACACTCAGGTGACTCCCATTCTTGACTGACATTCATGTATTACTTTAAAGTCTGTTTTCAAACACATCTCTCTCTGTCTGTAAACACGATCTTGGACTAAGGAAAAACATACATTCTTTGGAGTTTGTAACAGTTCTTGGCATTTCTGAGCTTGTAAATTCAGCCAGCGGAAACTGGATATTAAGATCTAAAGGTGGCAACTGCCATTGACTTACTACTGTGGAGCAAATTAATTTCTGTTAGATTATTATTGAATTGATTATTTTTTAAAACTCTTTAAAGTATATATCTGATTTAGAATAGTACATTTCAATAAAACATGAAACAAGCAGTGCCCTGGAATTTTACTTTTAGTATTGTAGCTTTTCAGTCCCATAAAATAATTTCAGCATAATGACTTTAAATAGAATAGAATATGTATATTATTGAATGAATATCTAAGAACAGGAAAATG
>JAOXJK010000012.1:10569543-10582185 GCA_025774025.1 Xenus cinereus
CCTGAAAAAAAACCTGGGTCTTTCCGTTGATTCAACAGAGAGATTGGGGATTTCTCTACTTGGGTATTTAAACTGAAGTTGAAGGTTTTGAGTATACCTCTGAAATTCTTGATCTGTTTGTTAAAACTGACTTCATGATGGACAACATCCAGATGTCTATAACACACTGTCTCAAATGTGTTATTAGGTTTTAGTAGTTTTGAAAATGCACGATCTGCCTGTAGGATTTGCTGGCAGAAAGAAGATAACCATGAGTGACTCAATTCAAATTTTCAAAGATATTACAAAATATAATTATGGGTTATGTATCTGCTCTGAATAGCCTTTGAATATTTAAATATTGAGAAAATAGATGGCAGACTGAAAGGCTTACAGAGCTCACCATAGGAATAGTTCATCAGAGGAATGAGGCTCTGACAAATAACAAGCTGTCCTCTACATATTATATGTACTTCTTTTCTACCAATCTGACAGATGCGTTTTCTTGTTTTTCTTGGTGCAGAGTGGAATGGAAAAGTTGTGTGAAGCTTATAATGGAGAATATAAAGGCTATTCTATTAGACAGGTAGAAGTGATACGTAAAGGAACGAAGGTGGAGAAACTGAGAAAAGCTATGACACTCATAATACCATTTTGCAATTTCTTTTACCAGTTGGAGATTGCTTTCAGTCTCAGAAAACTCCCAGAAATTAGGCAAAACCAACAGACAGTACTGCCTTTCCTAACTGCCTAACAAAAACATTGCACACCCAGTACTATTCTTCAGCACCCATACCTTCACAACCCCATTTGAACAAATTAATGGTTACCTTTGATTATAGTACCCCTGGAGACCACTCAGAAGCTTCTACAAAATATGGCTGCCCACTTGTCCAGTGCTGAGACCAGCATCGTACTAATTTTCAAGAGCAATTCAAGATGCCGATTTTAATAATCAAATAGAAAATGCTTTATATAATGCATTCCTCAATGCCTATTCTTTCTCATATGGGCTGTAATGTCTGTAAATTTGTCAAGCGCTTTGAAATTTTTTAATATGACTTGTGATAGCAAAAATTAAGTTAGCATTACATTATTCTCAGCTGTTTGATTGGGAAAAGTGTAAAACCGATGTGTGTTCTAAATATCTGAGCAATCACGTAACAGTTAAAACCATCTTATCATTGTACTTATTTAGTCATGGAAAATACATACCTGAAAAGGCAAAGAATTATACTTCCTGTTGTAAGAGCAATCAGGGATACACTGTGTCCAAGAGTATAAATTGCCTTCACCCTTACGTAGAAGTTGACCTGCACAGAAAAATATATATGCAGAAACCACTTACTGATATGTAAAATTGACTGTAAAATAGTATAATTTTCCATTAAATAGCTCTGAAGGCTAAATAAATAGCATTATTTTCACTCTTTGCTCTACAGTACGTGATGAGAATGTTTTGTCTTTATTCCAACGTATTTTTGTAATGGAAAATCTCAAGGCAATTGACCTCAGTAGAAAATTCAGTCTCAGTAACTCAAAACTTAGACAAGACTTAGCTAGTACAATTTCAGCTGATTATTCCATGTCAATGAGGTCAAAGAAAGTATCAGATTCATCAACTTCCATAAACACAATCAAACTGGAAGAATAAGCCACAGTTCGAAAGAATGGATTATCTCTGAAAGAGAGAATCTCTCTCAGTCCTTCTGCTCCAGTGTACTTTGTTATGCATTTATACATGAGCTTAATTTTAAAGACATGTTTAAGTCTCATTAATTTCCTAATCTAAATGTTCAAATACTTTATTAAATTGTGAGCCAAACAACCCTTTCTCTCTTCAGTAAAGTTATTTGCTAAAAGTTGGAAAGGAAATTTTTCAACAGAGGAAAAACAGACTGAAGTGCACAGTTTGCTAATTAACTGCAGTTATCTGTAAATTTACCAGCAACATACTACATTAAACCCTATTTTGAATTACAACATCAAGAAAAATAACGCTAAATACTCTCAGAATAAAGATTTTTCTCCATTTATGCCTACAATAGTTATTAGACTGACATTGTTTTCCACTGAAATTAGATAAAATATTAAGCTTGTAAAGGTTTTTATTATGTTATGAAATGAAAGATTTTAATAGCGGTGTAGAATGTGCTATGTATAAAAGACAGAATTTCAATATTTAGTGCACATGACTATATCATTCACCTTCTCAAAAAATGTTTGTAAAATGTAGCAAGGAAGCAATACTTTTAAATAAACTAAGATAGCAAGAGGAAGAGCAAATCACTTAATATATTTATTGTTATAGCATATAAAAGGCCAAGTGAAGAGGTAACTTTAGCAATCCCAATTCATGATGAAATCAGTTGGACATTCACTAAGCAAATATTGCACAGATATGGAAAAGACTAAATGAAATGCTAAATGAAGAATCTCTACACAATCTTGAGTTGCAAACATAGTGTAAAGCTTAGAAATGGTGCAGAGCAATTCAACAATATGTTCCATTTATTATCAATTTGTTGGCATTTGCAGACCCCACTAAAACACGTTTCTACTGAGTGTACAAATAGAAACCTGAATGATCTCTAAATCAAAAAGTCAACATCCACCATGTAAATTTGCAAAAGAAGTTGCAATGACAATGAATCTCCGTTGTTTCATTAGAGTAGTTTAGTTTCTTTTTAAACTCATAGGTCTCTTTCTTCTCTCATCCTTCTCTTCCTAAAGGGAGATGCTCTCACTTCTCCAAAGGGGAGAGAAGTAAAAGAAGTAAAGAGAGCATCTGTTGTTTGTTTTAGTGGCCACTCCAGCTCAAACCACAACAACCACCAGGACTCCCAGGTCTCTCTCTGCAGAGCTGCTTTCAAGCAGGTCAGCCCCTAACCTTTACCGGTGCATGGGGTTATTCCTCCCCAGGTGCAGAACCGTACACTTGCCCTTGTTGAATTTCATTAGGTTCCTCACCACCCAACTCTCCAGCCCGTCCAGGTCTCGCTGTATGGTAGCACAGCCCTCTGGTATGTCAGCCACCCCTCCCAGTTTTGTGTCATCAGCAAACTTGATGAAGGTACACTGTGTCCCCTCATCCAGGTCGTTGATTACTACATTGAACAAGACCCGACGCAGCACTGATTGCTGGGGAACACCACTAGTTACAGGCCTCCAACCGGACTCTGCGCCACTGATCACAATCTTCTGAGCTCTGCCATTGAGCCAGTTCTCAATCCATCTCACTGTCCACTCATCTAACCCACACTTCCTAAGCTAACCTTAGTACCCAGGACACCTGCATGGCAGATGTGACAAAGAGCCTCTGCTGGAATGGCAGTGACGAGTCAAACAGCACTAGATAGCTGTGCTTAGGCTATCACATCAAGCCCTGTTTCCACACTCTGATGATTAGACACCTATATCTCAAGTAAATATCCCACTTCAGAAACTTTGATTCCCAAGTTAAATTTCAGCCTTCCAGGTTTTAAAATATGTGGTAAGTATGTGAACGTAAATGACTGGAAAGAATTTGATGTGGTTGACTGTGTTGGCACAGACATGATTGAGAGACCCAAGAAATTTGTTCCAGCAGCTGCTCTGATGTTCTGAACACACACAGACAGACACACAGACAGGTGTCCACCAGATAAGAAAACCTGATGCAGAGGGTGAAAGGTTTCACATTCGTCTTCTACTCTAAATGAGTAAGAACAAATCTCTCGTATTCTGATCACCACTTCTGATGCAATTATTTTCAATTCAACAAGATCACTGCTTATAAAGCAATCGCCACTTTTATCATATAATTCCCCTCACCTATATATATTTTTTTTATAACGTTAATAATGCTTTAAAAGGCCCACCCATACCAGATCTAGACAGAGTTTGTATATTCTCCTAATTTTTGTCTTGCCTTGGAAGTTTTTGTTTAGGAAATACATAAATTGTTTGGTGCCAAGTATATCAAATTTATATCTATGTTTAGTCTGCATTGCCTTTGCTGACTTCTTCCATATATTTGGCCATCTTCATTTCAGAATGACTTGCACGGCTCCTACATTCTTTTCCTTCCCTCGCTCCTGTCCTAGACACAGCACCCATTATACTTTTATAAATTAAGAACACAGAATCGACTGATTTACAGACTCTAACAATCCACACTCATTATAGTCTTTAGATGGCATGCTTTCAGATTTTCCTAGGAACGATTCTGGACCAGAAGTCATTACTGGGAAATTGCAGTCAGGCCAATGATCCCATGGGAAAGCCTTGATTCTGCTTATATGTTCTGCATTGCTTCATGTCAAGAACAATTTGAATTCAATATGTGTTTTACTTCCCCTTTTCTTGGAATCCATTACATTGAGTAAAAACACTGAAATTTATCTGGTTTATGTAATTCAACTATTTTTTGAATTTTTTGTGGAATATTTTTTTTTGAGATCTCTGTAATGTTGATTTTAGGATAAGCCATTTTGCCTCCCTGTAAATGTTTTCCATACTCAGGAAAACACAGCCTCTGTTTACTTCCTCAGAACAAGTTAGAATAAAGTGCAGGACAGTACAGTAAAGAAACAGATGCACTAATAGCTACTGATTTTTTGCAAGGATGAGGCCATCTGAGCTAGGTATCAAGATTCACCTAATAACCAATGAATAGAAGCAGCATGTCATTCTAAGACAGGCATCTAAATAAATTTAGAAGGATAGTGAAGCAAAAACATCTACTTATTCTTCATTAAATATGAATGGAACCTAGAGAGACTAGTGCAGATGCAGATGACAGATGTCTAAAGTTAGAAAACATGATTCTGTCCAAGGAGCTTCTCCACTGATTTGGTCAGCTTTCCTTCGGGCAGTAAAAGCATTACAACACTTTGGGTTTTATTTCCATTAAGATTTTTTTCCTTTATTCGTTTTTTTCCATCTTGTTTTGAAGGCCAACATTTGAAGTCTAGCATTTGTTTTACTTTTATGTGGAATTTTTCCAGCTGAGGTTCTACTCTCATGGGATTTCTGATACAACAAGTCTATTTTCTCAGTAATAATATTATGAAGAAAAACTACAACATATTCTTTTGAAACCTTTCAAATAACTTCTTGTGACTAGGTGAAATTAATAAGGTAATACTCACTTAGCTTAATACATTTAACAGTGGGATGTAATCTTTCTAAAAGGTAGGCAACACAACAGAATTACTCATTGTCTCCCGACATGGGGGGAAGTCAATGGAGAAGAACACTGTTGTACACTATGATTCATGTTGTAGCAATTCAAAGAAATTAAGATGATACGATTTCCACCCAGGCTCCAAAGACTAGATCTCCTTTGACTGTAGGGAAGGCATAGGCTGTCTGGATTAAATGCAGATGAGTACATTGTACAATCTAGTCAGATGAAATTCATCTGACTTGTAATTCTAGTAATGCAAAAGTACTTATTTTTTGCTTACTTTTAAAAAATCCCAGGTTTGTTATGTGTTCTTCCATTAGCAGCCATCATACTGTTACTGGTAACTGCACACAGCCCTAGTCAATGTGTGATATAATGAGCGTGTATCTCAAAGTTGCTGAAGACTAATGAAAAAACCCCACAGTAGTGATGGCACAGAGAAATGACACAGAAGTGAGTGAGGAGGCATTTTTGAAGGGTAATTTACTAAAAGGTCAGATGTCAGAAGCTACTGATTAAGCTATGCTTTAAATATTGTTTCCCCATGGAATTATAAAAAAAGTTGTTGATTTTAATCTTGTGTTGCACCATTCCCACAATACTTAGGGACTTTAACATGTATGTACAGCACACAGATGACGTATACTTTAGAAGTCAGTTAGAAATTAAGGCAATGCAAGTAAACCTAATTTAAATAAAATTAAATAAAATGTTCATCAATTCAGCTTGCTTCAAAACCACATTGTTAAACTGATTAAAGTTTTCAAGTAGCCAGAGTTTCAGCCCCAGCCTATTTAATTCATTTTTTCTGTTGTAATTTACGTTCATTCAAAGCAAGACACTGGTCAAAAGGAGCTGTTATTGTCACCAGAGCTAAAGCGAGCACAGAGTGAGCACGGAGCACATAGTGAGCACAGCTCCAATTCTAGCTGCTGTAAACTGCAGATGTTATTTTTGTTCAGATTTTCCTGTGCTTTTCTCTTAAAGGATAACTTGAAGAAGACAGTAGTGCAGTATGATTATATAGTATGCAAAAGAAACAAGATATTTATTTTAATCTTGTTATTTAATAGCATCCCTGAGTTGCATTTATTTGAGGAAAAGTTTTGATAAAAGCAATAATGGCTAAAAGCCCTTCTCTAACATTTTTTTGTCTTATAATGTCCTAGATCCATGTCTCCTCTTAATGTATCACCATGTAACTTACCGTCTAATTCCTGAGATGTGAATCTAAAGTCAAGTAGGTAGAAGGAGAGAGAAACAATATCACTGAGAGGTATTTTTTGCCTGATGGACTCCTTCCCTCATGAATAAAATACCATCTGCAGTTTTTACCAATAAAGTACACTGCGCGAAGTTCCTGACTGATTTGTCTGTAACAATGCCTCCACAATGTCCTGGAGAATTTATATTTAATTCATACCCCCTCGGTGCTCATGGTTAAGTGGACAAAATGTTCCTTGCAGGTCTGCTCTTGACTGGCCTGGCTAGACTGTGATCTCCAGTTCTCTCATGCTTCAGCTATTATCAACTTGCAGTCCTTGAGAGGGCATCTAATGGCCAATTCTATAGCATTGGCAAGAAATACAGGAGCCATTATATTTACATTCTCCCAAAAGTCATACCGTCTCTATATAAACCATGTATCACCTCTTGAAGTAGGAACTATACCAGATATATTCACTGAGTTCATAGAATTGAAAGTTGAAAGGTCAGGTTTTGAAGGCATTATAAAACCCCATTATTCAAGCTGGGAGCTGGACTGTTGTCTAATAACTCCAACTGTGGATCTAGATTAATAAATTGCATTCAACTGCATAAACTTACCAAAACGGTTGCTGTCTATAAACAAACTCACACGGCAGGTGTTGATAGCATAGAACTGAAAATATTACTTTAAATATTTTTCAGGCACTAGACTATATAATAAGAGAGTGTTTTGCACTTTGGCATAAAGAAAGTAGCTGTGGTTCAAACAGCATTGGGTTGACTGAAAAATGCCCAACAAAAACATTGGACTTATTTGTTTTTCTTATTATTCTATACCATCTTGAAAAATCTGTCTAGATTTGATTGCAGAAAAACTCCACTGACTGACTCTTGTAAAATTGGACTCATCTTGTATCTGATTTCAGAATTCTTAAATGAAGAAAAAAAGGTGAAACTCCATTTGAACTTTCTAACAAACCTCAGTTGTCCAGCCACACTGATGTAACTGTGCCTCTAATTTAGCCTCTAGCTATGTACTTTGAGCTTCACAGTAACTGTCAGGCAGCCTGGATGTAAAATGACTTCTGCCACTTCTACCCATTAGGGAGAAGAGGAAAGACTGTCTTCCTCCTGAAAAAAACACATTATTTAAAATAATGTTTCTGGCATTTTGTACAGATGCATGACCACTACACCACTAAAACCAAAACAAGAATCCTGTGTACTTTTAGTCCAGCATAACAGCTGTCCCTGTCAGCAGGACTGAATCTATCTGCTGGCCATTCATCTGCCAAACGGACGAACATGGAATAGCTACATGGAAGGATAAGTCAGGGTTGAAGCTGACCTGCCAAGAGTATTTTGGCGTTACCTTAATACTGACCACGGTCATTTTGTTCAAACTAAGTACAAGCAAATAAGAAACAAATACACAATTGAAATTATTTTATCATACAACACAGTTTTTCAATTGTTCTCTATTCTACACTTGAAATTATGGCTAGTGAGTTCATTTCCTTCTTTCAGGCCATTTTACTGGTCTAGAATTATGATGGGTAAATGTTTAAAAATGTTCTACTGACCAAAAAGTAAACTGAAACTATTGCAAAGCTAAGTAAACACTACTACATTTTGAATCCATTACATCAAAAATTATAATTATTTAAATTCAGGTGTTACAATTTTCAAAAGCAAGCAAAAATTTGAGATGATTAGCATGAAACACTTTACCAGACTCAGCATCAAAGAGGATTCAATCATACTCCTACTTAAATTTCCTATATGAGTGTAAATAGATGTGTCTTGATTTGCCTGTAAGACCTCTGTAACTCCTAGTGACTCAACAAAAAAATTAGCAAGTGGTGTTCTGAAATTCTATGTTTATTAAATATATGTGCAACCCCTATAAAGACAAAGGATTAAGTTCTGCATTGGGTTGAGGTAGTTGAAAACCAGGAAATAACTTTAGATTAATATTGACTCAGTTATAGCTATTAAGTATTTGTCACTACTCTGTATTTTACATAGTACCATTTAGAAACAAACTCTTTATATTGTATTGCTGCAAAAGAAACAGGCAAAGCAATTCCAAATGTGATGGCGCATAAAAATCACTTTCATGTCAGATGATGGGCATATATTTCTTATTTACTTATTTACTGTTCTGTGTGAACTATAATTAGCCAGTTCTCAATTAAAGTTCAGCTTTAATCTCTGGACTTAATAAAAAAAAATGCAAGATTAGCAGGAGTAAAATGAGTGCAAAGAGGCATGGATTGACCCAAACAGAATTTAAAACTAAGTTAAAATTTTAAAAGATTTTAACACAGAATAAATATCAAAACCCATTTAGATTTTGTAACTGTATTCAAAGGATAAACATATTCAAGTCATGCATATGAAACTGAAATGCCATTATGAAATAGAAATTGAAATGGCATGAAATTTTCTGCATGTCTAACAAAAATAGTACTTTTGCAGCAGTAGTAAGAACAGCTGGCCTCTGCAAAATATTCACATGATTATCTGAGCAATACTGATTCAAAAACTGAAATCCAACAAATTACTTTTAAAGTTTTGAGGAAAATATTCAAATTACAGTCACTAAACTAAACTCAATAGGTAGTTAGGCACAGCAAAAATCAGTGGCTTATGATTTTCAGAACAATTTTATGGAAACATTTACAGAATCTGTAAGTGCTTTCTAGACTATAAAGACCTAATCCTAAAATATTTCCTCTTTTTCCTTATTTTTGTGGCTACCTAACATTAACAGGTTTTAAAAGAGCACAAAAAACCACATGTATAAAAATAAATTGGATTAGTACAAGTTTGTGTCATTAGTGTTACCTTCAATATGCTTTTTTGTAACATCTATTCTTACAAAACCTTGTCTTTTGTTTTCTTAGAACAGACACCTTTTTCTGCTAATGTTTCCTTTAAAGTTAATTTTATCTTATTTTTACTAAGGTCAGGAGACAGAAGTCTTCTGTTTATTTACAGAATAGACATAGCACAGAAGTTTCCCAGGCAAAGTTGACAGTTACCCAGTGGATCTTTCAACCTCTGTCTTGGTTTGGAAGGACCTCTAGGGGTGAGAGGGTAATTCAGTGCTGAAGGACAAAATGCTCTGAAGAAAGTTTAGGGCTTGATTCTTTGTCCAAAGGAGTTTTGCTATTGAGCAGATACCTATTGAGCAGATTCTTTACCCTTAATGTAAAAGAAAAATGCACACCTCTTTATTAATTTAAAGGAAAGTATAATTGATCACTACTAAAGTATTTATGATCATTATCATCCCAAGTGGCTCTTCATTTTGTTTATTCTGTGGGCTAGTATATTCCTGCAATACTGTATGTGAGAGAGTCTAGTATTCACAGAAATGACTACTTACAAGTATATTAAAATTTGGTTTTACACTTTCATGATACATGTGTCAGATTACATTCCATAATATCCAAATATTCATGCTAGAAGAACCTATCAGAAAATCTTAAACTGTACAAACACTGTGAAATCAGAACTGGGCCCAGCAAATTAATTCAGTGCTTTAGAAGTACTGAAATGAGCAAATGCAAATAAAATTGGAATAAAGAAACCTAATTCTTTCCTTTTGCAAAATGAACTTCAATAGCCATTTCTAACTTATAAGAGAATAAATATAAACTGAGATAAAGAGGTGGATTACATGTTGTGGACAATTTACTTTTTTCCTATTGGGCAATTAAACACTTTTTTAAATGGTGCAAAGCAGAAGAGAAATTACAAAAATATATAGTAAAATTGGTATTCTTTATGGTATCTAATAATCTTTATGCAAGTAATTAATGATATCCCTTTTCCGACATGTTTCTCCTTCAATTCACCTTAAGCCTAAATATCACCCAAAAAAGATGGGACCAGTATTTCCTTAAGTATCTCTTAATAATAATAGCATCACTAAGTAAGGAAAAATGCAGAATGCAAAGTAAATAAATATAGCATGACTTATAGGTAAACAGAAAAACCATTGGTAGATGACTGCCCTGCATTACGTTTTGTTGAGAGGGAAGGTTTCAATTTAGACTCAATACAAGCAATCCATTAGTCCAGTACAGTGATCCACTTCACAGACAGTACTAATGCATCTGTTTTCTAAAGGTAGCTACAGACATTTAAGACAGTGTTTGTTTGTGTCAGTCCCGACCTCTTTGCCTTCACTCCACTTGTCTTGGGTGGTGTATCTGCATCGGGTGGTAGGGAGCACACCCAGGATGTTATTTCTCACAGCAGCCTAAGAGTGAATGCTTCAGGAAACTGGCCAAATAGGGGAATACTTCTTCCACAGATAATGCCTCTACTTTTGCACAAACTGCAACAGTATCACCCCATTTAACAGCCCTGAGCATCTTCCTATGAATTTGTCTTTGTATGACCCTGTGCATTCAAATTGCATAGCCTGTAACTTGTATGTATTGGCATTTGTGTGATCTAGCAAACCTCAGGCCAATTAGACCTGATTAGACAACACTATATTAACTGACCCAGTCATTATTTTAAGTAAAGTGGACACATTTCAGTCCTTTACATCCACCAGGCATCTTGCCATATATTAATAATGTTGACGGAGAGTTTAATACTATCTGAGGACAGCTAGGACACATCTCTAACTTGTTCTGTCTCGACAGAAGATGTCAAAATATATCCACATGAAAGGAAAGATTGCGGTGAGGCTTAGACTGGGGTAACACACCTTGACGTGTGTTTCCAGCACGGTCAGATCAAGCTATTCATTTTCCCATTGTGCTGCCACGACCTCAACAGAAATATAAAAGGGAAAAAAAAGACACTTATTTGATGAATCTAAACCTTGAAGCTTAGCAGTAACTAGTTTACTTATAGGAAAGAGACTGGAAGTATACAATAAAGGTTTAGATCTACAATTTGACATGATAACAACATACAGATCGTTTGTTCAGACACTTTTATACTTGTCAAATTGGTTGCCTATAAATACCGAGAGGAGCAATAAAGAATACTAACAGAATATCTAACATAAAATAAAACACTCTATTCAAGGGTGCTGTATCAGGAACTTAGAGTTAATTTCAAAATGTTAAGCAAATAGTTTCTTTTTATGAAGCCTGCTAATATAGCATTTGACATGGTATAAAAATTGAACATTTTAACTCTGAGTAAAATCAATGCAAACTGTAGAAGCAGACAAGTTCTTTCACACCCTGAACAACATCAGTCAACTTGGCAGAGAAATAACAGATGATGTGCTTGTGGTATTTTTAAATAAGCTTTCTCATTTCAGTGCATTTTCAGCATAAAAATTTGGTACCTATTCATAAATTGCCTATTGAATATTTGCTCACCAATCTCTGTCATTTAAACCTTTTCTAGAATATTCAAAACTACTCAAAATAGATGCACATCTGGATATATTTGTCTGCATGCATTCATACACATGAAGAAAAAACATGTATAGAAATAAGTCCCCTTTGAAATAAAGATACAAGTCCATATCCTAAAAGACAGCAAAAAAAAAAGAGGAATAAATATTTAATTAGATCTAGAATGGAAATTCATTCAGCAGTGAAGATGCAGGCACCAAACTGACACCAGAGACAGTTTCTACCTACTCTTTTACCATTGCCTTCAGAGACAGCATACAGAAGAAAATTTAAAACTTAAATAACTCATAAATAGTTTGCCACTTTCCCTAAGATATGATGACCTTAGTTACTGTAACTTTGAGGGCAACCTCACATATCACCTACAAAGACATTGCTGCATGAGGAACTCTCAAAAGTGCAGGAGAAGGCCATCCCCAGGTCCCATAAAACAAGCAGACGGGGAAGAAGACCAGTCCGGCTAAATAGAGGGCTTTGGCTGGACCTCAGGGAGAAAAGGAAAGTATACAATATCTGGAAAAAGGGTTGGTTACTTATGAGCACTATCAAGGTGTAGTGAAGATACATAGGCGAAAAATTAGAAGGGCAAGAGCCCAAGCAGAACTTAACTTGGCTACCACAGTTAAAGATAAAGGACTGGAGGAAGGCAAATATCACACCAGTCTACAAAAAGGGCAAGAAGGAGGACCCGGGGAACTACAGGCCAATTAGTCTCACCTCTGTCCCTGGGAAAATAATGGAACAACTTGTTTGGATGTCATCTCCAAACATATTGAAGATAAAGAAGTTATTGGAAGTGGTCAACACAGATTTACCAAGGGTAAATCATGCTCAACCAATCTGATAGCCTTCTATGATGTTATAACTAGATGGCTGGATGAGGGG
>JAOXJK010000012.1:10582285-10606559 GCA_025774025.1 Xenus cinereus
AGACATTCAAACCCCACCTGGACACGTTCCTGTGGGACCTGCTCTGGGTGGACCTGCTCTGGCAGGGGGGTTGGACTAGAGGACCTCCAGAGGTTCCTTCCAACCCCATGTGATTCTGTGATGGGCAAAGGGTCAACATATGAACCATACTTAAAGAAGATGGCAGGGGACAGGGCAGCTCTGGTTGTCTTGGGGTGGGGGCTGAGGCTTGGGCACGAGCCTTTGGCTTCAGAGGACGGCAGGGAGAGCGTCTGGGAGAAGCAGCTCTGGTAAACAGTACTGACCTGGGTAAAGATCTTTCTCAATAAGCTTCATCTGGAGATGGAAGATCTGCTCCTGGAGTTTACAAATGGTGTGTTTCATTTTCTCCCGTCTCGTCACCATGTAACAGAGATTTCTAACCTACGGAAACACAAGAAACAGCGTTTGATTTAGGCAGAGCTCGGAGAGGGTCCCCCTCAAGCTGCGTCTCTGCTTGTGCCGCCCCGACACTTGCTCCTCTTCACCTCACCATCATCCGCGCTGCACCAAACCTCCTACCAGGGCTCTCTGGATGCACCAGGACTAGAGGTGAGGGCTCCTGATCCAAACTGTGTGATATACACGGGACAAAACCATGCAGTGAATGATTCGCAGCCTAGATGTTCTGGCTCTGACAGCCAGGACCCCAGAGGGGAGGATGAGGAGGGCCGGCCGGCTTCTCCAGCACACTCACTGGGTGTACAAAAGCTGTAAGGAAGCACGGTGTCTCCAGAGACATGGTTTTTCTTGCCCCACCAGCACGTCCCAACACCAAGTTTCCCTGCAAAGCCCTGCAGATACTGGCCA
Source organism: Xenus cinereus (assembly GCA_025774025.1). NCBI lineage: Eukaryota > Metazoa > Chordata > Aves > Charadriiformes > Scolopacidae > Xenus > Xenus cinereus. The sequence continues at coordinate 10,583,114 of JAOXJK010000012.1, forward strand.
ACATGAGCGGACACCCACCCCGAAACCAGAACAGCCTTGGAAACCCCAACCACGGCTCCTCCAGCCTCTCTCCCAACACTGGGGACAGCTTGGCCACCACCGTTCCCATCAAAGGCCTGAGCTCACAAGGCAGGGTTTGCACTTCGGCATCGGTGCTTTTGAGGGCACAAATTCAACCCAAAAAACACAGCAGGACATCCAACGGGGCCCAGCGCGACGCTCAGCGGCTCCAAACAGTCAGGATTAACTTCCGTTATGTTTTGCAGCACGTCCTTTACCTCCGCTGTTGACACACGTCAGAGCACAAAGTGATGGAGACCCAAAAAAAGCAGGGAACAAACAGAACCAGGAGAAACAGGTAAATTGTTCTGTGATCTTTCCCAGGGACAGCAACGGTGCTGCTTTAATCTCCTGTTAATTTTCACAGACCTGTATGAAGAACTTAACGCCTCTAAAGGATTTGGAACGTCTTGGAAGGGAAGATGCTGTAGAAGGAGCATTATTAATAGAGTTATGGGAAGGCCCAGCAGACACACGGATCTTCAAGCATCTGAGTGTCACGCATCCCAGCACCACACACGTGCCCTGTTCACACCCCACACAGAAACACGCCATAGGGAGAAGTGTGGCCAGCAGGTCGAGGGAGGTCACTCTCCCCCTCTACTCTGCACTGGTGAGGCCACAACTGGAATACTGTGTCCAGTTCTGGGCTCCCCAGTTCAAGAAGGACAGGGAACTACTGGAGAGAGTCCAACGTAGGGCAACTAAGATGATTAAGGGATTAGAGCACCTCCATTACAAGGAAAGGCTCAAAGCCCAGAGAAGAGAAGACTGAGGGGAGACCTCATCTATGTTTACAAGTTCCTAAGGGATGCCTTGAAGGATGATGGAGCCAGACTCTTTTCAGTAGTTTCCAGTGATAGGACAAGGGGCAACGGGCACAAGCTGGAACATAGGAAGTTCCACTCAGATATGAGGAAGAACTTCTTTACAGTGAGGGTGACAGAGCACTGGAACAGGCTGCCAAGAGAGGTGGTGGAGTCCCTTTCTCTGGAGATTTTCAAGACCCACCTTGATGCGGTCCTGACTAGATGATCTCTAGAGGTCCCTTCCAACTCTGTCAAATCCATGAATCCATGGTATTTTTGTGTACAAGATATTTTGTATCCAAACACTTAGGATTTAATTTTTTTTCTTTTTGTTCAAATTCTAGGTCAAATAAAAATGAACTGCACTGATTTATGTTGTGTAAAGATTTTTTGTTTTGAGGTGCTACCACTGAGCGCTAAGATCTGAATTCAAGAAAACATCTTTCTGTATCAGTTGTCTGATGCAGAAACTTAAATGTCTCCTGAAATCTCACAATTAAACGATACTTGCATTTCTTATATTGTTTCTCATGAAGAGATGGATTTAAAACATGCTTTCCTGTCGCCCTTTTCAGATTTTTTTCCTCGTAATTTTTGTGCTTTCTTCATCTACAAAATATGTAATATTTGCACAGGCACAGCTCATCTTCTGACAAGCCAGCACTGTTGTATCCACTTTTTGACCTGTCAACTTTAAGGTTAGAAAACAATTACTGTCTCATCCCACTGAAATGACCAGTTTATGATACTCAGCCAAAGAATATTGCCTGAACAATGACACTGGTACTTAAGAAAAAAAGACAGAGCCCTTGAGCTATGTTGCTTGAAATGTAATCAGTGCTTGCATTCCCCTTTACCCCCCTGCAACGTGCATATACTCTGTATACTATCTATATTACATATCTATGGTATTCTAGCTATCTATTGTATTTTTGTAAATCATTTTTTCAGTACCTATTTTCCACATCTGTCTGCTGGTTTTCATCCTCACTGGTTTATTGTTTGCTCCTTTCCAGGCTTTTGTAAACTACTTCCTATTTCCAGCTTCTCGAGGGTCATTCCTGCAAGTATAGATAACTTGCATTTCATTCTTCTCCTTCAAATCAGTAATGAATATGTCAAACAAGAACGGCTTTTCTATTATACTAGTTCATCTGCTAATTAAGTACTTCTCGCTACTTGAACTGTTATCTTTTTTTAATTTGAATTTTTAAGTCTTGACCCATTTTAACTCCACATGACAATGTCTGGGTTGAATGACAGTGTTTTAAAATGGCTGTTTTATCAGTAATACATGTGTGTCCCCAAGCTGTCAGACAACACCAATGTTTTAGAATCTGTCTTCAGAGAAGCTAGGAAAACAACATACTCTATCCATTTTCTTTGGAAGTATTTAAAAGACATGTAGATGTAGTGCTGAGGGACATGGTTTAGTAGTAACTTGGCAGTGCTATGTTAATGGTTGGACTTGATCTTAAAGGTCTTTTCCAACCATAACGATTCTATGATTGTATTCTATTCTATTCTATGATTCGATTCTCAACTACAGTAATGACTGGGCTTTTAAATACAGAGAGATGGCAAGAACTGCATGTCTTAACCGGAATCATACATATCTCTGCAAACCAGACAAAACAGGTCTGCTAGAGCTACTCCACACATACTAAAATCCAGAAAAACCCCTCCAGCCAAGTATCTTTATTCATGAGAGGACTTCATCTGTTCACGATAACAAGAGTTTTACTGACACTATAAGTGCATCCTTGTAAACAAAATCTTGCTCTTTTACTCTCACCACATAAACAGAAACAGGTACAACGTTTTGGAAATAGCACTTCCCCTGACAAAAGAACAAGAAATAGGATCTGCAAAGTGAACAAATTCATTTTTCCAGATACCTTGATAGCTTTTTGAACCACTTCTAACTGCTAACACAATTTAAAGTCCAATATAAATTTGCAATAATTCCAATGGTCTAAATTCATTCTATTTTACTTATAACTTAAGCACATACCAGCAATCAAATAGTGCATGTCTGATAGCTGTATTGAACAGCAGCATCTAAATGGATAGAAAAAGTATTTTTCCTACCTTATAATCATCCTCATAGTCATTATATCCACAGGTACTTAAGATGTCAGGGAAAATATCTGACCATCCATTACTCGTACAATTTTTGCTAATATTTCCTGTAAAGCAAAATTTGAGAGTTTAAATTAGAAAGATTCAAAAGTCTCCTCATCAATGAATCTTTAGACAACCTAACTTTGTTATTCCCTGTTAACATGCTGTATTTCCTAGTACTCCTGTTAAAGTAATCCAGCCATTTCCTTTCATGTGCTCTTTATTCATATTACTTTGACTTTTCCTCTGAATTGCCTTTGCATTAAAGAAAAACAAAAGTAATTCCAAGCTGCAATGGCAGTCTTCAGTTTGGTATAACAGCTATTTCTGTTACATCTGCAAAAGCCTGAAATATTTTGCTGTTTTATCTAAAGTATTCTGGAGGGAGTCTTTCAGCTCATTCTATAAAGGGGATAATTTGTAGGTAAAGTAATTTGATAGAGAAGTAATTGAAGTGAAAGTTGTTCTAACCTCCTATTTAAGCTTTTCTGAGAACATAATGCCAAATGATCTATTGAAGAGTTATAAAATCTCTTAGACGTTATGGTGATGAATTACTGCTACAGCAAATGTTGGTAGAGTTGGTAATGCACTTTAAAGGCCAAATTATGTGATCAGTTGAAGAACATGGAAATAAATATGCATGCTGAATCTCACTCTTTGAACCAATCACTGAAATAATGTAGTACCAGGAATGTACAGAAGATGTGCAAGTATGGTTGGAAAGGAATTTTGAACATCTATTAATTTCAGAAAGGATTTTTTGGTTGGAACTGAGCAAAGAAGTTGACTCTTTTTGCAGATGAAGTCATGCAGATGAGATGGGGGCAACCCATGATTCTACTCAATCTAATTAATATGAACTAATGTTCATGCAATACAGAACTGCTTCAATAGGAGAAAACTGAAGAGTCTGATGTCAGAATAAAGAATAGTCATTAAAATTATTATAAATTACTCTTACAATGTTAAATCATAAGTAACTTCCCCTGACTTTCTTACAGTCATTTTTATATCCGTGATACTTCAAATCTATAACAACACATTGCTTTGCTTTGGAGTTTACCACTGGTCTTTAACTGACTTAAAGATGCCTGGTTTTCACCACACAAGAACAAATTTATGTGTCATCTTTGGCCAAAAATAACCAAAGGTGTTTGTATGCACTCCAAACTGAAGCTTTTGTGATTTTTATCTTGCTGACTGGTTACTGGAATTTCTTCTTTGTATAATGTCTTCAGCGGAAAGTTGTAAATATCTTACAAATGGTTGACCAACCAACAACCAAATCTTTCTAGCTTATAACAAGACCGTGACCTAAACCCACAGTTCTCCTCAAACAACAGGGCCACTTCTGCTATTTGGCATAGACATGGCATTTTTTAAAGAAAATGTAACCTATTTATACACTCTGAAGAGTCATCACTTTAAAAGTACATCAACTTCTCTGACTAGGCAGAGCAGAGGAATGTGTTAGCAGAATCACAAATTACGTCAAAGCCAGCTTTGCAAGAAAAAAACTGTTGGGGTTTAGACTATCTATTCAAGATGCTGAAGTATTTTCTACTATAAGTACCCTAAGACCTTCTAACTTAAAGACAGTTAGGCAACTTTCTGTGGAAGACTGTTTATTTCGACACCGTCGTTCCATGCAATTAAATATTTCAGACAGCAACCTCATTTAAAACCTGTAACTTGGCACAGACATTTAAATAAAAAATTCACAGAATAACTTTCTGATAGTCATAGACTTACACTGTTATGTACAATACAGAAAAAACATTAATATGATAATATGATTGCTTTTACAGTAGAAAGTCATTTAATATAAAGTTACTAATATTCAATAGGGAATTAGTTATGTGGTATGCCTAAACTATAACCTTGACCATCACAGAAGAAATTAAGAGCCAGTTCTCCAGAAGTTGTAAAGATGAGAAGACAAATGTTTGGTTTTTTAATTCACAATTTAAATTAAGAAATCCTTTAAAGAACTGATGTTATTTAAAAGCCTACTTATGATTTGGAATATGTCCACAAAAAATAAGGTAGTCTAGATCACCTTGTAGTAGAATTTTAATTCCTCACCTTGAAAAACCTAAAACATACATATTAGAAATCTAGCTAAATAAAAAGCATTAGACCTCTTGTTTAAAAAGATTTTTATAATTTCTTGCTATAAGAATCAAGTGAATTTGAAATGTGCTGTCTGTGAATTAAATAAATTATATCTTGTTGAGCATAAACAAATTTTTAAGGTGCTGAGATACTTCGATCTTAATAGAATCAACCATGCAAGATGTCTGCTGTATTATATCTGAAGGAAGAAATTATAGAAAGACAAGATTTAAAAAATCCTCTTAATTGAACCTCTAAAAACCCACCCTGTTTGTTCCACAAGCAAGAAGTAAACAGGTAGCTATGAAAAAAAGCTGTATATGGGAAAATTATAGCAAACTATAAAAAGGAAGTGATCTTTCAGCCTTGATGATGCTATGCCCAAATGAGATAGAGTTGTAATACATTTTGAAGGTTTCAAACTTAAATATTTATTGCAGTTGTTTTATAGGAAAATTAAAATGTTATTGTAATACATATGTTAATTATCAAACATTCAAACTACAGAGAGAGCATGCATGCTTTGGCTTTTGGCAAATAGACAGAAGCAGTATAATTTAATTCAGATTTTGGATTTTTGATATTTATGAGTTTGTATTGACTCATGACAACACTTTAATATCTTTGAGTCATCTAAATACTTTTATAGATTTCACAAGATTTAGTGAAGATTACACATGCTTTTCCCTTTATAAACTGTTTAGACTGTCCATGATAAACTAATCAAGATTCACCAGCTCTAGGAATGAAAACTTTTGCTCATCTGTAGATTGTTTTAGTTATCTGTTTTTTTACTGGAACAAGAGTTTTGAGAATAAAGGTATTTTAGTCATACTCCAAGCTAGCCTCTATGGTAAAAGTAATATTGTTAAAAAGCTCTCCACTGAGACCTCAAAACCAGAATTAAATCACTGTGATGTTTTGCATCTTTCACCAGCTCTTCAAAGGTTTCTCACCTGAGCAAAGGGGATAAGATTTTTCCGGCTGCATTTTGAGATACATATGTGAAATTCTATCTGTGCATCCTCTATTTTTGAAACCATTAACAAGCCAAAGTGCAAAATTAAACCATTGTATGATATATTGACAAGGCAGCGCAAAAGACAGTAGACTTGAAGCAGTTAAACGTTTCAGTGTTCAGAGACACTGATGAGCTCTTTTCAAGTTCCATTAAAAAGCAGAATAAAAGGTTTCATAATAACTACCTTAAATTGCAATAGTGATAATTTTTAGATATTATGTGTTAACGTTGGCTCATTATTCTCATGAAGGCAAGGTAGAGCTCCCCTCCTAAGCACAGAAGGAACAACCTGCATGTGACCTGCTGGCAACTGTTAAAGATGTCAGTCAGGCTCAGCTGCCTTAATAATTAACATAAATAGGTCAAAAAGAGCAAGCAATGTCTTCAGCCTTGATGAGTGTCACTATATCAGAATACATATTTAGTATCTGACTCAAACACCGTATGGACCACAGAGACAATTATTTGGTCTTTTCATGATGTAACAGGAACAGCTCTTTTAAGAATGTATTATTTTAACTCTTTAAAAAGAAAATAAAAACCTTAAACTGCAACATACACACACACGCACCCTTTTTAGCATATTATGTTATAAAATACCAAAAAGAAGCCAGCAAAAAGACACTTTAAAATGAAATACCTGGTTTGCCAGAAAAAAGGCTAAATACTTTTGGACAAGGGACAGTGACAGTCTCTCCAATCTTTGCAGGACGCCAACAGGTGATGTTATCCCAAACTCCAACACATCCTGAAACATAACCAGCAGTAACAGACTTGAAAGTTCAGTTTGATTCATATCACCCTTCTGTATTTATCTTATAAAGACTTGGCAGAAGCTTTCAATAAGTAGTTCAAGAAAGTAGCAAAGTTGGTAGTTTGTATTAAAATGTTAAGCAAATCATACGAGTGTTAATTAACCAGCTTATTTTTAGGTCAGTTAATACATTGTTTGCAGAATGTCTCGTTAAAACTATGTTATTTTGACAAACCATGCTAAGAAAAGCTAAGAAAATGTTAAAAAAAGTAAAAGTAGTTCATTGGACTCAGCATCACAAATACAATGGGAGCACACCGTGATTGGACAACTTTTGGAAAAAAGGGCATGGACCTACAAAATCATCTCTCCTAAACAAAATAACAGAGAATTGAACAAAGAATGCTTCTGTATATTTATTTAAGGAAAGGCTGTCAAAAAATGTTACAGACATGTTTTACAGTAGTACTAGTAACAAGTAATTATGGTTTTGCCCATGCTGATGTCCCTATAGATGTGGCTAAAAAGCAGTACTTTGTGAAAGAGAATAAATCTTTCTATAGGCTTCTACAAGCACTTGGATCAAGCATGCTCTATTTGTTTAAAGGTGACTACCTATAATGCTAAGTGAAGCATTATGAAAGTTTCTGAGTATAAGCCTTATGAAGAATTATGAATACAAAGAAAGAATGAAATGTTACTCATCTCAGTTCAAGTTCTCTCTCAAAAAACCACAAAAAGATCATGTGCAAAATTCTGGGCATTTATGTCTTCAAATAAGGCAACTGACAATTGACAATTTAAATCTGTAATTAACGCTAAAGAGAGAAACAAAACTTTTATCCTACCAGTATTATTAGAAAGTATGAGGGACAGTTTGTTTTCTACAGTAGAGAACATGAAACTTGGAGAAGGAAATATTCACATCTATGTATAATACTCTTCTTCAGAATATTTATAGTGTTAGCAATTCACTATTCATTTACTCTGTGCTAGTGTGGTTCATGCCCAAAATAAAGCCACCTGAGTTAAATGAAGCTGGAAAAGGAACATTTCAAAGTTCTATATTTCTGTTAAACCATCTTAGTGCAATTAAACTTGGACAGCTTATGTAGACTTAGAGTGCCTACTTTCAAAGTACACATAAACTAGGGAACCCAAAAGCATGTTACAGAGCCTGCAGTTGGATTTGCCCCTGGAGGTATGTCTCAGCTGCAGCTTGAAGGAGAACAGTGGCATAGCATTCCCATGGGCCTTGCTTTCCTTTGGAAGACAACTAAGTGTGATAGTTGGGAGGCAGCATTTCTGCTGTACCAAGAATAGGGTTTGGAGATTAAAAAAGAGGATGAGAGGAGGATTATGGGCTAAATTCTGCATTTGGTCACCAATTACTCTCCACTACCTTGTCTGCTGTATCAGCCTCCAACAAGGTATGCAACAAATGTATTCTTGTTCATTTCCTCACACACTCACCCATACTCACTTCAATGCCTTTTCCACTCAAGCACCAGAAATCTCCTAAGAGATTTGGAGATTCCAAATATCCAATCTATCACAACCTCTCTGGGCAACCTGCACACACAAAACTTCCTCCATGAAGAATTTCACCACACATCTAATTAGGATTTCCCTTGCTGCAAGTTGTTTCCATTGATGCTTCTTGTGTTTTGGGGGTTTTTGTTTGGGTTTTTGTGTGTGTGTTCACATCTGAGAAGAGTCTGGCTTCATCTTCATAAGCCCATGAAGACAGCAATCAGATCATTCTTCTCCAAGCTGAACAAACCCATCTCTCAGTCAATTATTATATGCTGCATATTCTAGTGCCATCTCCATATTCTCTGCTTTCCTGCACACAGGAGCCCAAAACTGGACACAGAACTCTGCTGAGATGCAGTCTCAAAAGAGCCAAAGACAGACAGGTGATTGCTCCTCTTGATCTACCAATTTGCTCATGTAGCACAGTATATGGCTAAACCTCATCTCTGTAAGGGTGCACTGCTGGGTCATGTTTAAATTAATGTATTTCTAAAGCAAACACCTAAAATGAGTCAGAAGAATTTAATCCTAAAAAATGTTTATTTCTTCTCAAGAGAGTCTGAAGTTCTTAATTCAATTGCGGAATCTAGACTGTAGGTACCTGTCTTTAATCTAATCAATCCCACCCTTATTTGCTTAATACTGTGTGATGAACCTCAGCTTGTCAAGTTCTCCGGTCACCTGAAGAGGACTAATTGTTTTATTTCCTTTAGAACTTTGACTCCTAAACCAATATGTTAAATTCCTTCTTTTAGCCTTACCTTAGGGTAAGGGAGATTTATTTAGGACTAGGAACTGTGAGAGTGGCATTCTTTTTATCTGAATTCCACAGTTAGCTGAGAAGTATCTGTTCCCATTGACAATTCACTCTTTTCAGGTTTCTGGTCCATACCTCTTGGGTTTTTTTTTGGCAACTGACTCAGAATGTAATACTCCTGAAACTCCAAAATCATTCCTTTTTTCCTGATGATCATACAGGGTTTGTCCTTTCTAGTGTATCTGCCCCAACGGCTGGTTCATATATTTCTTTAGAATTAACTAACTCATGCGTTTTATCTATGCTCTGCTTTATCCGAATACCTTCTACTCTCTCCAGCACTTGTGGCTTTTCTTTTAGCATTAGTAATGACATCTCTGAGGTGATGTTGATTTGGTCATGTACACATAATTTAAGAGATTTACATTTGAGCAATTCAACTTCGTACCCTTTGAAGTCAATGGAATTTAAACATGCTCAGGTGCTTCCTGAATTGCAGTACTGGATTAAAACAAAGTCTTTCATCTCTATGATGCAACACCAGGGCTTATGCAAAATAAAAGAATATTTACTTCAGCAAATTCAGGTCATGCTTCCTTCCCAGTTGAGTTTAAGCCAGAAACAACATCAACAACGTGACATACAAGAAATACAAAGAAACTATTTTCTTCATCTGCCAGCACTCAGAACTATAGCGACAAAATGCAGCTCTTTTGGCTTTGATGGATGTAGTGCCTGAGCCAGCATAAACAAGCCATGGAGTACACAAGAATAATTAGCATCTTGTGCGACTTCAGACCTTTTTAGTTCATCCCCATTTCCACTAACAAGTGAGAGCTGAGATGAGTCATGCAAGTGTTCATGCACACCCATAAAAGCTGATGACTTTCACAAATTTTCCCTTTTGTTCAGTATACTCTCTGTAAAATGCTGGATTTGCTACAGGTATCTGCAAACAGTTCAGAGGCCTTTATAAATTTTTGCTACACTGCTATATTGACAGGGCTAAGGTTTTGCTAAAAAGGCAGCTGAACAACGTGGACTTCAGAGCTTCATTAGTACCTTTTCCACAAAAAACCACAAAGCTCTTATTCAAGCTTCACTTACATGAAATATTATACAGAAAAATAGAGGTCCAAAACCTATTCCCACCAAAACAGATCAACGCAATTTGCATCAGATCTTGAAGTTAGCTTGCAGGAAGGAAATCAGTACACAAGTTTTTGACATTCAGAACATTACAAGTTCAAGACATCACTAATGTTTTCTGGGGAATGTAATTTTTACCTCAGTTTTTCCTTAGTATTTTAGGACTTTAAGGAATCTATGGCAAAGGAGAGAATGGAACTTTTTCAGACTCCTTAAATCAAATAGAGGAAATAACACAAAAGATATATTTCCTACATCTAGACTACATTCATATGCATCAACAATCATGAGAATGAAACTGGAGTGGCTGTCATCAGAATTCCAAGGAGAATATTAAGCCTCAATTTATGTATACATACAAGCTTATTTATTATGGTACAGGAAATCTGAGAAAACTGCTGAAATGTCCATAGTCACTGAATGACTACAGTGGGCTTCTGAAAACTGGTCTAAGGCTGAATACTGAAATGACGGTGTTACTGGTCCACTGCTAGGGGCTGCTAGAAGTACAACTGTTAACAATACGCACTTTTCTGGGCTTTCAACTCACACCTTTGCTCATTTCCCCCTCCTATTACTGCAGATTTTTGAAATTACTGTAGTCATATATCTTTTTCTTCTCTTAGCAAAACACACACTTATGCAGAGGTGGGATACAATCAACAACTCTATTTTTACTACACTTGCATCAATTTGTCTTTTCCATCCCAAAAACGTGTCTCTATTGTACAGCACAAGCTTAATTATGCACAATTGAAAGTAGCAATTAATTTCCCACTGATCTTGGAAATTCAAAATGTGGCACAACTGGAGATCTTGGTGAGTTTCACAGTTCTTCAACTAGATATTGCTCTTTACCCATCATAGTGTCCTTTTACCAAAACAACAACAAATGCAATATTGTTAGAGGGTGACAGAGCATGATTCACTTCATCCTAAAACACATGAAAATAGGCCAGATTAATTGCTCCCAACAATTGCCCGTTTCTCCCCTGTGACTATAGAGCAGCCTATGGTCCTATAAATACCTACACTGTTGGAAAACAAAAATGTGATAAATGCTTTATTAAATGTGTCTCTTCCTGCACATAGAATATCTAGCTTGATCACGCTTGATATTCTACTCTCTACTCACTTAGTCTCTACTACTCTCTGTCCAGCCACTAATTCATTCAGTGTTAGGATTTCTGGACTGTCATCCATCACTGCTACTTTTCATAAAATCATTATGTACACTCTTATTCTTTGGAATTTTTACACATCCCCTGTATATATAAGCCTGTTTACTACTATCTCCAAAGGGTATTAATCAATTAAGGTACAAAACATATTTATTTCTAACTTTAAATAAGGTTTTAAGCTTTAGTTCTAGTAAGAATCCTACCAGTAATTCTATAGAAAATATCTCACATTTTAATACAACTTAAATTGCTCCAATGTTTATTTTCATGTCTGCAATTTTCTTATCATCTTTTTAAAAAAATTATTCTAATTAACCAAACACATATAATTATAACATAAATACCACAATAGAAAGGATATAATTACATTCATATCCTTTTATGTTCATTCATTGATTTAGTCTCTGTTTCCATTCAGCTTCAATAAATTCTCAAGCCTTAAATGTTTTTGTCCTTTCACCCTGATATGTACACATATAAAACCTGTCCAGCTCTTGATCTGTCTTGGCTCCCCAACTTTTCCTGTGCATCTTTACTACTATACTCTTTACCTATTAATGAAGCTAGCAAAAAGGAAAAAAAAAAATAGGCTCTTCATTTCTGTTTCTGTGGTGTCTGGAATACGTGTAAAAATCCCTTTTCAACCGCTTTTACCTTATTTATTGCTCTGGTGTGTCATTCACAGCATAGCCAAGGAAACAATCTTCCCAGAAAACCTTTGCTCAATGACTTGCTCAAAAGTGTGGCCACGGTGTCACTCCTCTACTGCTCTTCCCTCCTGTTCCCCTAGATGATGTTCTAGATGCTATTCTTAGTTTCAATGAGATCACTTACTTTATTTGAATGCTTAGTCTTTGATGCTTGTGATGCGTTTGCAAATACTTCATGATGAAAAGAAACGCAATACACTATAAACTATGTTTTGCTTCTCATTTTTTTCAGCTTACATACGTCTTGCCACCACATTCCTCATCCTGCTGAGATCCAGGTTTTGAGCACAAGTTTGCTTACCTACATGTGCTTCTTCATCTATAAAAATGTGCAACACCGAGTTTGTACTGGCAAATTTTGTTCACATATACATTTTATCCATATATTAACCACTAGGTGGCACTTTGCATTTGGATTTTAAAAATTGCCAATTCAAAGAGAGGTTTAGCATTTTTTAAACTGTCTAGGCGTGCTTGATGTGTGAAACAAAGAGAGAGTGCTTTGAAAATCAGCCAGAAAGTTATGAGCTAGTCCAGGGTTTGTTTTTCAAACAGGGAAACCTTTTGATTTTTGTACTTCACTTGAGAAAGCAGAAGCAATCTCACCTCTTATGGGCAATGTTTTCTAGGCTGTAGGTCTGAACACTGGAACATGTAATTTAGGCTGCATGTGACTTTATGAACACATACAGACTGAAATTCTTTCTGCATTTTCATCCAAGTAATAAGAAAGAAACGAAAAGGAGGTACCAGGGAAATAGCACACTACCAGTCTGGAGGGAAAGCAAACACACAGCAGAACTGCTTAAAGCAGTAATTGGAATGAGACAGAAGCAAAAAAACTGTTGCTCCAAGCTACTTTGCTAAAATTTGTCATCTACTTTTGTCAGGGCTCTGAGTGCACTAATAGGCCTTAGTGGCCCCTGCCCAGGGTCCCCTCTAAGCTCAGGTCTGGGCCTTCAGCGATGTTGTGGGAGCAAATGACTTCAGCTCCACCACAGCGGTGCCTGTGCCAGCCTCTGCCTGGGCCCGACCCACCGCTATGGCCCTGCCCGGCCACCTCAGGTCTGTGCCCGGCCTGAGGCTGATCCTGACCAGCTACAGGCTAATGTCTTCGGCTGTCCCCCCGTCCCCAGGGAGATGCCTGATGCCTGGGGCTGTCCTCGCTGTCCCCCAGCTTTCCTGGCTGGGGCAGGACAGGCCCTGCCTGCCCTGGGGCCCACAATCCCCCTCCACTAGGAGGTGAGGCCTGCGGTCCTGTGAAAATGAGAACACTGGCTGCAGAAGGGTCAAGAAGCTGCTCCAATTTGCTGCTGTTGCACTAAAGCACACTGTTGTGGTATTGTACAGAGTGTATACAAGCTCTGATGATTCAGAAATACCGAGGAAGGGTGAATGTAAACTTTTTTAAATTACTGGTCAACAAAACCTACTCACACACAGCAAGTAGAATTTGGGAAGGCTACAGTATACATCAGATTTAACTGCTTAAACAGAATGACAAAACCAGTACAGTTTATCTCATGTTCACCTTAAATGTCTGCTGTTTATAGGTTTTCAAAAGCCAGTCCTATTACCAGGAATGGCAAAAATACTGTTACTGAGAGTTCTAGATTACTGGCTTTTCACTAAATGAAACATTTCAGAAGCCTTATTTCATTTCTGAAGAATAGCTTCCCATTGCAGAATCAAAAATCTACAAGCCAATTTTATTTTTTAATGTAATTTACAAATTTTAGAGTACAGTAAGGAAATATGGAAGTTGCCAGCTAAAAACTTTGAAAGAAAACCTTTCTGAAAAAAAAGCACACTTCCATCCAAATTTTCTGCCAAGTAAATCCTGCTTTCCAATTACTCAAAGTGTTCTTTGGACACAAAAGCATTTTTTTTTGTATGACTGGACAGCACTCTAACTGTAAGAACACCATTTTCTATTATATTGGAAAGATATTCATGGACGTATAGTCAGAGCTGTAAGAGGTACTTTCATCGTCGTGTTGCATCAATTTAGACATGCTGTACATTATTCATAAAATACCATTAAATATCAATCTCCTGTTCAAATAAACCCCGCCCCAAAATATTAAAAGTCTCTGCAAAGTATTGGATTCATGTATTTCTGTTAGTTTGGATTACATCTAACCCAGGTGCTATTTGTTGCATTAGCTGGAGCTTTTTTAGTGCTTTCGTATTTGAGATTTCTTCCTTTTGGTGTTTGAACTTTGAATGTCATGGAGAGTAGTCTGCCATGGCCACAGCTGTCTTTATCAGGACTCAAGCGTGAAGCTATGCAGGGCAATATTTCTTTCAGAATCTTCTGAAAAACACAATAAATTCACTTATGGCTGTGCACTTTTTCAGGGCACTGAATGCCATCTATTAGTGTCTACAGCTGAATGTCTATTTATGTTTGGGGGGGGCTGGAAATTTCAGACCTGTAAAATTGTAGAATATATCTGTGGCCACATGTTGCCTCTCTTCTTTCCAACATAGTTTGTTACTGACACTCTTAGTAACCTTTATTATGTGAGATTTTTCATTGTGGCTGATGAGGACATTTTCTTGGTCTTCATCATTTATTTCATGTTGGTTATTTTTCATTAGGCAGCTCCTTCCATTCAAGGTTCTTTCGCACCTATCGCCCAGCCTCCTCAAAAGACAAGCCAGCTCTGCCTCTCTTCTGTCCTCAAATAATTAAGTACAGCTTCCACAAAGCCCAGACATTGACAACACCATAAGGATGATCAGTTTTATGTGGTGTCATTAACAATGACACTTCAATTAATGGAAGCCAAAATAGACAAACATTCAAAGCAGCCCCTTCAGCTTCCCTGATAAAAAAAAATGTGCAAACCAAAAAGTAACAGCATGTCTGCACTACAGCAAAGCAGCAGCACAGAGATTCAGGAAAACTGAAGTTGTCCTTCCAAGAGCTACCAGTGCTGCATGAAAGAAAGTTCCATGATCCCACTATTTAATTTAATTCTACCATTAATCCTACCCCAGATAACTCTAAGCAACATGGCAGCTGAACTACTGGCTTGTTTTACAGAGAAAATAGCTGCAAAACCAAACAAAAACTCATGGAAGACCTTGATGAGATTTGGAGGATTAAGAAAGGGCGAAACTTGAGGAGATTTCTTTTCACATAGCAGGAGAAAAGCCTCATCTGGCTTCATGTAAGTCTCCTACTTACTGATGTGAAGGAGAGAGTGATCATCAGTTTAGCTTAGTTACACGTACAGTCAGTCCTTCTTTTGCACAATACAGAGATATATACGGGGGGGGGGGGTGTTAGAATGCAAAATAGGCACCTTTCTCACTGCAGGAATAACCTTAACAGAGAGGTTAGTTGGGTAAACTAACTTTTGGATAACTTGCCATGTGTCCAACATTTGAATATTCATCCCACTGTTCTGAAGAGCTTTCTGAAAGATCTGCTCTGTTTCATCCACAACATTATGAGCTCAGTGCTGAAATCACTAAGTGAAAATCTACTTGCAGTGTAATTTGGGAGATTAGATTATATAGTGACATTGGTCCCTCTTGCTTTAAATTTATGAATAAGACTATAATTTTTGTAGTCCTGTATGTTTTAATTTCCCATTACCAGCTGCATTATGAAGACTCTCTTTGAGAGGTTTATGAAAATATTTCAAAAGCCATTTCTCTTTCCATCTCCATCCCTTCCTCAAAGTTAAGATGCCATATCTAAAATTAAAAATGTTGTCTGGCATATGGGTCTCACAAAAACACATTTCGCAAAGCAAGAGCTGAAAAGACTCACTTAACTGTGCAGTCACTCAGCCCAAGATGAAAAAAAACCCAAACCCCAGACCTCCTTTTTTTCATAATAAGATCTTTTTATAACTTTTTATTGTAGAACC
The DNA here is from genome assembly GCA_025774025.1 of Xenus cinereus. NCBI lineage: Eukaryota > Metazoa > Chordata > Aves > Charadriiformes > Scolopacidae > Xenus > Xenus cinereus. The sequence continues at coordinate 10,599,220 of JAOXJK010000012.1, forward strand.
CTGTTATAAAGTCTACTGACTGACTTTTAACATTTTTGACCATAAGATTTCACTTTTCATTTAAAAGTGAACGGAAATGAATTGATTACTTTATACGGTAAAATTCTAAATACTGAACAAAGACATACATTTGCAGTTGGTCATTTTTAAAGTATTTTTAATAACTTTTATTGGGAGCTTTCTATTTTTTTAAGAAGACAAGCCATGGGTAGTAGGTGAAAGACAAATTAGTGTTTTTCCATATGGACCTCAAAACCTGTAGCTATTATGAGCTATTCAGAATAGCATTAAACTGCCCTCCAAAAAAGTGCGAAAAAAATTTCTCTCCTAGGCTTCCAGTTAAGGTGTATCAGTATTCCAGGTGTCAAATTTTAGGAGAACAGATGAAAACAAACATGGATGGAAGCTAATGCAGTCCTCAAAAAATAAACGGATTTGCTCTAGAGCACTACAGAGAGGAAGACACTGCCATGGATCTTTGGACAGTGACTTTCTTCCCAAAATGGAGTGCAAAGCTCTCCACTAATGGAAGAGTACGTGCTAATGCCTGAAAATTCTCCAAAGGGTGCAAAGCAGGAGGTCCAGATTGCTGTCTAATAATTTGACATTGGCAAATGAGCAGAATTTAGACAAATTGGGTCCTGTGGTCTTAATATATCCTTAGCATTATTCAAAGGATATTTACACAGTATTTATTTAGTGTTTCCTTGCAAAACACACTGTTTCTTTATTAAGCTATGAAGTAAGCAAGTCGTTTGTAGATTTCCCAGTCAACGATTTTCAAAAGTGTCCAAATTTACAAAAAATTACTCAGTGAAATTCTTCAGCACATGTTATGAGGCAGCTCAGGTAAGATGATGATAACATCATTTCATTATGTAAAAAAACCCCAAACCACAATTGCCTTTAAATCCTTTCTTTATGTATCCCTAAACGGGAGCTGAGAAGTATTTAGGGACATGGTTTAGTAGTGGTTTTGGTAGTGTTAGATAAATGCTTGGTCTTGATTATTTTAAAGGTCCCTGCCAAACTAGATGATTCTATGATTAGATAAGGTATTCGATATATAATTGCCATCTAGGCCAAAGGAGAAACTGCCTGTCCCGTAAAATTAGGATCCTCCAAAATTCAGCAGCTGTGCATTATCAGTCAAATTCTGGAGTATGTTACACAGAGATGTGAAGGCTTCTCAGGTGCCCAAAAAGTTAATGAAAAGAATCCCACTGATTTTGATAATTGAGGCCCAAGTCTCCAGTAGGAAATCTCAGTGAACCTTTAACTCCAAATTCTAGACAGGACTTTCACTAGATTTCATTATAGCTTTTGTGAGGCAGGTAGCACATACTAAAGTCAGAAAAGCGTGAAAAGGGCTATATTACCGTCTTTTCCATTTCCCAATTTTGTGAATTTATTGTAATGAATTATGTTTCAAGTATACTACAAGTTTTAGGTGTGGAGCTAGGACTTGGACTAGTTCCAGCTTGCCAACTTTCATCAGTAATTCTTCTCTATCAGGAGTCAGAGTACCGCTGTGCCAATCTGAAAGTCTCTGTTCAAAATACTCCTTACATTTTTTTATGAATACAGAGAATTTATTAGGAAAATAAGGATGCATAGAAAATATATATTTTTGGAAATGGAAATGCATATATTTAATGTAGGCACTTTTGAACAGGTTCTTGGTAAAAATATCTATAACATGAAGCATAGGATAAATTCTGCCATAAGATTAAACACATAGTTTTTAAGGGTTCATTACCAGAGGGACTTTATTCCCACTCCTACAAAATGGAATATTCCCTTAGTTTCAGCCAGGCATTCAATTAAATTTATAAATCCTTCCACTGCTGTTTTATCACTACCTGCAGGGCTGAATCAACACCATCAGACATCCCGTCTCCTTCCAAGACATGAAGTTCTTCTACAGCCTTCAGGAGGCACCCCCCTTCCAGTGAAAAGAGGCTGTGAAGAAAATATTTACAGAAAACTTCTTTCTTCCCCTAGGGGACTGAAAATAAAACTGGTGTGCATCACAAGGATACCCTTGGAGCAGCCCAGCATCTGGATCACAGAAGTGGATCTTGAAGAAAGCTTGACTTTCAAAGCAGTATAATAGCTAATAGTGAATTTATTAATTCAAGATTTAATTCATTAAGCTGGGCTAGTAATTATTTCTCCATCTGGCTTCACACTAGTATTATTTATGTAACAGCCGTCTCTCTTCAGCACTCATATAAATAAAAATATCTAAATGTAGATTAATTATTCCAGTAAGATTTTGCTTGGAGAGATATCCATGTAAATTATTCACAGTTATTACAGTTTTTCTAATTACTTATCTGGATTAATCAAAAGGAGAAATTATGGTAAAATACAGACTGTTGCCAAACCTTTTAATTATTTTATTGTATACAAATTTATATTAGAGCATACACTGAGGGAGTTACACATTTAAATCAAGAAGAGAGGTGGAAAAAGCATCATGAGTTGGGACTCATGTTTATGCTCAAAGGGCACTGCAGATGGCAGGTCCCTGAGGTACCATAATCATCTTCAGAGCGCATTCAAGATTGACTGAATATGAAAAAACAAATATACTATGTATCACCTAGCTCAGCCAAAGGAAAACAAGGAAAACAACTGCACTGCAAAAGCTGTAATATTCCAAGAAGTCCAGTTATTCTGAGACGATACATACCTGGACTACTGTATCAAAAGGCTGCACACTGATGAGGCTTAGGGCTTTGAAGAACTAATTTGAAACTAAATACTTCCAGCCCGTTAAAGACCATTCGACAACAGAAATTTAATGTTTAGATGTGACATTGTTTTGTAAAAAATCAAAATTGTATTTTGAACTGAAAAATGTTCAGTTGCCTTTAGATCTAGAATTTCTTTCCCTTTTTCTAAGTCTCAATGAAAGCCCATCCTTCCCTTCCACATTTCACGTGTTACCAGAGGAGTGCTGGGCAGGAAACATATGCAAAGAAAGCACTCCAAGAAGCATTTTTACCTTTTCACCAGTAGGTGAGTAGAGACTGCTTTCTGCTCACAAGTTCTGGCATACGGTTTACAAAAGATACTAATGATACAACATTATCGTTGTCATTAAAAAAAATAAAATAAAATTAATAAATACACACTTCCAACTTTCCTAAAAAGCCAAAGACTGTTAAACAAGTTTTGCCCTAGTTACTTTGTGTTACATATTTGTTTTTCATTTGGCTGTGTGGATTTATCTGTCGCCTTCATATTTTGCTTGCTGAACAAACAGCTTTATCAGCAGCTCCAACTTACAAGAAAAATAAAATTTTTTCTTGATCTTATTCTTAATTTTCACTCGTGAAAATGTAGGAAGGGAATCTGGTAAAATCTAAAATAAAAAATATAATAAACTACATCTGCTCTTCCTTCTTTCCTTTATTAAATTACAATCGGCCATATCTCTATCTCTATATTTATCTCACTATCTAGAGATAAAATAAAAACAAAAAAGTAACAGGGAGTTTTTTGAATGTAACACTACTGTCCAGTTTTTCCTTTGCATGACTCTGGTTCTCTGGGGGTAAATCTGGCCTTCCAAAACAGGAGATAGAAGATCTGAAACACCTGCCTGGGAAACCCAGAGATCATTCCTGCCACTAGTACTGTACTTTCAGCCATAGCTAGAGAGAGGTGCTTGAATCCAAGGCTTTCCGCTTTTCCTCAAGACTTGTTCTTTCATCTGGTACTGCCATCACCGCCCTGCAGCTTCTCTGCCATCAGAAAATACTGTCGGCAAGAGCTTGAAACATGAGAATGCATTTGCTCCCATCCAGTGTCCCACCCAACGCCTGGCACACCTCTTACATCACGCTTGCTGCAGCTGCACCTTTAACACAAAATCTGTGTAAATTCTAAAATACGTAAAAATTATAAGCACAGTACAGACAAATACAGCAACTGCAACCACAACAGCAAAGAAGGTAAAGGGAGAAAAATCTTGAATGCTCCCCTTGTCTCTACATTACAGCTTGTCTTTTCTTACCTTTGTTGTCCACTGGCTTTGCATTCTTCAGAAGTTCCATGCACCTCGATTCCTCCTTGTGAATCTCCAGCTGAAACCTGCATTCTGGATGAACACCATTCACCTGTGTCAAATTAACAAACAGGCCAGGGTCTTGAAACAAGAATTAAAATGTTTTACAAACGATGCAACTGCCAGCAATGAAATCCACAACTTTAGGTGGCATAGGTTTTGCCCTAGTATGCACTAGGCATTTAAAGATACAGTCATTGCCCATTTTAGCTTCTCACACACTGACTTTTCAAAACAAAATGTTAAAATAATCTTCTAGAGCATTCACTGGCTCTTTCTTGTAGCATTTCAAGGCCAATTATCATTTACAACAAAATATTTAACTTTCTAGTGCATTCATTAATACCGTATCAAGAGACCTTTTCCTCCAGAAAAAAAATGAGTTAAACTGAAGCAAGAAAAGGAAACACATTTGCTTTTTCCTCTTTCATAGTAAGTTAGGAAGCTGAAAGCTTAATGTGAATCACAGAACATAAAACCCAATCAAACTGCATTCTCTTTGACATGGTAAACTTTGCTTTTCTTCCGTTTTCCACCATGTATATTTTACCTCCTGAAGGTCCCAGAGCATGATTATTTGATACAAGCATGTGTTATGTAGGAAGAAAGCCCCACTCCTTTCAAACTGAAAGCCTTTACCCATTTATAGCCCTGCCCCCAGTTCCTTGGTTTTCAGAAGGGGTTATTTATGTCCACGGGAATAGACAAGGATGTAGCAGTATTGGGGGGAGAATCCAGACGCCGGGAAGTTGTACTGGAGTCAGTCGGACTCAGAGGCAGACAGAGCCTAACAGAGAAACATGCAGAGTCCATAACAGACTGCAAGGGAAAAATGACTGTAGTAGGTGAGAAATGTAAAATAGGAAACACCACTAGAGCTGAAGGGACAGCGAGATTAGCTCAAATAAAATAACATCATAATGAAACAAAATGTGGCTATGCTGTACTTCTGTCACCCTCACGCTTGTAGAGCCAAGAAAAGGGTGGTCTCTCTCCAAGCTTCTCTCCCCTTTTCTCTCTCTTACTTTTTCTAGGAGACATTTAGTAGAGAACCTGGTAATAGTATCTGATTTGCGAGACACTTTTTTTTTTTCCTTTTTTTTTTTTTTAAGTGGCAATACTTAATTAACTAAGCTATGATCATGGACCCAGAACCTGGACCCAGAGCTGGGAATGAAAACCTGCTTATTCTGCAGTCTCCTTGTGGGCAAGCCACTTGCGCAGCTTTTAAAAATACAGCCTAATATTCATAAATATAACAGCAGGAGCTGTCACAAAAACTCACTAAAATCTGTCTCTTCTCCAAATGTCTTATTTCACCACTTATAACATCAGAACCTTAATTCCTTTTCATCATCTTTTCTCTATATTGACAATTGAAATTATATGTTTCCAAGGCAGATTTTTTTTTCTTTTTAAGTGAATTTGTACAGATCCTTAACATAAATTATGATTTCTAGACATAAATTAGGATTTCTAGCACTTATAATAAAGTTCAGTGTTACATTGAAAGTATCTGTGTTTTGTTATGTATTATCTACTTTCCAGATAGCTCCCATGTAAAATAAAGTCTCGTGTACACATAAAGTTTTTAATTGCATTTTCCTTTCGTATAACAGATTTTGAATTTTTTTTTCCAATTGCAAACATTTGGTAACTGAAAGTAGATCTCCTACTCATCAAAAAGTATTATAGTTACTGGGTCTTGGAAAGGTAGGTTCCAATAAATGGAAATGTTAACTACAGGAGGGGTAAATGAAAGCAGCTACTACAGTTAAGGAACCTGCCAAATAAGTGACTTCTCTCTCTCCCACTTACAGACGAACTACAAATTTCTCAGTATTAGTTATCTAATAGCGAAGGTTACTTTGAGAACATCGATTTGTTAGTACCCAAAGGCAACACAACATTATTTTTCAAACCTGACACACACGTCAAACTGTAATATAGATACCCCAGTTTCATTCAGATGTACTTCACCAAGCTAAAGAGTGTTCAAGACCGTGTGGCACTGACCACATCCCGAAACATATCAAGAACCCCAAAATGGATTTGGAGAGCGCTCACCACCTTTCAGGGCTGGTGCTCATCCATCTTTCCCTTTGCTTTGCCAAGGCCGGGTTATCCTTTGTAACCACTGAACACAGAACCGCGTGTGCTGTGTTGAGTGTTGTAAAAGCACACGGCTAGCTGGAAATCCAGCTGAGGACTCTCTGTGGTTTTAGTGCCTTAACAATTTTTAAAGCATCCAGAGCAGCAGTTTGACCGAAAAAAACATTCCTTCTGACAAGTGGAAGAAGTTGGTTTCCTCACTTTTGGTGGAAATGATCTGTTATTTTTAAGTTTGCAGTAACAAAAATTGGAAAGATTTAAAGGGCAGATTTTTTTTTTTTTACTTTTCATAAATGACATTTCCAGCAACGTTATAGATTTTTACAAATAACTGAAGAAACGCTTAAAAATATAAAGATGTTAAAAGCAGACGCCCTGAATTTGAAGGCTTTAACATTCTGAATGCTTTGTGCGTTCCTATCCGGCTGCATGCATTAATGAGAAATTAATCACGCGGGTTCCCCTCCGCACGATGACTGCTCGCCACCCTCCAGCCCGCACCGGGGCAGCGCCCTGGGAAAACTCTCGGCGAACTGGCGGTGGCCACCGGCTGCCGGGGAAAGCCGAAGCACCGGGAAGGAGTCACTCGCCCAGCGGGGCCGGGGAGCGGGCCGGGCCCGCGTTGCCNNNNCGAGGAGCGCCCGGGGCTGCGCCCCCCGCTGCCGGCCGGGGAGCCCGGCTCAGGAGGGGCGGCGCGGAGACGAGCTGGGGGTCCCGGCAGGGGCAGGACCCCCCGTTCCCTGCCCGGTGCCCGCCCGGTGGGGGCGAGCGGCCGTCACTTGTCTCCCGAAGTGAGCGCGGCGGGGCCGGAGTCTCCGCACCTGCTGCGGCCGCCGCCGACCCCGCTCCGGGGGAACCGTGAGGGAACCGCCAGAGCGGGGCGGGAGGGGAGGGGGGGTGTCACCTCGGGGCTGGGGGCGGCGAGAAGAGCCGCAGGGGTCACCTCCCGGGGCCGGGGGACAGCGCGGGGTGACTTACCCGCCCCAGGCTCCAGCAGAGGGAGAGGAGGAGGAGGAGGAGCGGCAGGTTCCTCATGCCCGCCGAGAGCCGGGGCCGGCGGGCCGCGCTGCCCCGCGCCGCTCCGCGGGCCCCTTCCGAAGAGGGCGAGGAGGAGCCGGGTCCCGCCGCGGCACCATAGAGCCCGGGGGCC
>JAOXJK010000012.1:10606601-10628774 GCA_025774025.1 Xenus cinereus
CTGCGGCCGTCGGCAGCTCCCGCACCTGCCCCCGGCCGCCTCCCGCTCCCGGCCCGACTGAGCGCCTGCCCGCCGCCGCCTCTCTGCGCTCAGCTCCTCCTCTAGACCCCGGCTCCCTTCCCTCCCGCTTCTCTTCAGCCCCTCTCCTCGGCTTCCTTTTCTCCTCCTCCCTCTCCCTGCCGCTGTCGCTCCCCCCCATAAGAGGTGCGAGTCGCTCCCCGCAGCCGGGACGCCCCCTCGCCCATCCCTGCGACCCGCAGGTGCCCCCGCGCCTTGGCGGGCTCCTGCCGGGCTACGGACCGCATCTGTCCCGCTCTGCCTGCCCCCAGGTGCCAAGGAAGGCCCCTCTTCTCACGCATACACACCCAGAGGGGTCCAGGTGCCCGTCCCGACAGCGTCCCGGTGCCAGCACTGGGATACCTTTCGCCCGTGAAACCATGAGGATAACCGACCGCGGTCCCCCCAAGCCAGACAGACACGAAAACCCCCACACAGATGTGGGGTAAGTGAAGTTATCCCTAACAGGGTCTGTCTTATCACTGGGCAGACCAGCAACTGCCATACAAAAATCTTTCTTTCCCCCTAGGCTGTTTGTTTGGGGTTTTTTTTTTTTGAGGTCTCAATAAAGGACCAACAGTTTAAGGCAACTCCGTATTATTGCCTGGCACTTTACACCAGGCATGGATCTTGGTTTTGCTTCACAAGGCATATAAAATATGTAATTAAGTGACATTTATGTTAGCCTATGCCTTTGGTTATAGAAAAAGCAGAGTTTGTATGCTGGCTTTTAGCTGAGATTGAGACTAGAGTTGTCTTTACACGGCTGTAATTTAAGTACTATATAGTAAGAGGGACTGAGCAGGCAACAGAAGGCTCCTAAATAGCCTTATGCCACCCAAAATAACCAGCTATAAGCAAAACCAAGGACACTTCTAGGGAAAAGCTGAAGAGAATTTTCATATTTTTGAATGTGTTTACAAAAATTCTTTTAATATATTGAGAAGAAAGACCTAATTATAACCTCTGTGACATCATTAAAAAGAAATATTACAAACGGTAATGAGCAGTATTACAACCTGCATGCTGAGGGCAGAGGGAAGTATTAATGTAGGAAAAAAAAAAAACCCACACTTGTAGGGTGGCATATGATCAAGTCATGAAAGTATTTTAATTTTAACAGAAAATAGTACCCCTTTGGATTGACTTTGATCTGTATGTGACAGGTGGACCGAAATGCCAAATTGCACCTACTTCTAAACCAGCTGGGTTGTAGAAGAAGCTGGTTATGCCTCTTGCTCTCAGATTCCTGGGCAGACTCTTATTGTCAAACCTCTTGGAAACGGAGAATTGCACAGTGCAACCCCCCTGATCCCCGAGACCAGTGCCCAGGGTTCCTCTTTGGAGTCCTGGATATTCACACATGGGGTCTAGGGGTGCCCTTAGCAATTCTGTAAGAGCTATAGGTCTTTCCAAAATATCAGTGTTAAAACCATGCTCTCTAATCTTATTTATATGCTACAGCAGTCTGATGTCTTATCATTATTGCAAGGCTTTGGAAAAATCCTTTCTCTCTTCTCTCTCTTTAGAAGTGATTTCTTGCACTTTATGATGACTGGCTTCCCCCTAAGAAAGAAATCTTTAAATCCAGTCACCCCCATGAGTGAAATTTATACATGTCAAGGCTCTTCAGGTATTTGAGCAGTAAACCCAGTGGCAGTCCCTTCGCAGAGGAGCTGTCAGGCAGACTCTCCACCAGCTGGACTGCCCCAGCAGCTGAGGACACAAGAGTTGCCAGACACCAAATCCCAGTGTTTGATTCTTCGAGCAAATGATTCATTAGGCTGTTGAAGCTGAGTAGCCTGGGAAACTAATTAACAAATTAACATTCTGTGTAGAAACAGTCTTGGGAACTGTCATCATTATTCCTTCTGTGGAATGACAGAAACTAGTATCTTGGGTAGTGGGCAGTCTGCATACCCCAGAACTGGCAAAGAAGTTTTGAAACTTGTATCCGTTCTATCACAAGATTGTCCAGAGACAGATTTTTGTGATGTTTTGTTTTCAATGAAACAGCATTTTAAGGAGAAAAGAAAAATCACCAGTTACGTCTCAACCATCTCTTCTCTTGCCGTTCCCAGTGACTCTTTGACATGAAAGAGATAAGAGATGAAAGAAATGCATCAAATACTGATGTTTATGTGTAGTTATAGTTAATTGCTTTTGTTTTGCCTGAAGAGAATACAAATTATTGATGGATGAAGCACAGAAAACATGGTTCAAATTCTTTTTGCTTAAACACAGCACATTTCAGTGTCCTGTTATAGCACATGTAGAGGGGTAAAAAAAGAACAAGAATGGAACTAAAACAGTTGTTGATATAAAGAGATAGATAGATGTGAAATGAGGCAGATAGTCTTATGCAGCAAAGAACGGATAGGGCTGTGAAGGAATCAAGGAGTCACATAAATTTATACAGTCAGTGTAGATTTGATGCCCTTTCCAACAATGGTCTTCTAAATTGTAAGGAAAGAACAAAGAGAGATTTTGGGGAGTTGTCCGTGAGCACAGAAGAACGGTACAGACATGGAGGAAAAGGATGGAGTCCAAACACGGAGAGAAATTCATCCCCTCTTCACAGTGTAGGTGGTAGAAGAGTAAGTGTCATTTGATTGAAATGGATATTATCATGAATCAGCAGAGCCTGGGTGTTACAGAGGGGGCAGTAAAAGTGGAAGTGGAAAGTTCAGCAGCAGGTAATGGACCTAGCAGCAAGCAATGCCAATGTGCTGCAAGCTCTCTGCTCCGGTGGCACATGCAGGAGCCAAAAGGTTTGCTGCAATTCCAGCTGTTGGAAAAGTCTGCCTACCAAGGAAAGGTACATGCCAGTAGAGCTTTAAGTAACAAGTACCTTCTGCCTGGCCATCTGTCTCTTTAGAGTCCTCTGACACTCAGTGTTAGCAATAAGTAGCTAATGTGATTTTGGTCAGGCCCATGGAGAAGCAGCTTTCCATATAGAAGAATGGCATCAATCTCCTTTGAGCTGAATATTTATTTAAATTGCTTGTGGAGTTCAAGATGTTCTGACAATTTGTATTCTACCTACAAATCATGGTCTTGTAATGTATAAAGACTAAAAAAACATTGCTTTCGTTGTTTAGAAGCAGATTTTCTTTTGTTCAATCATATAATAATTATTGTTTACACAATGCATAACATACAGTTGCCAGAAATACCTGAAACGCATGAAAAACTGAGAAGGATTTCCCTCAAAACACGTGTACAGGCCATCTTGGGCAACGTGCCTCTTTCAAGAGTGGCTGTCTCTTGAGCTGCTCAAGCTATTTTGCATGTTTTGAGTCCTGCTCTCGTTTTGGCAGAGAGATTTTTTCGCTTTCACTTTACGCAGAAAACTACCAAAGTCTCATTACAAAAGGAGTGTTCTTCCTAAGTCTTCACACTGAGCAAAAACACTGCGTCTTCATCAGATATTCCTAAATCTCTCCAGGCACTCTTTACTGTCATCTGGTATTTCTTTAGGATTTTTTTTTTTCTGCAATCCAAACAATTACGGCAAGATTTTATCAACCATGGAAATAGATGTTGGAGAGCGTTTCCAAGAAAAAGGAATGGTGACTTTAATGTATGTTTGGACCTTTTATGTTGGAAAAGTTCCCCAAAATGTTAGCATCGGTAACTACTGACACAGATGATCTTATTGAGCCTCTTTCAGTGATCAGATGGAAGCACAACAAAGAAGGTGCCAGGCCTGAGTGGGTCGACTGACATGTCCTGCTCGTGACAATGGGAATTCAGACCTTGGACAGGCTCTAGCGGACGTATGGCTACACCACCCTCCTGTGAGAAGCAGCACAGGGTTGCTACTCTCCAACAGTTGACCCTCCTGCACCAAATGTTGTAGTAGCTGCAGTAAGAGGAGAAGGTGAAATGCTGATTCTATGAATAAACAAAAGAAACTCACCAATATATTTTCAGGACTTGGAGACTTTTAAGGGGCTTGATTAAGGACATGTCTGTAACTGTGAAGTCTTCCCTCAGGATGTGGCACAGGGACGTCGCTCACCAAAGACACAGAGTGCAGTCTGTAATACTTAGTATGCAATTTTGTCCTCTCTCCCTCAAATTTATAGGTCTCCCAGTTCTTTTGTAATTTTGAAAGAGTAAGAAAAGTCCTTTCAATATAATGAACCTTTCCAATTTCTTGGCCAGGGTATTCTATTTTTCATATTTCCATTATAGGTATGTTCTTTCATTAATACTTGCTGAACACATTAAATTAATAGATATTCTGTTAGCTTCATGTGTATAGATGAAGTAGAATCCAATCTTTTAAATTTATAAATTAAATATAAAATAAATAATTTGAGATTCTGGCATAATGGAAAATGCTTGGCTAATGTCATTTCAGCTATGATTTATGACAAAGCTTCTGGTTTGATCAGTGATTTTTGAGACTTTTACTGAACATGAAGAAATCAAATCTTTTTATTCTGAAAATTTGACGTCTTTTTTATTCTGATACAATGAGAGGAAAATTGTCCCCATTAGTTTTATGGGGTTTTGTAATGGTTAGTTATTATGATGATAATTTCTTTTTGGTACAATTTAAAGTAAAGGATAGACTTCGCCACAAGACACTAGAGGCAAAACTCAAAAACTGCAAAAAAAAAAAGAACTGACAGAGTGGCAAGCAAGACATTAAAAAAGTAGAGAAGAGAAAGTGCACAAGGGAAGACAAATGAAAAATAGAGTAGATTAGAAATAGTCTTTATCAGGAAGAGTCATATCAGCTTAATCCAATACTTTTCTTTACTAAGACATATTTTCTACACAATGAAAAGGCATTAGATTTATTTCAGATAGCTGTCAGTAGGGCATTTGATACAGTGCCATAGAAATTACTAGTTAATATCGAGATGATGGAGCTTAATGAAAAATTCATTTGATGAAAAATGTGGTTAAATGAACCTGAAAAATAATGCTGATGTTTAAATAAGAGGATAAACGGGAATAACAGTGAAGTTCCTCAGAGATCAGGCTGGGAACCTATTGTACTATTTTTAGAAACCATTTTCATTTTTGACAAAGCAAAATTTGTTAAGGATTCAAGGTATTGTCAACAGTAAGCAGTATCTGGGTATCTTACAGAACTGGATCAACTGAAAAGTAAGTACTAGAAAAAAGTTGGAAATTTAATAGAGCAAAATGGAAGGTCATGTGCTAATGAACAACCACAAGGTAAAGGGCAATAGCAGGAAGTCCTGTGTGTGCAAGTCAGTGTGTGGCAAATAGGAGTATTAATGTGACATGACTGTGAAAAATAAATGGGAGCTTAGGACATATGGGAGAGATACTTGCTGTAGAGTTAGAAAAGTAGTGAGGCCAGGTAACACACAAAGGACTGGTCAGATCTTATCTGGAGTGCTGCATGTAAATTTAGTGATCCACAGTCGAGATGAATCCAGCAGGTGCAAAGCGAATAAACAAAGACCTAAGGATTTTAGAGAATACTTGGTTTGGTAGCCTGATAAAATATAAACTAAGATTAAATATGCTACCAGGAAAGGAACTATGTAGACGAAAGGAAATCTGGCAGAATAAAAGGTAAATTAACCCAGGTGAGAGTAAATGCATAGATTGATATCCAGGTGGCTGTTCTGCACAAATATTTTAACAGTGAGGGCAAAGAAAGGAATTGCTTTTCAAGATAGAACTTGATCAGCCAGTGACAAGGATTTTATAGTCCTGCACCTGGGTCAAGGCAACCCCAAACATGGATACAGGCTGGGCAATGAGTGGATTTAGAGCAGCGCTGAGGAGAAAGACTTGGGGGCTTTGGTAGATGAAAAACTGAGTATGAGCCTGCAATGTGCGCTTGCAGGCCACAAAGCCAATCTCATCCTGGTCTGCATCAAAAGAAGTATGGCTGGTAGGCTCAGGGAGGTGATTATCACCTTCTACTCCACTCTCAGGAGACCCCACCTGGAGTACTGCATCCAGCTCTGGAGCCCCCAACATAGGAAAGACATGGCTCAAGTGTGTTCAGAGGAGGGCCACAAAGAGGCTCCAACCTCTTTGCCACGGGGCTGGAGCACCTCCCATGTGATGACAGGCTGAGAATGTTGGGGTTGTTCACCAATATTAGATGAGGCTTTTCTACAGGTCTTTTCCAAGCCCATATTCTACTTTGTGGTAAATAGTCCCTCTCCAAACTTTTCCATGAAAATCACTGTTCTACAGAAAGTTGATTGCTGTTTTTGTTTTGTTTTGTTTTGTTTTGTTTTGTTTAACACAGAAAAAATAGTTTTCTACACAAAGTGTACACCTTTGTGGAAAATTTCTGTTTTCCAACAAAAATAGGACTATTTTTGGCATAAATACAAATATTTAGCATTTGGATAAATTTTTCCATTTGGGGCTTTTCAAAACAACCATAAACTTTGCTAGAGGGGTAAAAAACAAGACTACCAGGGTCTACTTTCTGAAGATTTTTTGGTCAGTGGAACCTTTTCTTGGTACAAAGCAGATTTTAGGCCAATTTACAAAAGCTGGGTCTGGATCTTCCTTTTTTGGTAATCTTAGAGTATTTGTATCAGCAACCCTGTACTGGGCTCTTCTCCAGAAACAGGGCAAAATGAAACATTAAGACTTGTACTAAAGGATGATTAAAAAAGAGATGAAAAATCCAGGACACCTCTAGTCTTGGTAAAGGGAGAGGAGGAGAAATTGCATTAATATAATGAAAAGGTTGAGTGCTAATTTTGCATAATTTTCAATCTTGAAATAGAGCCAAGTAAATATATAGCGAATTTTTAGTTGGAGTAAGTTACAGCTTGAGGTTGTTTTAATTGTTATGTTTTTGTATTATTAGGATGGAACAGTGTTTACACCATGAAGGGGTTTTTTTTTGACACTTCAGGAAGAAAGCTGAAGCTTGGCATATTTTAGAAATTCAGACCATCATTTTGTCAAAAACTCTGAATAATCATCAGCCTAATGGGATATACATAAAGCAAAAAATTTAGAAAGAAGATAGATGAGATTTCAGTGTAGTTATCAATATGGGGCTTGATTTCTACTGCTTAGCTCAAGTCTACCCAGGGGATATGAAAGGAGAAACTTCATCTTTAGTGTAACTCTAAAATGGCCGTCTCTGTTAAGAGACAAATTCAACAGCATGAGGTAGTAAGTGAAGCCTAATCGGCCAGGGTAATATGATCTGAATGACACTCTAATCAAGAATGGATTACTGAAGGTTGTATGAAGAATTTTCCCACGTAACACGAGGGTAAAAGAAATACATGTTGACAAAACAAGCCCCTGTAATCCACAGGAATGTTCCACAGACAAAATCAATACCACTCACTTCAGGTGCCCAAGTTAAACAGAAAACATCTGAAAGGCAGGAAAAGGCAGGGCAATCATGACACAGGCTGACAGTGTTAGTGGGTGAAGAAAGACGGGCATTTGGGTGAGCAGGCATCTGTCTGCAAAATGAAATATTAGGAGCAGATGTGTTCTCTGTCCTTCTCTAGAGATTAGATGCCTTTGTCCACTCAGGATCCAGAAAACTTTGTGAAAAACAAAGGCCCGGTTGAGCAGAATTAATCCCTTAAAAAACCCACCCCACATCCAAAAAGCAACACCAAAGGAGAAAGTAGCTATGGATCCTTGTGGCACAGTAGCCTCAGGGTTGCTGAGGTCTCCAGGACTTCATTTCCCTAGTTCAACGTGAATCAAGGCCATCGTCGTGAATGAGCAGTAGTGTGCTCTGATTACCAACCCAGAGGCACGCTGGGACAAGACGAGGGCTAAGATCGTGCTGTTCTTTGTCGCTTGGTGTTGGTGACAGACATGCCTCTGTTCTGTTTGTCATCCATTTTCATGAAATATGGAGGAAAGTTACATCTTTGATACTTTCTCTTTGGTTGAGATGACCTAACTGGTTTCAAAGTTGTTGGATGGAAAATGACAGCCAGATTCATGGCTGCATAGCAGCCTGGCTTCAAGAGGACGTATGAAGGACACCTTTGAGCATAGAGCCTGGTAGACTGGACAGCTAGGAGTTGTATGTTTAAACCCTCTCAGGTTTATGTGGCCCTCAAAATGCACATCTTCCACTTCCTGGGAAAGTGCATCTTTTGCTGTGGCATTACACAAAAGATGGTATTGCCAACTATGGCTTTGAATAGATGTAATAAAGTGCTTGTAGGCCCTAGAAGCTTACATTTTGCTGAAAAAAATGGGGCTGGATCTTGTCCCATATTTCCTGAATCATTTTTTAACAAGTGCTAACTAAGGCTTGAGAATCTAACTCCAGAATCGCTTGCTCTGATTCTAGAGAGGTGCTGAGCATCCTTGTGTTTGTGTAGCTGAAGCAGATATTGAGGAAGCTCAGAATTGGAATCATTGAATCCTCAAGAGAAACTGAATATTGCCTTGTTAGCCTTAATCCTGCATTTCTGGCCCAGCCCCATTCACCTTGAGATCAATGACAACAGTCCCATTGGCTTCATCTGGGAACACAATCAAGCATTTGGCACCATGACACCATGTAAATACTGCTCAAATTTTCTATAAATCACACTGCTCTTTTTGAGGTGAGCACATAGCTGGCTGGGCTTATGACCATCAGAGAAATGATGGCACAGTCCCCTCCTTTTTTAAGTATCTTATAGCAGCTATAGTGTCGGGCACCTCAGGTATTGAGGAATCATATGCACTAACATATGCCAGCAATTAGCTAACCAAGACTCCTGAACTAAAATACGAGTTCAGCTTTTCCCCAGTTGCGATGCTGTTTTGGGTTGGAAACTTAGAAATTAATCCTAAGAGACGTAATTTCCCTGCTTTAATATATACTGTTTTTAATGGAATTGTGCAGAATGATTAGTGAGAGGCAAATGTCAAAATACCAGACAGAAACTGACTCACCAGTCATAGGATTTAATATTAAGGTCAGGCTATGGAAATACAATGGTGCTCAGTCTTTATTGCCTTGCACCTTATGTAGTGATTTACATTGGAGCAAAATGACTGGAGTGGGTGTAATGTCCTATTTTTCCAAATTTGATGGTACTTTACATATTCCTCCCACAGTTGTTAGCAATGACACAGGGCGCAAAGCAGTTAAAGCAAGACAAGAACCCAAAACAAAGGAACAAGCTCAGAATGTCCTAGAAGATGATTATGAGCAATTGTCTGCAGAGATTTTAAGGTTTATTTGTATTTTTTTTTCATGCTGGATCAAAATGTTGAAGTTCTGTCCAAATAGAGCATAGCAAGAGCGCACACAGTGCACGCTTTCCCTTCCTAGTCATTCCACTTTTCCCCCCTTTTTCTTAATGCATTTGCATATGCCAATTTGTAACAAACCTTTAATGTTGATGTTTTCTATTTGAAAAACAGCTTTCATCACAGAGCTTTGATTGCATGGACTGCTCTAAAGTAAATGAGCTCCAAATTACATTATGCTTGAACTAACTGCATCTACTCACTAGAAGCATCTCAGTCCATAGTGGCACAGGAAGACATGAAAGATTGCAAGATCAAATGCTAACACCAGCTTTCATGCAATACTAAACTTACGTGTCGGTGTTACTCATTTATTTGAAACAGCCCTCAACTCGGACATCCTGTAATTCTTTGCTGCAGTTCTGTCCCTTAACTGCTAGTCATCACCCTGTGCTGCTAAATTTTTGGTTGTAGAGTGATGATGAATTTCAGGGCTCAGGTTCAAAGTGTCATCTACTCGTGTTCTCCCTCTTTATTGTTTTGTCATCTGTCCTTTCTGTGCTGCTGTCTATCCACCTTGTACTGGCTGGACACTAGATAGTATATGGTAGTAATTTCACATATGTTTTTTTCTTCAACAGCTTCTTAAGGTCATTTCCCAACTCCTACTTGTCAAGCCATGATGATAGCTTACCTGGGGAGTGCAATATTTGGTCAATATCTGGATTTCAAAATACTCAGCGGCTGTGATTTTGACCCCAGTAGCCACAGCAACTTCATTATTACTTCATTTTGAAAATATTGCTCATAGAGGTCACTTACATAACTGAATTTGAAACTAAGAGGCTTTCTGTTTTTTTTCTGAAAAGAATTATATGTTTCTGAAAATGAATGGTATGGTTTTTTGTTTTCTTGTAGCTACTCTGAAGTACAAAGGGCTTACCATTCTGCCAAGGCTGAGTGCATTGATTATGTTAATGCTGATGGGAAGAAAGATGCAGACGTGATGGTGCAGAAAGGATACGTAAGGGAAGAATCACGTTGAAGGAGGTAGCACAAAGTTAGTTCCAAAGGTATTCCTGTGGTATATCATGTTCTCCTAAGCCAAACAAATGTGAGGAATGTCCATTTAGCACAACCCCTTACACAGGCTGAATGTTACAAAGTGACAGAACAAAAAGAAGGCAATATATCTCTCTAAAGGAAAACCAGTAATACGGTTTTGCAAAGGAACATGAGGAAGAAAAGGATGATACTTTGAGGTGTAATGCTACAGGCAAAAACACACTTAGGAGAAACAGGTTTCCTCCCAGCTCAAGTATAGAACACACAGAGGAGGAACGTCTTTTGCAGGTACTGTTAGGACTGAAAAGCCTCTGGCTCAAGAGCACGGGTGTGTGTATGTACACATCCACAACGATTGTCTCCTGGAGGGGAGCTGTCCTCACGTGAATGCTATCAATGCTTTGGGATAGTCTGTGAACGTCATCCTTGGAACTCTGCCTGTTGTTGCTGTTACCAATAAATGGGAAGTCACCAATTTTGCAACATCAATTAGTTATTTGGGAACACATAGCTTTTTACAGTGGTCAGTAAGTAACTTGCTAGAAAGAATCAGTTGCTTCCATGTTGGTGTGGGAACACAAGATATCTATTCACAGGCTTTAACATTGCTCATAAATTTGAGCTGATCTGGCTACCGTAGAAAGAAGGTAAGGAGTGTTTTGGAAAAAAGCTGTGCATACAGAAAGAACTATTTACTTCCTTGAGTCTTGATCAGCAAGTACAGATATGGCACTAATTCCTGTAGAAACACTGTATATCAGGGCTGTCTTAAGATAGAATCATAGAATCATAGAATCGTCTAGGTTGATGCATGATAGCATGTTGTTTAACGGTAATTTTTAAATTTTTCATTGAGACAATATGGCTGGCTTTGATTGTATTATTTCTAAACACTATTCAGATCTCTCTTACAGATAATTTTCTTTTTTTTTTAATCCAGAAATATCTAGCAGAGGCTGTTTATAAAATATTGACCAAAGAATGTCTAAAAGGAAAGTTTTAAAAGGAAACATTCCTATAATCCCCAACACCAATTTCTAGTGGACAAAAGAAAAATGCATGAAAGAAAATTCTGGGCTCAATCCTGGTACTTGCAGACTGTCCTGATGAGAAGTGTTCCCAGCTCCCATTCATGGTCCCGGAAGACTCTTATTTCCAAACGCATGTGTCAATGTTTTTCTACACTTTGGCTATGATTTTAGGATCCCATCCTAAAAACACGCTGCTAGGTGAAGACAAAGTAGCCTTAACACCACAAGGCTGGATTGGGTCCCAATACAAATGCTCAAACTGTTTACTTAACTCCAAATATTTATACTTATAAAATGTATTTCAGTAACAAGCTGTGTATTATGTAGTAAAGTTTTCTCTGGAATTACCCAGAAACAGAAATATAAATTAATTTCCTGCAAGGTCAGTATTGCTAAGATGAATACATATCCTTGTTTATTATTTCTGTTCCAAGCTGCTCCATTCCTCTATAATAACTTTCTCTGAAAGATAAATCTAATTTCCAAATCCTTCCTACTGAATTATAAACAAATCAGATAAATAGCTATAAACCAATTCCATCCACAAACAGAAGATGGAGAATTTAGCCGCCAGATTTCAAAACATATAATTAGGTATCAGGTCAAAGAAAATTAAATACATTCCCGAATGCTAGCACAGGCTTTTGTTCCCAGTTCCTCATTCCAGATGAAGTGAAATAGCCCAGATAATCTGTTTGAAGACTTTGGTACTGATGCTTGATTATGGGACCAAATATTAGCCACTGGATGTTTTTCATGCCTTTCTACCTGATCTGCACTCACCTACTTCAAATAAAGTTATGACAGAATGAATATTGCAAAATTTTCATTTTAGGAATTTGCTCTATAGTCCTCCAACTCTTTAATTCATGTAAAAAGACACCACTTTAAAGCATTTTCTTTGTCTAGAAATAACTCTGATTATAAAATGACAAAGTTCCTGTTCTCTTTTGTGCTTCTATGTGCAGTGTGTCTCATAATAAAATTTAAGACATGCCTCCAAATTGGTACTGAATGCACTGTAAGGAGTGCTTACCAGAGTAGAAGATGGCAGTCCTAGGACAATTGGTTTTTTACTTTGATCTTTGATCCTCCTCTTAGTTGCTTGGGTTTCTTCTTCACCTCTCCCCAGTCTATATACCTATGCATTGACTTCTGCCATGCCAAAAGCTTTGTTGAAATCATTCTTATTTCTAAATACCTCCAACGCAACTTCTTCTTCTATTATATCAAATACCACCTTTCACACCACTACTGAGTTCTGTAAAACTCTTTCTTCTTCTAGTTGTTCCTACTCATCCTGAGTCAAACCGTGCCACGTTAGTTCCCTTTCTCCCCAGTTACAAATATCCCTCTGGTGGTTTCTAAAACACTTGTCCATCGCTTTTTCCTGTCCCTATCCATTAATTAGTAGTATTATGAAGTAATAATAGTATCTAATTGGTCTTTAGCCTGTGTCTCAGAAAAAGTTTGTTCTTTGAGGGAGCACTTGTCATTTCTCATGTTGAAATGTGGGTGGCATTCACAAGACCCCAGCCAGCACAAACAAGCAGCAAAGCTGAGGTTTCTGAGAGAGATGACATGGGTTTTCTGAGGTCAGTCCATGGGCCAGGGGCTGAATTCCACCCTCCTGAGCCTGAAGGCATGATTTGGTCTCCTAGGCTGCAAAAAAATTAAGAGATGCTCTTTTTAAAATTTCCTTAAGGTTAAACTGTGACATCTGCTCAAAATACTGAGAAAAGCCTGAACGAATATAGTTACTACATTCCCAAACAACTCAGTAGGGCAGGAAATATGCAATTCTCTTTTGTGTATATTCCAATTGCTAATTAAACAAAAAGTAAACTTTATTTTAGCAGTTTCCAAATGAGGTTGTAGTATGTCTCATTTACAGCCTTGTATTTCTTTATTTCATTGCATATGCACAAGCACACATATGAATGAACTTCCTGTGTAAGATATCCTCCACTTCCCAAAATGCATACAGATATGAAAACAAGCTGTATTAAAATGACTAGATGAAAAATATAGTATAAACTTTTTGAAATACTGTGTCAACATCATTTTGATTAAGGTTATTTCAGTTTCACATCAGCTGACCTCAAAATAGTAATAAAAATTGTTTTCATAGTTCCAATTTCTAGACTATTACCTGAAATTTTCATTTTAGACTCATAGTTGTATACACATTTCTTTATAATACTTTTCATCTGCTGAACATGGAGAGAGATGTCTGTTCAGTTATAGCCTGTACCCATGTGTCAACTGAGGTCTCAGCCTTTTAAGTAAGAAAGCTTCTCATCTCTCATGAACTCCCATACTAAGATTTAAGATGAAAGGGTTTACTGGAGATACTTCGCTGCAAATTTGAAGCCCCTTTCTTAAAGGTAGTCTAAAAATTTGTATCTGGTTTCCTAAGGCTCTGAGCCCTTTGTGATCACACTGCTGACATGTACCTGCTACCTACCACTTGTAAAAAATGGGGATTTGGGTAGATTGTTTAGATGTAGTAGGGATGTTGGTCTCTTTCCCTCCCCCCTAACTTAAAAAAGCCCATAAATATAAACTCTTGTCTGTTAATAACTTTTTCTCAAATGGGATGAATGCTGAATATATTTTAAAAGGATTACTTCAGTTCCTGAAGTTAAGTAACAAATAATAAAGAGCCATGAAACCCCAGAACATTTTCGTTAGCATGAGAGAAAATCCATTCTATTCTAAATAACTCCAGTTTCACTGCCTTTGGACTTGGGATGTCACTTCTGATCTAGGATATGTCACTATTCTACTAAACTTTCCAGACAGATTTTAGAGTCTGCCCATATTAGAATAAAAGGCATATGGCTTTATTTTATTTTTTTTTTAGTTACAACCTCACTAAAACCCATATATTAGAGAGAGAGAGGAAATTGTATTTTAGCATGTGTTATGTAGCAGAGTAAATCTTACCGAGGTTTTCCATAAACAACTAATATAATTGATTCAATTGCTTAAAAACTTGCTACTGAAACCAGCAACTAGATTTTCCAAACTACAAAACTTTTATTCTAAAGAAAAGCATAGGCTCCTAGATTTTTAAAATCTGAATAGGATCAACCACAACAAAAGTATTTGCAGGACCAGCAGAAAAAAACAGGTTTTTTAAGGGTTTGTGTTTAGCTCAAAGTGAGAACATTAGTGCAAGGAACTCACATGGAAGAAGACTCTTGAGGGAGGAGTGCATTCATCAATGCCTAATAAGGCAAAGTTACCACTGACATTTTTGCCATGGTTAGAACATTTCTAACATTTCTGTCTTCCATGAATCCTCTTCTTTATAGCAAGGCCTGCATTCTTCTCCAGTGTGGGGATTGATCGACTGATGGAATTCTTCCCTTTTTGATTCAGCTATTTCCATAAAATTTCTGACAACTTAGTGTCTATCTTTCCACAGTAACTAAGGTGGTATGGCTTTGGGGGGTTTGTACTTGAACGCAAAAAACTGTCCACAGTATACTATGCTACACATAGAAGTCCACTGCAAACATAGAAAAAATAGAATTAACCAAAAATATTTTTCTGGATATCACCTTTTTTAAGGGAGAGAATTGATTTATATGGCTCTAAGAATGCGCATATTCATCTTTAGCATTGTTTTAAGCATCTACCTTAGCTGTACCATCGTGATGACAATGATAATGAGGCAGAGCCTGTATAGCCTTTGCTTTCAGAGCTCAGCTGGTAGTTCAGGTAGGCCCATCCCCCTGCTTTCATAGATGAGAGACTGAGACACAAACAAGTTAAATGACAAAAGAATAAACTAGTAAAACGGTGAGCAATAGAAGGAAAAAGCTGTTTAGTGGGAAAAAAAAGGGCAAATAAAAAACTTGCTTACTGTTGGAGTGGTCAAAACCTCACAGATTCTGCATTCTTGATGATGAGCTTGCCTGCTGCATGATGCTTAGCAAAGCTCTGCAAACGTCCCGTAGCATCTCAGATCTCAAAGGCCATTCCAGATTCATAAATTAGACATATCTTCGTTTGTTGCCCCTGTGTTTGGGAACTTGAAAAAAAGTCCAACCAGTAAATGAATCTGTTTTGGCTGCTCTTTCTTTTAAAGCACAGGCAGAAGCTGCCCCTTTTATTCAGCAGCTTAGCATTTTCGAAAGGCAGTCCTGAGTCCCAAAGTACTTACGCATTTTGCCTGAACCCTGCTTGTGTGTTTTACCTAGACAGCTCTCAGCTAGGATGCATGAGGAGTGCTCGGGGCAGTGGCTGAAATGTGGGGCTCCTTCCCCCCAGCTGTTAGCCTGCCATGGCAGACTCATATTTAGGGTCTTTGTCACTTACCCTATGAATCTCTGCTTTTTGCAAAGCAGTAGAGTTTCACTCAGGAGACAAAGAATTCCCAGGCCATCCAATAGCTGATAGTTGCTAATTAGGGCGCTTCCAGAGATGCGAGAGATATAGCAGAGGAAGGAACTAAATCTGGATCTCAGAGATAACAATATCAGTGAGCACAACAACAGCTGTAAAAGTCATTCGTATTGCTGAAACAATTTTAAAAAGAGTTTTGGCACACCAGATGATAAAACTAACCAGACTATTTTTATCTTAAAAGAGGTACCTCTCTGCAGCCCTGTGCAAGGACCTAGCATGAGGCTGAATTCAAAATATGCTCACTATAGCCTGTTGACTATTCCAGGTATCCCGTTGCTTCATGTGTTGTCAGTGATGATCCTGTTTGTGCTCTCTTTGTGCATTGTAGAGATCTAGAACTTATCTTTGTGATATTGACTTCTACTTTGGACACCAGGAACCTAGGAGTTAGGCATTGCACAGCTCAGCATCAGGCTATTGGAGCCTGTTCTGCAACCAAGAGCCAAATGTGTTCAGAGTTATATAGGAAGTCTGTGCTGAAGGAGGAAATTGAACATCTGTCTCCTAAATTCTGCATCAACATCAAGCTTTTATCCTTTTTCTTGAAGCTCCCTGGAATATCATACATTGCTCAAGCAGAACTGGAAGCCTTCCAGCTGTTGGTCTTCTGTGGCCTTGAACAGAGTATATTTGTTTGGTGTTCTTAACTGAGAAAAAATAGTATTTGCAAAAGATAAGCTACTATATCTAGTTTTTACATTTTTTTACCTTTTTTCTATTTTTCACATTATTTTCAATGTAGATATTGACATGGAAAATATTTTGGCTTTGGTATAATCGTTATATTGCCACCCAGAAACAGGAATTACATAGCAATTGATATTTCCATTTTTCTCTCCAGTGATATACTAGGCTTCTTTTGAGAAGAATAAAGACCACCGGTGCATCTTGGAATTTGTAATTCAACCCAGTAACCTGGCTTATGGAAAGGAATGCAAGCAAAATGTACTTGAAATGCATTTCTCCAGTAATTCTGCATTGGCTTTTCCAGGTAGAATCCTCCCCCCATCCTCAAATTTCTTTGTCAGTGGGAAAAGTATTTTCTAACCAGTGTTAATAACCATCTTCTAAATAGTTTATTTAAGAAGGGGATAGATATCTTTACATAAAAACAGATGTTGATCTGATCAGATAGTTTTTTAAATAGATGCTGTAGGTGAACTGAGACCTGGTGAAGGAATTGCACAGAGAATTTTAGTCTCCTGTATAGGAAGTCAGACTATCAATATTAATAACTGTCCATTCTAGTTTTAAAACATATGAACCTGATTTTTAGTTATCATTGGGCTACCATTAATATTTTTAAAGTGCTCACAAAAATATGGGAGGAAGACAGAACAAGAACAGCTAGTTTGTCATGTAATCATTTAAATAAAAACAATCAGATTTTCAGAACTGCTGAGCTCTCACCAACTCTTTCAGTGTAAGGTCCTTCATTTGCTGTGATGTGGAAGCTTTAAATATTTAAGAAGTATTACTAGTGGTTTTCAAGGGATGCAAAACATCTGCAGAAAGACTCAGTAGAGCTCTACAGTTTTTAGTGAGCTGTTGTGTTACTGTAGCACGTAGAGACTTCCTGTGATAGTCCTAGCCCTGGGCTCCATGATGTTGGGCACTGTTTAGACACGTACTTTCAAGAACTGTGGGCAAAAAGACATGAAGTGGCTTCTCCAAGGTCACACAGCAAGTAGAGACTCTCTGCATGTATCTGTTAATGCTGAGGGTAGAGGTAGGGGCTGTGGTTTGGCTGCTCAGAAGGAGTAGTCCCTGAAGTGGTAGTGTCCAAGTGTGCTTTGTCTCCCGCCCGCGTGGCCACCCGGCAGAGAGCCCAGAGCCAGCCTGTGGCTGTGCCTGCTCATCTGGCCCACCAGTGGGCACGAGGAGCTCCTGCTGCGCCGGCCCGCCTGGGTGGGCAGCGCAGAGGTAGGCGTACAGATCACACTGCACAAATGAGCTCATTATAAAGAGCACAAACAAGCTACAAGCTCATTTTTCATCCCACTTTATACCTCAGCATTACAATATTATCTAATTCTTCCCTCACTCTGCCCATTAGCACTGTGCAACTGGTTGCAATTATAGTTTCTAAATATTTTCTAAGCCACTTGGTGTAGCTTTATGGATCAGCAGCCCAGAATCTCTTGTTATTTGAGGAATTTTATTCCTTTTCAAAACATAAACCAACAAACATGTACTGTCATTTTACTCTGTTGTTCTCTGAGTCCTGGATCCAAGTTCTGCTGGATCTCAGTGCACAGTAAAGATGAGTCACACGCTCAGCACATGTTAGAGCAAAAACATCTGAGTATTCTGATTTTTGTCTGGATGTTAGCAAGCTCTAAAAAGCTGGGAAAAGTCCAGTCAATTTGAGAAGCTTGGAAGTATTTGCCCTCTAAAAAGTTGTTAGTTGTATGTGTAGAAGTCATTTTCATGATAACAGAAAAGCTACTACATTTAAAAATGCTATATTAGAAGAAGGGGAAAAGATAGGGGAGAAAGGAAGGGTGGAAATAGAAAAAGAAAGGAAAAGAAAACAAAAGGAAAATAGAAAAGAATGTGTACTGGGTTTGGCTGGGGTAGAGTTCATTTTCTTCACAGCAACTCATATGGTGCTGTGTTGTAGATTTGTGACCAAAACAGCATTGACAACACGTCAGTCTTTTAGCTATTGCTGAGTGGTGCTTACCCAGCGAGGAGACTGGGGGTGTATAAGAGGTTGGGAGGGGACATAGCCGGGAGAGCTGACCCCAGCTGACCAAAGGGATATGCCATACCATATGACATTGTCCTCAGCAGTAAAAGCTGGGGGTAGGAAGAGGGAGGGGGAACATTTGGAGTTATGGCGTTTGTCTTCCCAAGTCACTGTCATGCGTGGTGGAGCCCTGCTTTCCTGGAGATGGCTGCTGGTGGGAAGTGGTGAATGAATTCCATATTCTGCTTTGCTTGCATGTGTAGCTTTGCTTTACCTATTATACTGTCTTTATCTCAACCCAGGAGTTTTCTCACTTTTACCCTTCTGATTCTCTCCCCTATCCCACCCAGGAGGGAGGGAGTGAGCAAGTGTGTGGGGCTGAGCTGCCTCCTGGGGTTAACCTGCAACAGAATGAAAAGAGGAGAGGAGAGGAGGTGAAGGTCAAAAGAAGTGATGTACCAAAGCTGGAAAGCTAAGCATTCAAAAGTTTCAGAATGGAAGACTTGAGATTTCCTGTAACTTTCTTTTGGCTTTCTGGAGCGTGCATTACAATTCAGACCTTCATTATGTGATCATATTTTTCCCCCAGTATCTCTGCCTCATTCAGTACATGGATATATAACATTTCTTTTTATTTGTATTCAGTATGTGACCTTAAAGATCTTACTTAATTCATGCTATTCAAACCCTCGTCATAACAGAGATTTGTCAGTTTTCTCAACGGCTGTTCTGACGTACTCAGTTTTGGAGTATTTGGATACTTCACAAATGTAATGGATTAATTTTCACAGCACCCAGCTGAGGTGCTACACTATTATTAGCCCTTTGTAGGGACCTAGAAATGAAGGTCAAAAGCTAACTACCTAATTTTGTGTTCCAGGCTGAAATGTCTGGAGCCTAATTGCTTAGGACTCCATACAGTGCTTTCTAGCAACCTACAAACTGCAATTTGAAGAAATGTTGGTGAGAGTGCTTCAGACAGTCCCAATGAAATCAACATTGAATATTGAATACCAGAGAGAGGCTCCCAAAAGGCGTTTATCCCACAACCTTTCTGCCATCCTCAGCAAGGGCTTTCTGGCACTCACCCCTGTCCTCTCACTGCACACCCTGTGACTGGCCGTGCAGGCTGGCACAGCGGGGTGCCACCTCCTGCCTTCGACAGTGTCATCCAAACTTCTGCAGCAGAGAGAGAGGGAAGCCAGACTGAACATCAGCCTCTGTGATACTGTTTATCTCCACTGTACCTCCAAAGGCCTGCCTGCACCTACAGGCTACTAGCAAGATGGTAACAAGCCCTTTCCTTCATGGCCTCAGCTCTTTTGAAGGACAGCATGGAGAGAACTCCTCTGACATCCCAGGCCTTAAGGCCATGCCTACCAACATGACCCATGCACATCATTGTCTAGAGACTGGATACTACCTCCTGCAGAAACCTCCATGCCTGGCGAAAGCCAACAAAACACATTAGCACCTCGCATGGTCCCTTGGTGACAGCAGTTAGGTTATCTTCCACAGGTTTTTAAGTATGTGGGGGTATACCTGGGAGATAAACTGTTATTACGCTAGCCAGGACAGGATATTTCTGATCTCCTTAGTCACAAGTGATTATAGAGAAGTAGCCCTCATAACCATCTTTAAATGTTAATTGATTTTTTGCTGCTACCAGGAAGCCACTTTCCTCTGTTACTTAAGGCAAGAAAACAGACAACCAAGTCCTAGCTGAAGCCTCCCTCTCCTTGGAGTTCAGTCTTCAGCTCAAAACAATGGCTTCTTTCCTCCCATAAAACTGAAACAGGTAGAAAAAGAGACAAGGCAACCCACTCTCAAATAGGAAAATATCAAATAAACTACAGTACACCCACACCTCCAGCAGCCTTTCCATTGCTGGCACCCTTGCCCACCAATTTGCTGCAAACACTTGATTGTCCTCATCATTCATCTCACATGGCTCTGGTTTTAGAGGTGGCATAAGGAAAGTCTGAGAAGGTCTTTTGGTGAAAATGTTCCTGTGATAAATATAATGAAGAGTCCCTAGGTGATTCATAGACCTTGTTGTCTCATCAGAACGTAAGCAGTGAAATGGAGAACAAACGAGCATAAACTTCATATGAAGAAAGCCTTTCCTTCTCTAGCATGGTGAGAAGTCCCATGACAGAGCTACCTGTCATAATTTTAAGCAGAGCAAGGGAAGAGAAGTTTGTGGGTGGAGAGTTAAAAAAGGGATTAGACCAGACCCAAAAAAAAGGCAGAGATTCTCCCCCCTCTAGTCTGTGTCTGTGGTGCTCTGCAGTCACCACGGTGTGTGGGCGAGTGCTCCCAGACCAGCACGGGAGGGAGGTGGATCTGGGTGGGTAGTGAAGGCCATGCATTGGCTGTGCTCCTATGCTACATATTGGTAACTTAAAGTCTGGGAAATGGGAGCTCAAGAAAACCATCAGAAATTACGTGTGGGTATTTCGTATCCAAGCAAAGATCACTCCTGATATGCTTTTTCTGCTGCTTTCTGTTAAAGCATGTCACAGTTACCTGGAGAGGCACTCAGGGAGGGCAGGAGGCAGGGGGAGAGGACAGGAGGAGATAAAGGAGAGAGAGAAGAGGAAGGGAGGGAGGGGCAGGAGAGAGAGGGAGGAAGAAAATTCAAGTGAACAGTAAATCAGGTGAAATGTGTTAGTATAAGGAACAAAATAGTGAGGGAATAGTGATCATACAGTTGCATCCTGAGCATGGAGGTACTTGACTACAGGGTGGGTTCTGCCTGCTTGGAGTCTCCAGGCTCAGCACCCTGCCACTATGCCAAAAAGGGCTTGTGAAAACCACAGGGGGGGACAGCGTACATGTTGCTGCCATGAGCTGCCACTCTGTATTTCTTGTATTTCTTATATTTGGAAAGCTTGATTTTTCAACTATTACATTATTTAAGTTAATTTTTCAATTTGTGAAAATGGCAAACTACCATCAGTATAAATCCTATAGATATATATCGTCTTAATATCATTGAAGTGTTTGTCAAGGATTTCAGCATGCTCTTTTGGCATGTGTTCAGGATTCCAGGTTTTGCTAACTAAGCATTATTTTTATATTATGCCCTGAATATTTTTTCCTGTTTCTTTTGTTTCCTTTTTCTGTGCTTCATGCAAAGTCTCTCTCCCCCTCTCTCCCATGCCATTACTTTTTCTTCCATACAACAGGTATATTGAGAGAACAGTGAAACCTTCTTAGTGTTTCAGCACCATCAAGAGAAAGGAGCAATTGCAAGGAAAGAACAGCTCAAACTGTGCAGGCATGGATTGCAGCATACTGCATACAAATAAAAACTGAGGTGAGCTACCTAGCTATTAAATACTAGAAAGTTTCTATTGCTGACTGATTTTTCAGAGCTTTGCAACATACCAAAATTCTGGAAGATTTACTTAGGAATGAAGCCAGGTCAATCCTTCAAACCACAGAGTCCACTAATTTCTCGGTGGGATGATTTTTTAATGTGCAGTTGCTACTAAGGCAACACCCTCTGCCACCAGCCCTGGCCCCTGCCGTGCTGGTCAGTGTTTAAGAGGCATTTGGGCAATGCCCTTAACAACATGCTTTAACTTTTGGTCATTTCTGAAGTGGTCAGGCAGTCAAATTCTAGTCATTGTAGGTCCTTTTCTCTTCTCTTCTCTTCTCTTCTCTTCTCTTCTCTTCTCTTCTCTTCTCTTCTCTTCTCTTCTCTTC
>JAOXJK010000012.1:10629244-10639574 GCA_025774025.1 Xenus cinereus
TCTTCTCTTCTCTTCTCTTCTCTTCTCTTCTCTTCTCTTCTCCTCTCCTCTCCTCTCCTCTCCTCTCCTCTCCTCTCTTCTTCTCAAAACATTGTAGGCAACCGCAAATACAGTCTTAAATGGAAAAAGCTGGTCGACATTAATCAACTACAACTACGTTAATTTCTGCCACAACAGCTATATAGAAAAAATGTTTAGTAACGGTCCTTTAGCCTTATCATCATCACTGATGAGCTTTTAGCAAGCAAACCAGTTCAACTGCAGTATATTTGCACCTTTTATTAGTTAATAATTGTGGATGTGTATGCCACAGAAAGTGCTGGAACTGTTTCTTAGAGTGCTATGAAACAATATTGTGTGAGTTTTATCTACTTTCTTTGTAGTCCTGTTTAATTGGTGAGTTACACAGAACTGGAAAAAGTAAGTAACTTTTTGAGGTAGAATAAAGTAAAAACAACAAAAAAAAATGCACTCTAGAGGCTAAGAGCGTTACAGTTATACATAAATTTATTCCATAAAAGATTAAACATGTTCAATGCCTTGTGAAGATTGCAGTGGTGAACCCAAATTAGACGCCAGCTCTAAGTGGGAGCAAAATTAAGTTTATCTGTTTTGAATCTGGAAAACAAACATCACTAAAGCCTTCAAGAAAGCGGGCATTTTACTGTTTCAAAGTTATTGCACAGAGAATTATCCTTTGTTTTCGCTCTGTTCTGGTTTAGTCTCTAGCTGATATTTCTGAGGTTCAAATGATCGTCATCAAATCTGTGCATTGCTGATGAATTCAAGGAGATTTTCAAACAGACAACATTGTTGGTCTGTAAAAAAATCCATACTGAGTATTTCTATCCTTTATAAACAGAGAATAATAATATTTCTAAATTTATTTTAAACTTCCCAGAGAACTCTTAAATAGAGATATGATTATCAATTAATTCTGTAGAAATTTGAAATTATGCAAAATTATTTCATTCTTTTCAAATTCTATAGTTTAAATACTTTTTTATAAAGCTTTTTAATTCATATATCCACCCCTCCAACTTTTAAAATTGCAATTAAATTCCATGGAATTCTTCCATAAAGGTTATTGTGCTAATTCCTAAAAATGTATTTGAGGAAGTAAAAATGCTTTTTAACCTGTAGTTAAGCCAACAAAACCACAGCCTTAAATGACTGACTTCAGGCACATTGTTATAGAGGAACCATACATGTCTAACTTATCACTCACTATAAGAGTAAATGTTATTCTACGGTCAGTTCCTTCACCTTTTCCACATCTATATTAATGCCGAGAAACTTCTGTATGCCTGATGGAGGATTTTGATTATTTGTTTTAAGCTGATGGAATATTTGTAAATATATACAGAAGAAAAAAATGTGTCTGCAGTGTTGTGTCAGAAGACAGATGCAACAAATAAGAAATTGTGCTATTTATAAGCACAATGGGGCAGCACTTTCTGCAGATCCAGGTGCAAACAGCCAGGACTTCAAGCACTTTCTCTCACTATTTGTCCATACTACTGTCCTGGGGTGAGAGTGCAACCAGGGATGGAAGAGGAGGAGGATGCAGAGAAGCAGGACTAATACAAAGTGTCAGTGAGAAGTCTATTCTTCATGTGAAAGCCAGCATCCTGACTGCTTTTTATGTCCAGATGGCAAGCCAAGACTTTAGTCTTCATCATTGGCCCAGTAATACTGAAAAGCAGAGCTCATCAAGTGGTGGAGTCAAGTTTTGAGTGAATTGATGACTTTTATGAAAGACTACAAATCATTTTGAAGCATTTTCTGGAGTTCAAGAATTTGTATGGACACAGCCAGTGTGTTTTGTTTTTTTCCCTAAGTGAAGGTTTATATGAAGACATCTGTTAGCTGGCCCTAAAATTTTGTTCACACAGCCTGTCTAAAATCAAAAGAAGGGGCGTAGGAAAAAAACAAGCTGGCAAAAGGGAAATTAAATAGATATTCTGAAGTAATGTGAGAAGATTTTGTGGCAAGACTTATTTTCACAACTTCAGGCTATAGTAATCCTCCTTAAAACAAAAATAAAGAACTGATTTGCTGGATTGCTGACCTCTAGAGGTCATTGGTTGCTGTTTCATCAGTTGCATACAATGACAGCCATTTTGTACAGAGTAAACAACATTTTCAGATGCTCTGAAATATTAATGTGGACTATATCAACAGATTTCTGCAAAGTCTTAGGATTGTGCTGTGATACCACAAAAGAAGTCAATGCAGATGAGTTTTACTGTCCTTTGAAAATTCACAGCTACAAGATGTTTGTTTAACTACTTTTCTGTAGCACAGTCACCATCATGTTTCATCTGCAACCTGAAATCATCAAGTCCAACAACAGTCTGAAAACATCTTAGCTAGGGGAGAACTATGTTTGTCTATAGGTAATGTTATCACTGGATGATTTTTCCTATGAGCCCTTTATTAATTAGAAAATATGCTTTTGAACAACCCCAAGCCACTTGTAATTGCAGACTGAATTAAGAGAAAAGTTGCTAAAGAAAATTATTACTTTTTATACACTTACAACACATGTTGTAAAAAGTTATTAATAACTTATTTTCTATTTATTTTAGACCTAACCTGATCAAAGCAGTGAAAGAGAAGTCATCAGTTAGATTCACAAAATGTTGGAAGAAGTCGTATCCTTTGATACAGCAGTTAGGCTTTTACCCAGACATACATCAAATTCCCCTTTCTCCCTAAGAGATCTGCATCCACCATTCCCACTTTCCAAAAATCTCACTCCCCTGTTGACAGTCTAACACTAACTCTAAAATACTGATCACAGAAATGAAGTCCCTGAAGCACGACTGCACATGGGAAGGGGCAACAGCCATCCTATAAGGTCAGTCTGTCTCAGTAACAATATTGGTATTTTATACTTAATATAGGGCAAGACAAGAACATGTTAGAGAATGTGGGAACCTTTTAAAAAAGCAGAGAAATCAACCTAAGGGCTCTAACCAAGTGCGATGACCTACCCCCAGTTTTCAGAGGTTGAAGTCACTCTCATATTTTCATTGCTTCACGGTTGAGGGAAATGCCTGATATTCAAATGAAACATTTTGTTGATGGACAGCTGACATCATTTAGTTTAATTTTTTCTTATTAAAAAAAAGAAAAAAACTCTCTGCATTATTTTTCCCCAAATGTTTGTTAAATTTTGGCACATCTACCAAAAAGGATAATGTTCACAGTAAGCATTTATGTCATTGTTGTGTTCCTCAACATACAGCAGGGGGAATGATCATAAAGTGAGCTGGTTTCAGGAACCAGCAATTGCCTTCAGTACAAGATCACAAGGAACAGAGAGACAGTCACAAGAGCAGCTGAGACTGTAGTGTCAATCATCTAAAGAAGGTAAGGGAAAAGGTGAGGGCGTGCCGTAGCTTCTGGCCTGAGTCTCCAGTGCTCTAATCCAGATACTGGTCGCCAGAGTGCTTATTCCTTCATTAGGAAAATATCTGCAAAAGGATTTTGTCAAAGAGATTAACAATATTAACAAATTAGCAGCATTTGTATTGTATTTGTATAAGAACAGCTCCCAACAGAACAAGATCATCTCGTCATGCTAACTGTACAAACAAATGTTTCTGATCTGCAGAGCTAACAGTCTAAATTCAACACAATAAACAAATAAAATAAATGGAGAGACTGGAGAAGAAGACGGGAGGGAAACAGCGATAAGAACACTTAGTTGCATAGACCATGTACATGCATAATTGCAGCTCTATTTATAAGCTAGAACTAAACATGAGATATTAATGAGGTTAGTAATCCCTGCTGGCCAGCTGCCTAGCCATTAAAGGAAGGACAATTTGTCTGTAAGGAGAATATTCCTACACCCTACTGTGTTGCTGAGCGGGATTTTATAAATGCCATGGGGTTTATTCTGTTTCTTAATACTGCTAGCCCTACCTTCTTGAGTCAGCTATGCAAGGATAGAAGTCATACCTCTTATGGCTACATATTCTGTTTCATCCACTTTAACACTTACAGCAACTGAGTCAGTCCTTTCCCACCCCATTCTCTACAAGGAGACCACTTGACATGTCAGAGTAGAAAGTACACTTGTAGCACAAGTGAGTTAAAAGTTGCCTCCTTTCTACTGACAGGACTTCTTGTGATTTCTGTTTTAGTAGTAAGACAATCTGTTATAATATGCAGATATATTACACAGTAATAAACACATTTCAGTAATAAAAACTTTGGATTAAGATCAACCGCTCTCCTCCCTTCCTCTCTGCCTCATGAGGCTTAACCCTGATTTAAAAGACTGTAATTGCTTCTTATGACATTGGGATTTGCTGTTAACACAATGCTCTATGCGATTTTCCACTTTCCATGTCACCCTCAGCCCTAGGCATGGATGCTCCTTAGGCTAGCGCTCCCGCTCCCAGTGAGCAGTGAGCGATGGCTGTAGGGCTGGGGTGAGCTGTGCTGATGGATGCTGCAGGGCCAGCATGTTCACAGGAAACACTCACACCTGTGCCTGACTGAATGCTTTCCTGACAGGTAATTCTGCCTACCAATTGCCATTAGCTTCCTCTCTCTGTGTTGATGCCTGTCTCCTGGGAGACAGAGCTCTCCTTCTGCTTTTGTTCGCACAAGCCAGGACCTGAATACAGGGAGAAATTAGCTGTTGTTGACAGTAGCAGTCAATGGGAGGGAGGTTCTTTGCCCATCTTTCCATCTACCATTCCCTCATTTCTCACAGTGGTTTTGAATTGTTTCTGAACTGGTATAAATAAGACAAATTTTCTCACAATATTCTTTGCTGGTAAGATGCTCACACCCTGTGAACAGTCTGCTGTACAGGGAAGATCAGCTCAGAGCAACAGAGGTTGAGCCTTATGAGCAAAGCTGCTGGTAGGTGGGCAGTGAATTCGCAGGTAGGAAGATGATGTGCAACTACAATCTCCCCGCACCCCGTGGGAAGGGGTTGCACAGCCTGTCTCCTGAATAAGCAGAGCTTGGCACTGGGATGCTGTCACTGGCTCAAGAAAGCCATAAAACATAAGCCACTGGGAGCAGCCCCAGGGAGATAAGCATATACGCTTCTGCTGTTCTCGTACCTTTAACTTGGCATCTGCTGCTGGTCAGATACCAAGCTAGACAAATCTGGTCTGAGTAGAGCTGCTCTTGCATTTTTATGTTCTTGTCAACTATCATCCTAACTTCTTCTATTAGGGGAGCCATCTCAGATCAAAAAAATGGCCTTATCATCTACCTTACTCCTCTCTCCTCAATCCTCTTACCATGCACCTCTCTTTCAACTTCAAGCTTTTAGGCAATCCTAAAAATTATTTTCCATCTTTGTTTTCACACTGCCTGAGGTCTCTTGGGACTAGAATGGGAATAGTCGAAATACTATGAGAAAGCCTTTTCTCAGGCTATTTACAGCTTATCCAGAAGCAGAAAGACCTAAAAAAACCTCTTAAAAAAAACAGTTCTCACAAAACTGTCCAACCCAATTTAGCAGATAAAAGGGATCTGAATAGCTTTGAGAACTATTCAGACTTTTGGGTGGTTCTCAGTCCTGACCTTTTTCAACCGTTTATGATTTACTGATCACAATCTGTATTTAATATCACTGTTAGGAGATTGAGATTTGTTTCTAGCTTGGGTTGCTTGCATGGAAGTAAATTTTACCCCTCTCTTTGAACACAGTGAATTTTACAGTCAATGGAGAGAAGTAGGTGCCCTACTTATGCACATTGCACCTTCTTCTAGAGCCATCAGAGATGACACATTGATTCAGGCACTTGCTATATGCCTGGAGTTTAGAGCGTTGAATATTCCCTTCAGCATCAATGTTAAAAAGAATCTTGCCCCCCAAACAGGAGAAGTCACGGTGGAAATTCTCAATACTGTGGTTCTACTCAACAAGTGAAACTTGCTTTTCAGGCCGTAAGGAAAGCCACCTATGAAAAAAAAAAAGAAAGACATTTTTCAAGCTTCTACATAGTGGCTTTTCAGACAGATGGCTGAGAGGCTGTCCAAAAGGTGAGAAGAGTGCTCATTTTAAATATTTCATGCCTTGCTTGGAAGCTAGAAGGGAATTGATACTGGAGAGGATCCAGTACGGATAAGTGCTTTAGTTCCTATGTTTTACCTAACAAGAAATTTCTGTAACAAGAACAGATCCAACAGAGTTGTAAGATATCTACAGTTCTC
The DNA here is from genome assembly GCA_025774025.1 of Xenus cinereus. Lineage (NCBI taxonomy): Eukaryota > Metazoa > Chordata > Aves > Charadriiformes > Scolopacidae > Xenus > Xenus cinereus. The sequence continues at coordinate 10,635,440 of JAOXJK010000012.1, forward strand.
AAGGTGCAACACTGGTCTCAGTAATTTCACTGGCAAATCTCCCATTAACTTTAGCCGAATCTAGATTTCTCTTTTTGTCAAGAAAGAACTTTTTCCTTGATGTGCCCTTAAAGAACAAACAAAACTTACGTTACAGAAGTTTGGAGCACTGACATGAGTACAAGAAGAGACCAACCCCACCCCCCCCAACCCAGACAATCAACCCAAATCCCTTGAATATTATATAAAAATGAGCTTTTGCTCCCAAGTTTTGAGCAGGGGGATTGCTGCCTACTCAATGGGATTTTGGTACCCGTGACTGAATTAACTCTGGTATGGAAGATCTTAACAAAGACTGATTTATCATATTGAGAAGCAGCCTGCATTGTAGTCACACCTATCACCTTCAATCACATGTCTGCAAGTGATCAGGAAGAACTGAATGGACTATCAACAGTATGGGAACAGTCCGTAACTCTACGACAAAAGGATAGAATAAGAAACAGCAGTGAAGCTGGTGAATATTGGGGATTTCGGGATGAATTACAAGTTATTTGGCAGAGTGCAGTGCATTATGTCCTACAGCCAAAACCCAGGCTGAAACAAAATCTCCTTTTAGGTTACAACTCAGAACTTACGTGTTTGCAGATAACACTGCAGCTACGAACTAGCTCAGCGAGACAAACACAAAGAGGTTAGCACTGTTTTTTTCAGCATCAGATTTGGGGACCTGCTCTCTTCACCTATCACTTGTGTGGAAAATGTTTCTTTTTTGTTGTTTATGGCATAATAAAATGAATTTCTGAGCTAAGTTAAAGCAAAATCCTCAAACTGCCCCTTTGCATAGTACGAATATGTGGAGCAAAAATTAATTAGACTGTGCAAGAATCAAGGGAGCCTGTCAGTAAAGGAAAGAGTAAATAGACTGGACAAGCTTAAATTTGCCTTTGCAAAGACCTTCCATTGCAGATGCAGCTAAAAAAGAGTGAGTTGAAGCCTGGAAGGGAGAGAGGAGCAGATTCAATGGCAATTCATTGACAATTAATGGAAAAATCCCATTGGCTTTTTTTCCTTTTTTTTTTAAACTTTTTTTCTTTTGTTTCTCCTTCTCAGTCATTAAGGATTGCCCTGGAGAAACAGAGACAGTTTATTGAGGATACAGGCAGGATTTTCCAAAGGGTAGGCAGGATCTGGGTGCAGTGGTGTGGAAGGGAGGAACAGGAAGGAGCCATCAGCCATTTGGAGGTGGGGAGGGACTATATGGCCAGTCTGTGTGATGTCAAGTAGTTGTGAAAAGATGGCAACAAAAACAAGGAAAGTTTTGCGTGCACTTATGAGGAGAGCAAGACACATCCCATGCCTCACTCAAGAGGAGACCTAATTATGTTTGCTCTTATGCTGACCCAAGAGAAATCATTGTCTGAATGATGCAAATATCTGTCCTGCTCTGTTTATAGTACTTTCAGTTAAAAATAGCTGGGACAGGAGGGAGTCATGTAAGGAAAGCGTTTTACTTATGAAAATGTTTTTTTCCTGTTTGTATAAAATTTGTGCACACACCCACACACTCACATGTACATAGCTACATCTCACAGACAAGTTTTTTTCCTAAAGAGGACCAGTAGAGCAACCACTTATACTTTCTCACAGCTTTGCTTACTAGCAGTGTTCGGAACAAAGAGCCCAGTTCAAAGTCCATTGGAGTCTGTGGAAAGATGCCCATTGACTTCACTGAGATTTGGATCAGGTCCCAAGTCTTTCCCTATTTAGAAGCTGGAAACTGGGCTGCAATTTCTCAGCTGTATGTGCTGGGCTAACTGGGCCTGAAACTAAGTGCGCAGGAAAGCCCCACATACCCAAGGCTGTACCTTGCAAATGAGTTTTTTGTTTCTGTCTGCTCATGGATAATTGAGTTCTTCGAAGTCAGTCAAACAAATAATGCTTCTAGTCATTGGATTTTCTGCCCGTACAAGGTTTGGCAGATCTCAGAGATGTTATCTGCAAGATGTAACCATCCCTGTGGTCACGCCAAAAGATACAAATTTGGTTTTCAACAACGAAAAGTAGTCTTTTTATTTTTTTTTATACTGGAGGAAGAATCAGAAGAAGAGTATATCTGAAAACTTTTTCAAACTTTTCTCTGCAAAATAGAAATTTTTCAGTCCTCCAACAGGCTTGGAAAAGAAGCATTGTGGTTTAGTCTTGGCATTAGCACTTTAGTTTCTTCCTAAAGCACAGTTTTATCAAAACACTTTTGTAAAAGGTTTAAATGAATGACCAGTGGAAGCTTTTGCATGATGAGTGATGCATTGACCATGCTGTTTCTGATCCCCTTCTCAAGAGTTAACTTACTACCTTCATACCTTCTTTTTTCCAGGCTTAATTTCATATTTTACTGTAATAACGATCTAGCACACTAGACTTTTGTTTTGTTTTTAATTGAGACATTAAAATTACTAGCTCAAGCTTAGACTAGACATGAATAAGAATAATAAGCTAAATTCTGTCTTTCATCTATGAAGAGATCTGCACTTTTTTGAGGCTTTTTAGCATCAGTGGGTGTTTTTCCTTCGATTTCAATGTCAATTTCACTGATTTCTGGCTCAGGAGAAGGGCTGATGGGGGGAAAGGTAGTTTTAAGCTGGATGTCAGCACACTCTTACTTCTGCACCAGAGGAATCTGTTCCAAGTCTATTGTTTTCTGCAGTGACACATTACCAAAGTGACATAATTATGTGGGTGGCATAAGATTTATGATATCCTTAATTATTCATTTATTTAAGTGTTTGGGGGTTGCTCTTAATGTGACAGATGTACACACTTGTCAAGGCACCAGCTGAACTGTCTTTTTTTTAGATAAGGTTATTTACTTTTGCAAAAAAACTCAGATGTAGACAGTCATCTATTTTTTTCAGTTTAAATTTCATTCAGACTCATAAAAGAGTTTGTTTAATTTTCTTATCTTCATTATATTTTGATGACAGCTTAATTATTTTAGAAAAATTAATGGTTCCTCCACTCCCCTGTGTTAAACACAAGAAGAGTATTATGCACTAATTATAAGGAGTGAACTACAACTGACGTCAACAGAATTTGTGTGACTGCACATATTAGAAATGAAATCAGAATATTATACAACAGCTGGAAGACAGTCTAAGAAATAACTTTTTGAATGCCATGGAAGGAACATGCTGACTAACACATTCATTTAATTCAAGAATCTCTACACAAATAGTGCTCTTGGACTTTTGCGCAGCCTGGAAAATGTAAATGAACCGATTTCCATGCTCATTCTGCCCATATGTAGTGATTCATATTTAAATACATCAGTTATATTCTGATTAGAAATTGGTTTAAACTGCATTGAAGTCTGACATAGGCAGAATCTGAAGAGCTCAGGATAGTAGTCAAACCTATAGTCACTATAGAGAAAAGCTGGGAAGAAAACTCATCACGAACTCCAGGATTCTGAAAAACAGGTGAAGTCTGACATCCTCCTACTTGTTGTGCACAAGAGCTCATTTTAATAATTTTTGATCAAAAAAAGAACACCTTACCTTTTGATCTTTGGCTGCATTTATCCCACTCCTTTCTGGGTGTCATGGAAATTCTTTTTTTGTGACACTACATGAACAGGGCCCAGCTGTGCATTAGGAGAGTTCCTGCGTACAGGAATGGCAGGATCAGAAGTAATCATTGGCACAGAAGACCATGGAGTAAAGAGTGGACTCATTCCTAGGATAAGGAATTACTTAAAGGGGGCAACAGTGAAACAAAATTTCTCCAATCCTATATCTGATCTCATAATCTCACAATCCACAAACTAGCAGTGTTCGTTCTGCTCCACAATGCTACTCTAATGCTACTACACAAATTAATTTGTGCAGACATTTCAGAGTAGACCTTCCCAAAGCCCCAGTTTGTAAAGTAAAACGAAGATCACTAGTAATATCTGTTCAAACTGTAGATGGTAACTGTCTAGAAATATAACTAGTCTTCTTTACTGTAAAGTTTTTATAGTCATTAGCATACTGACATTCATGATTTCTGGAATAATACATTGGTAAGAGGGTGACAGAAACCAAGTGAATGTTGAGGATGCGCTTCTGCTGGACTCACTCAAGAAAATGGAGCATAAATTGTCATAGTAGATTTA